>VZRW01008444.1:203314-361733 GCA_013398125.1 Aegotheles bennettii
GGTGGAGGGTCTGCACCAGAATAATGAATTACAGTGGACAACATCAAGAAGTTTTAGTTTGTTTGCTTTAGGCTAATTTAACAAATAAGAGGATTTCTTTTTTTTTCTTTATTCTTTCTTGAAGTTGGTTAAAAAATAAACAATTTTATTTAAACAGGGAAAAGGCAGCAGTGAGATTCATATAGAATTACTGTGTTTAAATTTTTAATTTAACTCTTATAATACCTAATCCTTCAGTACAAGACAGGGTTCATTTCCTGGAAGACTCATGACTGCAGGTTTTGTGTTCTTGAGATATTTGTCTGAGGGTTTAAAGCAGAGGTGTCTTCCCAGTTCCAGGGATGTCAGAGACAGCTTTGGTACTGGCCACAACAAACCCAGGTTTTTACATGGTGGCTTTAAATTGTAGGGTTTTGGACTGCAGAATTTCTACTAAGTCAGGGGAAGTTCAATGTGCACATTAGACTTGATTTAGTGAAGGACTTCAGTGTGCCTGATGTTAAGCATGCAAATAGTCCCATTCATTCCACTGGGACTAATTCACTGGGTAAAATATTGGCTCCAATAAAAGTATAACTCCCACTTAGGGTGTTCCTTTAGAGTCGATTCCCTCTCAGGACAAAAGCAGATGGAAGTGCCAGGCAGACGGCTCTGAGAAACTGGGATCAGGCAAAAAGCATCACATGAAAGAAGGAATAAAATCAGATTTGGGGGAAATGGAAAAAAAAACGGTCTGCATAAAAGTCTGAGAGAGGCATCCTGTGATAGAGAAAAGGTGCTAGCAAAGAGTGAGGAAAACAGGGTCCTGCATGGGGCTTGAGCAAGTCAAACTGAAGTGCATTCACCTGCCCTGGGGCAGTGGGTAGACACACCTGTGACAGCAACTGTATTTGCCAAGGTCCTGAAAAAATTAAATCCAAATAGCATTACAGAGACACATGGGTGGGAAGCACCTGCCCAGGGCACAGAACAAGCACAGAGCCCAGCCAGACACTGTGCCTAAAGATCTCAAACCCCATCCTCATGCTTTGTACAAAACTGTCTATTCTCTTGAAAAAAAAAAAAAAAGAGAGGAAAAAGCACAAAAACGTGGTTGTTTTCTTTTGCACTCAGGCCATGGCAGGAAACGTGTTCCTGAACAGACACTACGAGCTGCTGAACTCCCAACAATTCCACCAAATCCTCTGAAATGGGAGTGTGTAATGTTGAAAATCAAAGCTATTTGTATGTTTGTAAATGAAACTTGCAGAGTTTCATTTTTACCACAGTTAGCTTCTCATGGTTAGCTCTGTTTTTAGTGCAGAATCCAAGCTAGCAGTACTGCCAGGGTAGAGGAGCACATCTGTGTCCCACCTGCCAGATAAGGGGTAGTCATAGGCCACCAATAACGAGAACAAGCCCCATCCCATGTCTGCAATTAAATTAAATAAAAAAGTCTCAAAAGTTTAAAGCCACCATGTGAAAACCTGGGTTTGTTGTGAGCAGTGTCTCAGTCCTGCTTTGCTCACTGCTGCAGACATGGCCTTAGCACCTTAAATAAGGAAACACAGGTCCCATTTAGCAGAAGTGGTAACCATGAAGGGTCTTCATTCTCAGTGCAGCTAATACTGCATTCCTAATGATGCCATGAATATGCCACGGGCACACGTTTATCCGTAAGAGTTACTGGACAGGTGGAAAAATACTTAAACACAACATAGAAAGTCCCCAGCAGCAGGACAGCACACAACCAAATGGACAAAACTCCATCAGCTGTTGGAGCGAGAAGCATGTATAGCACATGAAGAGGGAGAACGTGCATCCCGGGGACAGACTGAGGTGGTATTATTGGAAGTGGGGAGTTCACATGGAATTCAAAAGGATTTCTGAGTGACTCAGAGGTGAGATCTAGGAAAACAAAAAAACACAAATATTTAGCAGAGAATGTTATCTGTAACAAACAAGACAAACATGAAAAGAAAGTAATTCCTTGCTCTTTTCCTGCTTAAGGATCACATGCTCATGAATCCTTCCATGGCTTTCCTGAAAAAGCCAGCAAAAGCAACGGATTGGGATTCTTCTGGGTAGAGTTTATTGCTAATTAGTATATCAAATAGGCTTTAACTACAGGTTTGGTCATCTTTAAGTTACAGGGATGGTCTTTACACTGATACAAAGGCAGAGATACACATGCAACTTCAAGAATCAGCCATAACTGAGTGGTCTCAGTATAAACTGGCTTTGTGCACACACAGACACGTTACAATCCAAATAATTACAGCCATACAAAGGAGAAAAAAAGTATCACTCCAGAGATGGAAGTGATTTTTAGCATAACTCATTGACTAATACAAAACTGGGGTACAAAGGCACACCCAAACCCAAGATACAACCACCACAGACGATGAGAGCAGAAACCAGGATTCCAAAACCTGAAATCCTTCCCAATTCCGAGTCAATTTTGCCCTCAGTAACACTGTTTTTTAAATGCTGGCTGATTACATTTTAATGTCCCACCTGAAAACTGAGCTGGTGGTTTCAGAAGATAAGTTATAATATCAGACAAACTTATTTAGGACATGCAAGTGGAGAAGAAAAAAAAAAGAGATAGAGCAAAATAAACTTTAACACTGCTCAGTCTTTTAGAAAACAAGAGAAAGAGACAATAGTCTGCTTTCTTTCACTTGCATTACAGAATTTACCCTGGCACAGATTTCAGAAGCGTTAGCACACAACAAGAGAAGGTGAGGGGGGCACTGCTCCATTAATTTTCTCGTTTGCCCCTTTGTTCCCTCTGCAGCAATCTAAACAGAACTAATTCTGATGTTCCAGTGTGCGTTGTCTGCCTCTAAGTGAGAACAAAACAAAAGCAGCATTAAACTGAACTATGTGGTCATCCACACACCATACTGGTTTGGATGACTCTCTGTCTATGTGGCTTTTTGTATTAGAGCTTGTATCAATGGCCTCCTTGTTGTCTGTTGAGCCCCCATGGGGTTACATGAGTACTATCTCAATTCAATAGCTTTTCTCTCAACCATTGTCTTTTAATATAGGTTTATAGTCCTCAAGGATATATGCTGCATTACAATTAGTCATAATGTCCAGCAGTTACTGAGGCTTATTTGCAACACAGAGTTTATTGCCCTTTGTAAGGCTGACAAAGAGATACTTGTTGAGAGCTGTATACAAAAGGCAAATACAATGTATGAATTTCTCAGTAATACAAAAGACGAATATAATAGCTGGTCAGTAAATAGCTCTGTAAAAGAGCAAGTACCACCTCTATCTCCCCTCATGCCTGCTCCCAGCTTTCTCAAATCAATGCATCTCACCTAATTTTAAAGGGATATCCTGCAGAGACAGGAAAAAGTGACCAAGTATATACTCCGTGTTGTGTGTTCAGCTCTGCCCTGGGCTGTTCTGTTGCGGAAGAGAAATCAAGTGGCAGGAATTAATGTTTTACACCCTACACTGGAGGTCCCTGCCATTTCTCAAGTTCAAAAACACACCGTGAGTCCTCTCCCTGGCACTCTACACAGTTCAACATGCAAAGAAAAGGAACAGCAGCTCTGATGTGACAAAATAAAGCTACGTGTGTAATGAAGGCTTTCCCTATCTTAGCACAGTCTCAGGCTATGCTGCTCCATGAACAACCCCACTTTTGCACATACACCACGCAGCATCCATGGTCCTGGGGGCACATTGGCACAGATGGACACAATCCAGCAAGAGAATCCAGTTACTCCAGGATCTCTAAGCACAGCAGCACCACTGACCTACACTGTCATGCCTGTGTCTGCCCACCAGCCATTCCCTGATGGCCAGTGAGCAGTTTCAGCCAGCCATTGCCGAGTGCTGCTGGTGCAGAGCAGGAGCTGGGCTTGGCCCCAGTGCCAGCAGGACATGCATAGACAAGTGTCCTGAGTGAGCTGCAGATGTGCAGCAAGGTGAGGCAAAGCCCTTCTGCCCCACACACTCCTCTGCACAGGACAAGGCCAGAAAGGGAACAAAGTCCATCCTTGTGAATCCTGTCCCACCCTCAAATTTGTGGATAAGCAGGAATGGAAGACCTGACCCTTTATTAGTCTGTAAAATATAAATTCAGTCTGAAAATGTGCCACGTGGACCATAAGGCTAAGGAGCAAAGAGAGAGGCAGCAGAGTGCACACTGTTTACCCCAAGAAAACGGTAGCTTCTTCATTTAAAATATTTGGACAAGCTATTTCAGTGTAATGGAAGAAGAGCTGGGACAGGACCCAAGAGGGAACGAACGCTGCATCAGCCTCTCTTCCTCATCCCTCACCCTCCCCTCAACTCCACCCCACTTCCCCCACTTCTCCAGAGGTTTAGAATTTGGGGAAAGTTCACATTCAAACAATGCAAATCTATGCAGTCTGGGTTAAACAGAGATGTGGGAAACACACCCATCCACCTCTGAAGCATGGGGAAGCTCTTCTGTTTCAGACTCAAAAGGCACAGTGCAGATCAGACTTGCAGCCTTCAAAAAGAATTTGCACTGAGGGACTCTCAGCGAAGGAAACCCAAACTGTGTTGGTTAAGAGCTCCTCAACGTTGACAGAAACCTAGATATAGTAGCAAAAAGTGGTCACCTTTACACTAACAGTGAAAAAAGAACAAACTGACTGCACTGCTGGCAGAGAAAGCAAGGTGTCATCCGTGGGTGGTTATTAATCAGGGGGATTCTCTCCAACCAGAGGATTTTAATATTAAAGGTTGCAAGCTCTAACCACAAGGAGCCTTTACATATCTGCATGTGTGCCCAAATACAAAATATCTGTCACTTACCATGAAGTCAAAAGATACATAAACACAAATAACCATGCTGACATTTATTTCCTTCTCTCAGGTTCCTCAGCACTTTGGAGAATTCCTTGGATGGGTATCTGAGCTCATTAGCTGATGAGGATTTTTTTCTGCTGTCTCATGGTTTCTTTTCAGAAGTAGTTTTTCAATCCAACTTGCCAACTTGCCCTGGCTTACTCTGGATCCCTCCATTAGGTTGGCTCTCTCTCCTAAGAAATCATCTTTTCCTTCCCCAGAGCTATGTCTGCGTTACTTTTCCCCCCAACGACTGCTTTTTCAATGAATGTTTCATCCCCTTGTTTCTGTCCAAGAAGATACCAAAGTCCTTATTTCCTTCTCCTGACTCATTGCTCAGAACCCAGGCGTTAAGATGAGTGACTCTCCATGGTCATTATACTGGAGTACGTGACAGACCTTGTGAGAAATTGATGGATTCTCTATCTGCAGCTATCCAAGATGCTACCATTTTTCATAACAGCAATTTCATAACTTCAACCAGAATTCATAAATTGTACTTAAGACCCCCATATCAAGACAGGCTTCAAAAGTCCTCAAGGAATTGTCACATCTCTAAGGCATTAAATCCATCTCTCATTCACCAGGTAGCTGTGTGGGTATTAAAACAGAAAACCTATGTCAGCTCTGTAGAATCAAAGAAGAGTAATGAGCATTTTTGGACTCCACATGAATGTTTGCCAATATACCTTTGAACATGGAGTTTAATATCACAGCTAATTTTGTTCCAAGGCAGACGTATATGTTCAATGACTCTTCATACTAAAATGAAATATTTCCCTAGTGAAAACATTTATTTTTCAATGAATTCAAACAGATAAATAACAGGGACACATAAGTTCAGGATATAACCTCTCTCTTGTGTGTTCCAAGGAACACAACTTTTCATTTGATCCTAACCTTTAAGGGCTGAAAACATTCTGTTAACGCTTAAATAGCAACATCATCTATTAGCTTTTCAGCCCAGAAAAGCTTTCACAGGGAATTGTAAATCACTGTTCCCTATAGCCATGTTCTATAGGAACTTTACTCTGAAAACTCCTGACAAATTGCTGGCTTCTTAGATAATCATCGTGTAGATCTAGATATCAGATGCAGAAATTCACTTTTTTTTCCACATGCCAACCTTCTGTATTTAAAAATTCATCATGAGAAACAAAAAAGTTGCAATAGGACATTAGATATATGTCTTTTCCTGAATGTGTCAGTTTAGACATAAGTTTGTTCTGTACTTTTTCTGGCAGATATTAGCAGTGTAAACACTTGCATTCAAGCACTCTTCTAGTAAAAGGTTTTGTCTTTAAATGTTATGTATGTGCATTGATACTAAAGCTACATATGTAAATAAGGAAATATAAATAAAAAGAATATGTAAATAATAATAAAGATTTTATTTCAGACAACCAAATATGCTACTGAAATTTAATTCGATGTAATAAATATTCATCAGGACATTTAAATCAAGGGGAAAAGAGGTGTAAAATACACATAAGGATTTAGTAATAAGTGCATACACATTTCAGCAAAGTACCTATGGGCTGAGTTTAATCCAGTACATTAAAAGCACTATAGGTAACGTTGCACTGCTTCGCCCTGCAGGCACTGAGCTGAGCCTCCAGCCATGTCCTCTTCCCAGCCCAGGCTACATGCAAGGTGCAGCACCCACAGCCATGCAGCCGAGATTAAATCCTCAACAGCCACACAGAGGGCCAGTAAATTAATTTTCCATGATTTCTGCATTGTGCTGGACTCCATCCCCGCACACACCCTTTGGGGAAGGGCAAAACACAATTTGTCTCCCCTGTGGCTACTTGTGTCTATGACAAGGAGAGGTGAGAAGGGTCAGACTGTCCCCTGGGAGATGAAATAATCTGCTATAAGTACGTTACTCATTACAGCAAATCAAAGCAGATTCAGATGCAAAGACCTTCAAAAAGCATTACAGGGTCAGTTTTCATAACTGATCAAAGTTTAAAACCGCTTGGTCCGCTTCCCTTCTCCTCTCTTTATCTAAGTACATCTCTGGGTGTTGGTGCACATACAGTCCATCAACCTCCACAGCATTTTTACACCCTGCATGTCACTGTTCTTTTGGATACAGTCCTTCACAGACAGACCAGTTAAAGTATTTCTTGCAATGCATCACAACACTTAACATGGTAACAAGCACAAGTGAGGGAGAATAAAACAGATATTTGGAGGGGGAACAGGCAAATTAAAATGAAGCCAAGCCTAGCGAGCACACGTGGTCAGGATATTACAGAATCCATCTTTTCTTTCTGCTGTTCACATAAACACTCCTATATGCCACCATAAATTTCCAACAAACCAAATCCTCCTTTTATAGCAGTTTAAGGCAAAATTATAATACTCCCATCATTTTATCCCTACACAAGCCCATTCCTCAGATAGCATAAAGCTCTGTAGCATGACTTGCTTCAGTGACGTGAGACTAATTTATCCTCCCTCCCCCCAAACCCTTCCTTTTTTGCAGTGAAGTTTGGTTTCACTCTGCTATTTCTATCTTCCAAAGCAGAGTAAAAGTTTCTGCCACCCAAACCACTGGATTCTCTGCTGTACAAGAACTATCACTTCAGCGACAATCACAGCAAAGGTTTAGGAGTAGGAAACATCCTGCAGGCCAAACAGGACACTGTTGCCTGACTTATTCCTGACACCACTTACTGCCATGCTCAATAAATGTGAGGCTGGCCCTGTTCTCCAGCTGCTTCTTCATTTTCTCCAGCAGTCCAGGTGGTGGAGTCACCATCCCTGGGGGTGTTCAAAAAAACAGGTTGATGAGGCACTTGAGGCCATGGTCCAATGGTCAGGAATATGACGGGATAAAGGTTGGACTTGGTGAGCCTGGAGGTCCCTTCCAACCATAATGATTCTATGATTCTAGGTCCTGCTTGCTCTGTTCCCAACTCCCTTTAAGTTACCTCGCTGGATTAAGTTCTGAGCTACTTAAATTAATATCCTCCCTAATAACATCCAAAGCTACACCACTAGTGAGCTACGTGTTTCTCGTATGTTGTTAATATTCCAACTCCATGCAAACCATGCTACTGAGATACCACCCATTTACTCAGGGTCTAAATTTAGGTCTTGTTCTGTGTTGTCACCACAGCGAAGCTGCGGTTTATGGTTGTTTTGTTCTGAAAATCCATGTGTACCTGCTTATAAAAGCTGCACAGACAAAGCTTACACAACTGAAAAACTGAGTTTTCCTGAAATAACAATTTTCTTAAAAGCCAAGAATATGGTGTTTGTGTTGGTGGGGAAGGAGGGTTATGCACTCTTGAAACACAAGAAGAAAGATGAAACAGTCGCTCAATTACACAGTTTTTACATTTATCACCTACCATGATTTAGGATTCCTGGATGAGTCTTGGGGTAAAAAAAAAATAGATAGGACTGTAGTGTTGCTTTGAGAGCATAAGAAATTTCAGATGACAGGGAACAGTCCAAGATAAGACAGGTTTACAAGTGCTGGCTGCCTCCTGACACACACTAGTGAGACAGAGTGGATTTAATTTCTGATTCATAAATACCCCTTGGGGGAATGGATAAATACTTTCCACTAGCAGAGACCTGGCACTTTCCTCCTGGGGAAGCACTGTCCCTCAATGGCTGTGCATATGATGCTCATGACAACTCCCAGGAATTTTGTGCCTGGAAATGAGAAATTCAATCTGAAAATACCATCAGTTGCTCTATTCTTGACCTGTTGCATACTATATATTCCTCCTCGTTGTAACAGTGCACTCAATTACTAAAAATAGAAATTATATAGTGTTCTTGGAAGGTGCCAAATTCACAGCCACCAAGAACATGAATAGGGCCCTTTATTTCCAGTGGTAGAAAGGCAAGCGTTTGCTAAAGAAGATTTTAAGAGCTCTAATCCTTTTACAGAATGGCAAGTACTTCTGTTCCTGTCTGCATCAAGTTTGACCACTTTCCCTAGAGGGAAAGAAAGGGGAGCTTCACTGCTGTGTTCTCTGTGGAGCTGACGTGCACAGCCCCGCATCCACTGCTCTTCACTGCTCTCCACACAGACAGCTTTGCAAGCAGGAGTCAAACTTCTCTGAGAGCAAATATAACCTTGCTTTATCTCCTGTCCTTCTAACATTGTCTGGATGAGACATTGGTGTTTTGCTTTGTTGCTCTCTAAGGAGAGGGTAAAAGTATAAAAGGGAAAGAAAAAACTTCAGAAAAACAGATAAACATCTAAATTTTCCAACAAAACACATGGTTTAACTTAAGGAAAATTTAGACAGCAATCTCTTAGAAAAATATGTATTTAAGTTTTTCTCTATATGGAGTGGAGGAAAAATCTCAAAGACAAGAGGGAGTTATCAAATGTTCTAGCTGAAAAATATTGAAATTATCATGGTTCAGTTCAGCTCTGCACAGTGCTCCTGACACCCGCTTCGAAGAGCAAAGTCCAAGCCCTGTAAACTCAATCTAAGATAAAATTCCCTACTCGGTGATCCCAAAGCATCCAAACGATAATAAACACATTGAAGAATCTCGTTGGAAAGAGCCAAAAGAAAGATGATTTCAAGAACTGGCTTGCTTTCACATCCCTCTGGTTTCTGGTCTAGCAGAGGAGGGCTGAGTGACCCTGCCTGCCTTTCTCAAACGTTACAACAAAAGCCAGACAAGCAAATGCTCTTCTTTCCCTTCCCACAGCTCGGTGGAAATCTAACCTCTGGCTAGCATTTACTAACCACTCTGCCTTTCCTGCTAGTGTGTGTTACCTAAAAGCCTAAAGCTGGGCAGACTGAGGGATGGAGAACTGCATGATATAGCTCTGCTTTTCTTAAGCAATCCTGATACTAATTTCTTGTCTTTTCCTTTCTTGTTCATGGAAACATGGATCTAGGCATGTTCTTCCTGCAATGGACTTTCCTGGCAGTTTACTGGCTCAGAAACAAGTCCCAGCTCCATCTATCAGCAGTTTTATATGCTCTACTCTGAACTGCTTAAGATTTCTCATGTAGCTTGATCCAAATCTCAGTAAAGCTGATAGAAATGAACTTCAGAGAGCTTTGGATGTCATCTAATTTTCTGACATCTTTGTTTTGATTTAAATGAAAGAGTTTCATCACAGCCACCTCCATGAAAATCTTCATTATCTATTACTACCCCTTTTACTCACCAGCACAGTTGGTTCCTATCTACCTCGAGCAGACAAACGGAAACACACCACCTAACATTGACACACAGGTCAACACAAACCCCAAAACAGCACCCAGATATCCAAACTGGTGCCTTAAACAAGACAACAGCCATTTTCCCTAGTCAAAGTTCCTTGTAACAGATAGGTAGCATAAATAAAAGAAAGTAATTAAAAAACTTTGATCCAAAAAAGTCATTGCACATGAGGATTGTTGCTGTGCCAGTGTCATCAGTCTGTTCTGACCACATCCACTGCATCAGTTCTGTTTTTCCCCCTTGAGATTCCCGAGCACCTTCTTGCAATTTGGACAAAGCAGAGAGAATGTGACAACACCAGAAACAAACTTCTGACATGGCAGGAAAAAAAATCTGCATCAAAAAGGTCAGAGTGGAAACCTTGGTATTCTGGATCTGCCCAATTACATCATGCTAAGAATCAGACACTTTGCTCTTGCACCATTCACCATCATTACTTTTTACAGTCCCCTTTTCTTCTGCTTGCACTTCAGGATTGGTCACACTCTACTGAGGATTTAACCAAAGCCTCTGCAAAACACTGAACCTTGAAGTCCCAAGCAGTATCAGCTGCGAGGGGATGTCTACCCAGACTAATATATTCAAGTCATGGAAAAAACAAACTTCAGGTAAAAATGATGCCTTTCTGGGTAGGCTGATTATAGCAGATCAAAACAAAAACACATTTGGGAAAATAAAATGCCAGTTCTGAAACCTCAGCGACCTGCCTGCACTATTGTGTTCTTGCCATGTGTCCTATGGCACAGCACAGCTATAAACTTGCCAGTGGTTCCTTCGCCCTCGTTTGATAGTGACCTCATCAAGTGTGAATCATGAAACCACATGAACTGCAACAATGCTGTCCTTCTCCTGACTTCTCGGAACATAAACAATAATAACGTAAATACAACTTACCAAAGACTTCAGTAAAGCACTTAAAGGAAATCTATATTTTTATATAAACCACGGATGTTTAGTGATGTGGTATGATATTTCTGCTTAGCTCCGAATAGCTGGAAATTATCTCACTACTGAAAAGCAGTATATTCCTTGGATGATGAGAATTAAAGCCAAAATGGTGTCTCTTATTTATTTATTACATAATTTTATGTTTTTATGACAACCAGCACAGGCATGAACATTATAGACTGGTAAATGATTCAGTTTTGATCAGTTTACAAATGACAACAAAGTGCTAGCAAGCTTCTTTATATAAAATGTGAAGTTCATTTCAAACAGCTTGATGCTGAAATAAAAGAATAATCTAGAAGAGATCTTTTTTGCAGTTTATTGACCTCTCTTGAGCATTCATTTGGCTGTTGTTGGATACTAACCTTAGCTGATACTGAATATCCTTGGATGGAACCGACTACCAAGTCACGCAATCCTCATATTTCCATCAGCTGATTGGTAACCACAAATATTTGTAGTTTGTGTTATCTGAGCAATAATGAAAATCCAGCATGGAAAAACTCAGACATGAAAATCAATGCGAAACCACCTTAAAGCCCTTAAGATGATAAAAGACAGAGTCAAGCCTGGAACACTGTCCCTAAAATACCCCATTTTCAGTAGCTCAGTGCAAGGGTCTTCCAAGAAGAGCTCCTCAGACTTTGCACAGAACAGCACGTAGCAAGATCTGCTCATGCAGATCACAGCCCTTCCTTACCTCTTGCCAGCCAAAGCAGCCCCTCACTCTGTTATAGCCACTCTCCACCTTGGGCTCCTTCCAGTCTAACTCCTCACCATCCCTACACAAGCTCATCCCTCCCCCCTGCTGACCACAGAGTGAGGACTAACAATGACAGTGACAGCCAGTATATGACTAATAACACATCTACCATACCAGACACTGTTCAAATAATGGACAAGACTGAATTGTGCTAGCCTGAGGATCTAAGGTGCCTTCACACAGGTACTGTCACTGTTGATTGCAATGGTTCGTGCTGATATTCCAAATAAAACTTCCATCTATTGTCTCCATCCTGCTTAATTCAATTGCTTAACAGTTTCAGGATCTATGGGTTTAATCTAAGGAGAATCTAATTTAAAGATCCCACAGGGCTGATAAAAGAAGTTGTAAGGAAATCATAAGGAAAACTGTAAACCTGTCAACAGGTCAAAATTGTGCAAAAAAGGTCTCTGATATGGAAAAAGCATTTGCTGCGTTTCTTGCATCAATTCCACATCATCTGAGTTAGCACTTGGGAGTCCCCAGCACAGCAAGGCCATGACTCCCGCCAACATTTTTAAGCACTGCATTATCTACCTTAAAAAGCAAACACAGGCAGAAGAACCCAGCAGCTTATTTGCACGGGAGCTTTCTGCCATGACCTTGGGTGAGCCACATGCTGGTTTTCCTCTGTCAAATGAGAGACAATGATGCTTCGCTCCTTTGACAAGTGCTTTGAGATCTATAAACAAAGGATACTAGATATTGAAATCCTGGGTACACTCAGTTTGGCATGTTCCCCTGGCTTTTGGCAAGAAAGGTGCCAAAAATATATGGATAAATAAATGCAATGTGAGAGAGTCAATATTTTGAATATTCCCTGATCATCTGTTATTCTACCTGGGTAATTGAGTGTAAGCTAGGGTTTTATTTCTGCTCTCATTGTTTTTCCTTCTTTATTTTTCACATCTATAGTATATTAGAGCCACTTGACACAGACTGGAAGTTGGTATCTCGACCCACAGAATGACAGTGACAGTACATTTTACATTTGCTTCTATTTTTGTGTCTATTTATTTGAGCCACTAAATTATCTAATTAGTGGCATATATAGTTGAAACATGAGCTGCTGTGAATATTTACTGCACACTTGTTCAGGCATTTATCTAAATAGGTGGCATGCCAGCCCTATGTAATAAGGAATAATGATCCTTTAGAAGAGTTACAGGAAATTATGGAAGACAAAAAAAAGACGACAAAAAGTTTTGCACAGTGGGCTGTAGCTTCCAACAACATATATCAATTCTTCCAGAGATAGAGCAATTGCATAGTAATGACAGAAATTTTATTGTAACAGATAAATCAATACTTGCCCTACTGCAGTCTCAGATGTTACTTTTATGGATCTTCCCATGTCTATTATATAAAACTGCTCCTGATAGAGTGCATTAAATGACAACTGCTGGGGGGGTGGAGAATACAGTCCCACGTCTCTGCACACTGTGCTCTACCTGCTATTAATCACCATCTCATTGCATGGAGATCAATTTATATCACTGCAACAACAGCGCTGAGTGGCTCATGGTGATGGACTATGCTGTGCAGGGAATGTTTGTTTTTGCAGCAGAGCTGTCACCACATGGCCAGCAAAATGAAAATTCAAGATACCCCCAATTAGAATTGATTTTAAGGGGTGGGGCAAAGGCCAGTAAAAACACACTGTGGAACAAAAATAAAGAAAATTCCAGTGTCCTAGAGTCTCAGTCCTCAAAGAAACATGCTAGAACAAGTTTGCTCAGGGCCCCATACAATGCAAACAATCTCCCCCACACCACAAGTTCTACACCAGCCCCTCTTTGTACCCTGCTCTTCAATGTAATAGCAAAGCAATTTTTCACGGTGCATTAAGTGATTGCAGTGGTATCTTTCTGGATATCTGGTAGCCCACACAGAAGTCAGAGACACTAGGCAAAAAATTCTGTTATACATAAGATCATATCATAGTCATCCAGTCCAGCAGTTTTGACTGGCACTCTTTAAATACTGAAAAAAACCCACTAACAACCAAATACATAGTTCTGGCAATTAACAAAGAAACAGAAAGCCCATCAGAGAGGCTTTATCCAACCTTTTGGACCAGTATCTAGTAAAAGTAGGATACCTGTCCCTCACACCTATTCCTTTATTTTAGTCTTTCACCCTGCAGCAAACATGCCAGCAAGGACCAGTGTCAGTGAGGAGTAATAGAAGTGCCTCTGAAGTCAAGGGAATACCATGCGTGGGCAGAGAGTAACACCACTGTGACTACTTGAAGAACCACAGCTGTCAAACATGTTACCTTTTTTACCTCACTTGTTAGCAAACATTAACAAGTTTCCCAACAGAAAAGATAAGTATTTTTTTTAAAAGAAAAAAAACATAAGTCAACCAACATTCATAACAGGAGAATAACTTCTGAATAGTAGTGTCTTCAAGAGGTACTTGCAAAGGCTAACTGCATCATCTCATTGCTTTATTCCTCTCCTTCCCCTCTTCCTCATCATTTACCCATCAGGCACAGTGTCACATCAGACCTTTCATCTTTTTTTATCCTCATTACAATTTGGGCATTGTAATGGGAAACTGTAGTGATACTACACAGCATAGTGTTTTTTTGGGACTGCTTCTCAGAAATCCAAGTAAAAAAACAGCATTAATGAGCCACTCCTTGCCCACACATGCACCCCAAACACTGGGAGTCACTTTATCTACAGCTGAAAACCAGGTCTCAAATGCTACCAACAGGAGACAAATGAAGAAACAAACAGCTTATGGAATTATCTCCTTACTTCCCTGGTTTCATCACTCTAAGGTGAAAAGGTGAAATTATTTTTCATTGTTGGGGTTTCAAGGGGACTTTTTTTTTGTATGATAATGTGCTTTTCTGTGTCTTAGATTCAAACAGATGATGAGCACCTTAAGATGAACACTGTTCAGCATCTTCTTGTCCTTTCCAACCCAATACTCTCAGGTCAGGTTCCCATTTCTCAGCCTACAGGTGTCACCTGGATGATATTCTGCTCATTCTACATCATCAGTTTATCTCCAATGTTTTATCCACACCCGGTGGGGAGAAAAAAGCCAACCCAAAACACTTTTTCACTGTATTTCAGTGTTTCATATGGATACAGAAGTTTCCTCCTGGACTAGGATTAATTAATTCACCAATATGCTAATTTCATTTGCCTATGGCTATTAGAGAATAACCTGAAGCCTGAATTTGGCATGGTTGTTAGGAGTGCTTGCAATGATAAATGATCAAGTGGGTATATCTACATGGATTCTTTTTCTTCTGCATTTTAATTCATTAACCAAATTAGGTCTTAAAACCATTTACCTATTTCCTACCCTTCTGACAGATTAGCATGCATTTCATAGTCATCCATCTGATAAAGGCGAAAAAAGCCACACTGTCTTCCATGGTGTCACAGGCAAGATTCTCTCCACCCTCCTCATTACTCAGCTAAACCCCATTTTGTTCCTTTCGTTATTTTCTGATTGTACAGTCATTTGCAAGTGAATCGCTTCGCTCTCGGAAGATGCTGGATCAGATGCAGAGAAATTGTGCCAGGCTAGAAAAAAAATGGAGCAGCACATCTTCTCATACTTGCTACCTCCCCAGTTAGCTTGGCAGAGGGGTTATTTTCTCACCACTCTGTTGGAGCACACCCCTGCAGAGCAGTTAACTACTCTGCTCACCCCAGGAGATGGGTCTAGGAACACCTCCCACCAGCATGAGCACCTTCACCCCCATGGGCATTAGCATTTGATGGCTGCAGGGGAAGTGATGGCAGGGAAGGGATACAGCTGCAGGTAACCTTTGACTATTACTGCTGAGCTAACCAGGTCAATGAATACCAGTGCTGGCCCGGGACAGGTGACAGGAACATGCAGCCAGGCACAAAAAGGAGAGCAGCAGGAGGGAAGGAAAGCCATCCCCCTGGGCTGCTGTGCTGCCTAAAAATGAGGTGGAGCAGCAGTTCATTGGGTGAAGGACTTATCTAGAAGACCTTTGGGAGGAGAGTGAAATTCACCTATTCCCAACTTATTTATAGCTTTACATCTAAGACACAGTTGTCTTTTCCCTTCAGCCATTTGTTTTGGGGCTTTTTGGTTCCATTTGATTTTGATTTTCCCTTGCAGGCTTGCTCTAATAAGGATTTTTAAAGTGGTTTTGCCTTACCTAGAAAAAGCACATTACCTTAGAGTGAAGAGAGCAGGGAAAGTAAATAAGCAGGGAAGCCCATAAGCAAGGGTCATAGCTCCAGGAAGAGCTACAGCCCATCCCCATATGGTTTCAGATACATGTTCCAGATTTTGTGACAAATCCCCTACCTCTTGCAGTTGGAAGAGCTCTTCAGTCCAACAGACTTCATTGTCTCATTAATTTATCAGTGCTTGTCCTTTGAAATCTAGCACTTTTAGAGAGTTCCCCTTACATATCTTTCCTTTGGAATTCAAGTAAATCACCTTTCTGATCATTCAGTCCAATTTATTTTTTAAAAAACACGTAGCTCCCCCAGAACACCCTCACTTGACACCTAGACTGAAAAACTGTCACCTCCTACTGACTCAGTAAATATCTGGTCATTACTTCCAGAAATAGTACTTATTTTTTCAGGTCACATGTAGGAAGTCCTCCAGTACTGCAAAAATACATTCACCTGTTCCTTTTAGGATGGTGGTGGCAGTGAGAGGAACCATCCAACATTTCCCATCCCAAAGACACATTTTTTTTACTGGTTTGGTGACCATCTGAGCTTTTCTGGTCCCTGCATGCCTGAACTCCTGAATCTTTTACCTATAGCTCTGGTCTCTACTTGACTTTAAGGATCTCACTTTTTAAAAGGCAAATTCAAAAACCATCAATTGCTCTCCTGCTGAAGGGTGTGGATGGAGACTGCTGTATCATCTGGTCCCGGCTGATTTTATGCTATTAAAGAAGGACAGCTTTTTAGCTCAGTATTTCTAAGTATTTTTAGTTTTCATTTGTTGCTGTTCTACAGCTGGGATCACAATGTTTTGAAGTAAATCAGATGAGAATTATACTGTGCAGAAAGTAGCAGCAGATATCCAATGTACCTATATTAGGCTAATATATTCTTTTTATGGTTTTATTTTTCTTAGTTCAAGACACGCAGAAAAGAATAGGGAAAATAATAAAATCCTTCAAACAAGTGATTTACTCTTTATCAGGGATATGTTTATCTGCCCTACTTAGATGGGCAAAACCCAAGTTAGCTAAATGCTGCTCGATATGAATATTTTCATCCTTTATTTCCATAAAGATCAGCTGCATATGGCCCCTTGAGTAAACAATGTGTATTGGCTCATAAGCTCTAGTGGGGAAAAAAAGCAGCATTAAAGATGAATCTCTGCTCTCAGTTCCACTGCAATCACACTACAACCAAGAGACTAAAAGAAACAAAAATGTATATTGATTACTTCCCCATAACTTGGTACAAAGAATATTGAAGACCAGCAGAGTGTACTAATGACTTAACTTCTTTCATTTAGTTATGACATGAGGATAGAAACAAAAAAGCAACAGTGAAGCTATTTCTTTGAAGAGAATTTGAATTAGGGAGAACTACATGACCTTCATTCCTTTCAAATTAGGGATTGTTTGAAGCAGAACACACGTATATCCTTCAAAACAAAGACTGGAATATAATTTTGTTGATTCTCTGTAGGGTAATAACAAGGCCATATCGTGCCTCCATAGATAACAGACTGTCTTTTAAGAAAGCTGTTAACAGAGATGCCTAAAACAGGTAACCTCCTTGAAACATCAGTCTTTCAGGAATATGCTCCAATATTTTAATGCAAAACCAGCAATGTGATCACCAGCCTCCCCGGTGGAAAAGCACTGAAGGCTTCTGCACCTGCCAAGCTGTAGCTCTTCATCAAGACTCAGTAAGAACCTGATTTCATAAATGGTTTGGTCTCTAATGAGACCATCTTTAAAGCTCCCACACACTCACACCAATGCTCTGCACTACGAACATCTACTCGTTCTTCGACATCTTGGTGTGGGGTCAGAAAAGCAGCATGCTTTACAATTGCATTCTGGTTGAGTTCACAGAACTTGAACATTTATCAGCTACTCGAGAGTTTAAGGCATTATTCATGTCAACAGCATTTTGCTTGCTTTTCATCCTTTCCCCAGAGGAACAGTAAAACAGATTTATCTTTACTTTCTCATCTTTATTCTCTATTGTCACTTTATATGGAAAAGCTTCTGCTTTGTTTCCCTTACTTTCAGATAGGGCTTTTTTTTTCTTTGAAATCCAACTTTCCTGGGTGCTGTTTTGTCTTCTGTTAATCATCACTTTGCTCGAAGCCTCACTAAATTGGCTTTGCCACTATCAATCTTATTCTGGTTTGTATTTCAAAGTGTCTCCGTGTTTTTAAATTTATAGCCAGCATTCAGCAAGGGAAGTAGTCATAGGTATGGTGATCCTGAAACACCAGTATATGCCTAAAAACTGGGCTTATTTCAATCATGCTTGAGCACCAATACCTTTCCTAATGATGGTTCTTTGTTAATTTGGGTCTGTTATTCTCACCCTCAATTCCCTGATTAGACAGGACTGCACACACGGCTGCCTCAGGATATTTAGTTTGTCTTGGAAATTTGAGACACAAAGAGCACGTTTGGTCACCCAGAGGCTATACAGAGAGAAACTGAGAAGAGAGAGGGCAAGAAACACCTGGGGTATGGCTAATTCCATCTTCAAGAAAAAGTTACAGCCATTTTAAACAATTTATTTGTATAACTGTGTTTGATCAATAGATAGTGGAGTATTTACCAAGCTTTCCTAATAGCTGTTGTAGCCTTTTTATATATTATATATATGTGCCTTGCCCTATTGTCAAACAGGTTCATTGTCTATGTACTGGAAAAGCACAGTCCACAAGAATTTTATTGTACACTAGAGCTATGCTACTCCCCTAACCCTATCAGAAAGTAAGGAATATTACTTTTATTAGCTGTGAGTTAAATGAATGTTGATACTTGAGTATTGTAAGCAGAGAAGTTATGAGGAGAGGGGGGTTGCCATATGAACACATAATCCAAACTCTTAGAAAAATCAGAGTAAAAATGGCCTTTTCCTATTATCCATAGCCATTTCTGATGGCTCTTAAGAACAAATAAGCTAAAAAGTATCATCTGTCTTTTTATTTTAGTAGGAATTGGTCATCACTGTCCCATCTGCTCCATCACTCAATTCCAGAACATTTGAATGCAATATTAACTTAACCTAGCATGGGATACTTTTGTTTCTGTTTAAATAGCAGTATATTTCAGTTGTAGCTTGAGCCAATGTAAGTTTTATGGGAATAAGTATATTACTGAATACCATTTTTAAGTTTCCTATAAATTGAATGTGTGAATATTCTCTATAGCAAATTACTCTCCTATTAGGAACACCATGGCAAAGTTGACTGCTTAGTAGCACAGCGTGGAAAAAGCCATATGCTTTTCCACTTGGGTCAAGAAGCCAAAAATGACCTTTTTGCCTTGATGCACAATTATTTTCAAAGCAACGGGAGCCAAAAGCCAGAACCCCACTGCTCCAAACCATGGTAGCTGCAAGTCAACAAGTATCACCATGTCAATGAAATGTTGCTGTGTGGCTGGGAAACAAACAAAACACATTAAACATGGATTTCACCATCTGAAGTTCATCTGACATAACTCTACAAGGTCAGGAGCTTAACTGAAGTTGCACTGAGCAGTCATTTCATTAAATATTACTGTAGGACATATGAGAATCAAACTTCAGGCACCAATATTTTGGTCTTTGGTTTAAGAAGTACAAGTTCACCGTGATTCAACAGCCATTATCAATCAAATTCATCAGAAGTAGCTATTACACTGAAAAGATTCTTCAGATCAGAGAAATGGGTCATTTGCAATTACAGAGATCACTTGAATTTATTTTCATCTGGATTCATCTCAAATATTCAAAGATAATTTTTTTATTATATAGCAATATAGTAAATGTCTTTTGACCCAAATGACTGGTTTAGAACAGGCATAAATAAACACTTAATGGAAAATTTTCAGTAATGTTTAATCCTCAAATTTAACTATGCTAATCTAAACAGAAGATGTGCCAATGTCTGGGAAGGATTCTAACATCTGTTGTATCACATTCTGCTCAGGGATGTGCATCTTCTTATTTACTTCACCAGGAACTGACTGGCCTCACTCAGACAGAAGACAAATCTTTAATATGATTCTGTGATTTTTCCCCCTATCCAGGGAGTCTCCTTTCAAACAATGCTGAAATAAGCAGGTCATATGTGCATTTATATACAATCAGATATAATTAACAAGACTAATTATTTGTGTTTACAAGAAAGGATTTGCTAAATAAATACGGTAGAGTCACTGTTTTACATCTAAGTCCAAATACACTGGAAAAAGTTTACAATGTACTCAACAGAGAATGCCTCAGAGAAGTTTGAATTATGTTACCCATCACAAGATGACATAAAACCCCCATAGATTTAAAAGCAGCCCTAGGATCCAATTGGTATGACTTTATATGCACAGCGTATTGCAAAAGAGCAAAACACAGTTACCACCTCCTTCCCCTTCACTCAAAAATTCATCCTAACTAGTGTTAAGAAAGATAAAAGAAATCAGAAAAAGCATTTAAAGAAGTGTTAATACTTCTGCTCTTGGATTCCTAACAGAGTGAGACCATACACTTATGGTGACTTGCCAGGAATTGCTAAATTGCACAGAACAGTGAATAGCTCTGCAGAATCCAAAACAACAGTAAAACCATTTTCCTGTGCTTCCTAGACACTGGTTTCAGCCAATGCTATGCCACACACAAGTTTTCCTGCCATTCACATTCTGTCAACAAAATAAATGGGCAGTGAGTGAATAGTGCCTTCTACACAGCTGGGCTATGCCAGGACAGCACTGACCATAACATTTCGTAACAGACAATTAAAAAAAAAGGAGAGGGAAGAAATCAGAAATCATGTGCAACTGTGAACAAGATCTGAGTGGTTATACTCGACAAACAGTAAAAATCAGCTAAACAAAATCTGCAGAAGGGATGTAGACAATTTTGGAGGAAGAGAAAGGACATCCCAATGTAAGCAGTAGGCATCCAAAGCATCTCGAGAGGGATTAGTCCATGGTTGGCTCTGAAGACTCAGGTTGGACTACCTGACCCTTGGTGGTTTCACTATTCAGATTTATCTTTTCAATTTGTACTGTGTAAAACACTTTTGAAAACATATGGTAAATGGAGACGTTCTTGAACACATCCCATACAATAAATGTTTTATGTTGCATAATAAATAACCAGATTCAATTAAGCCCAGCATAGGAGCTATATTTTGTGAGTATTGTTGGGAATTTTAACATCTAACATACTTTTAGAGTAGAACATTTGTTTCAGAAGCTCTACAACAGAATGTGAAGTTAGATGGCCTGAAGTCTCCTTTCAGCCACAGGAAAAACAATCTGGATCTAACTATTGCAGCAATCCTGAGAACAGGATTGTGACCTTTCATTGGTGCAATCCAGAAATTACTCCTTTGAATCTTTATCTTTACAGCTGTAGAAATCAGACACTTGACCACAATTGGTTTGTATTAGATTCTGGTACAGTGTAATGTAGGAGGTTAAATACTAGCTGCAGTGGTCTGTTTGTTATTTTATATTAAAGTCTTTCTGACTGCCAATATCCTGAAACAAAACTGAGGGCCCGAGCAATTGAACTTCTGTCATCTCAGAGGAAAAAACAGCCCACAAAGATCCAAGGAAAAAAGAATCCTTGAAATTCAGCAAAGAATAGAAAACTTTTCTTCTCAATTTGGGCAGGCTTTCTTAAAATGCTGCCTCTCTACTCCACTGTCCTAGTTATGTGTGTTATTCCATCTGTTTGCCATGCTTGAAATTTTGGTAGTTTCAAACTAGTGGTGTGTGGGGATTTGTTTGTGGTTTTTGTTGTTGTTAGTTTTTTGTTACTGGAAGTAGAAGTTACGTGACTAAAAGAAAGTTAAATGAACTTCTGCTTGGAGCAATATTTGGATGAGTATACTACTAACTTGATCTGTGAAAAGACAAGTAAGCATTTATTACAATGAGTGTGTTAATTTGACACAAAGGTGGGAAACATCTTCCAGTAGCTTCTAGTGGATTGAGATTTAACTCACTGAGCATATAAAGTCATTAAAAACATGACTAGATCAAGCTCCTACTTACTGATTTACTAAGGAACTCTTGTGTGATCTACAGTCACTAACAAAAACCACCCCAAAAAGGAAGGGGTAACAATTCAAGGTCAGAAAGATCATTATGAATATAGAATTAGATGACTAAAGCCTAAAAACATGGAAACGCTTTTTTTAAAGGTATTGAAGCTTGACTTGAAGACTGTGGTAACAGAAACTCCACCATATACCTATCTTGTTCCAGAATAAGCCTGTTTGAACAAAAGTGCTTTATATCATAATTCATTTGCCTACTTTCCCCATCAAATTCTGCTTTGCTATGCCCTGCTGGAAGCAACATATGGAGTTAGTAATGGTACAAAGATGAACCTTGCCTATAAAAATAGGCATTAAAAAGACTATCCTTGGAGATAGAATACTTATTTCCTACTCTGAATTCTCCTGTGACAACTAGTTATTACATTTGCTACACCAGCTGTGGTATTTCAGTTGTTGATATTGTGGTAACCATTGCTGAATGACAACGCTTTAGGGGCAGATACTTAAGCTGCACAAAACACACTGCCTGCAAAACAGGCTATGATTTGGTTTTCAGTCTTCCATCTAACACGCTCTCAATCTACACATAAACTAGAGATAACTTTCTAATTCTTTACCATTTTAATAAAACAGTACAAAAGTTTCAAATGAAAAAAAAAATAAAATTCAAAGTTTCTGGATCCTGTGAATTTTCCATTTGAGTCAGTAGAGTTTCCCCAGGTTTGCTGGAGCAGACTGTGGTCCTGCAAGATGCATCTCTTGTGGTTCACCCAAGATGCTGTTTGGGAATCTTGCAAATGTTATACTATTATTTTAAAATAACTTGGTAATTTGGTTTCTTATGATGCATGCAGGATGAGCCTGGAAACTACAGCAATCAATTGTGGCTGAGTTTTGGATGATAGTTCAGACTTCAGTACTGGAAACTTGTCCAAGATAGCCTATAGGCAGGGACTGAGAATGAAGCTTTTATTTCCACAATGATACTCTATCACTGCTACTGTTATTTCATTCTTTCATTCTCCCATCACCATGCTTATCTGGCTTGTTATATTTTATATCTTTATCATAAGATTCCCAGGGCTATACCAACTTCTTTTGCAACTTCTCCATATAGAACATCCATGGGGGGATGTAAATATTTGGCCAGAGTTACTAGGTAGATAACATAAAAAAAAAGCCCTTTACACAAAAATGAAAAACAGCCTTCAAAATTTTTTGAAAATGGGAATTGTAGCCCAGGTTCTCAAAGCAAGAAAAAATACACTTAAGTAAACAAATGCTTGTCCATATTGTCAACACTTCAGAGTTTTTCCTGTTTCAACACAGGATGATTTCAGCCCCTCCAGCTAGTAGTTTCTCACACTGTTCCTCAGTTGAAAAATTCCTTCCTCAGCCATAAGACGACCAGCCAGAGGCAGCTCTTAAGCACAGGAGAGGCTTCAGACCCAAAAACCCTCCAAGAAAAATGAATGTTTTTAAAATCAGTGAACAGAGATTTTAACCAACTTAAACTGAGCACAGCATCCTTACCAACATACCAGGTTTCCATTCCAGTGCTCTTTACCCAGAATTGTTTGTTTTGATGCATTTAATTTGCTTTATGAATAAAATCACTTACTAGTGTAGATGGAAGGTATAGTGTGCTCTAGAGTTTACTCTGTTTATGTAGACTACAGTGTATAACAATATTAAAAGGCCTGAGCCCCTTGTAGCACTCCCATTTGATTTAGAGAAACGAAAAGCAGCATCAAACAAGGAAAATACCAGGTTACATTATGTTTCATGTTGCCACACATCTTATATATTTCATAAAGCCCTGTAATAACAGGAAAAAAACCCCAGGAATAGAAAAACATCAGCAGCATTTATGATAACCTGTACCTTGAGTATTAACAGACCTGCCGAGATTTTTTTAGTCTTATTCTCCCATGTAAATATAGTCTGAAGCAAATAGCAGACAACTGATGTTGCATTACAGAAAAACCAACATCAGCTACATTATAATATTTTATAATAATGTTACAACCTCTCAACCATCATACGCCATCAGCATTGCACTAGATTAGTTTTCTGAATTTTTTTCATCTTTGAAAATCTGGACAGAAGATTAGTTTAGGTCATACCATCAACACAATGAGTTTGGTGATTTCTCAGGCTGAATTAAGGACATACATCTTTATGTACTGGAGCCCAATTTTACCTTTGTTACAGAAGCTGAGTGCTTTGCACTTACACATGTATTTAAATTTAGCTTTGGTTGCATTTTTACAGCACTAGCTTGTGTAGTAGTGATAACATGGTTTAAGTTGTGTTATGCATGTATATGGGGGCTCCTATGCAGGGTAAAAATTTACAAGCCAGGTTGTATTACAGTGAAGCTATAGCTATCCCAGGCTAACATCCTGTTAAGTTCACAGTTATTTCAGCATATGACTTTTTGCTGGATATGCTGCATACAAAGTAACATGGTCAGTGGCAAATGTCTGAAAGCAATTTCACATACCTCAAAATATTTCTCCAGCAGAACTTCCTGGTTGTCATGCTGGCTGACAGCAATCCTGGTGAGAGGCAATTCTGACCCTCTCAAAACAGAAACACTAAAAAAAAAGAAAAAAAAAGAAAAAGGGGCTGAGTACCTAAAACAGTTTCCACACAGGATGAAGGTGACTTTCAGTTTTAAGAGGAAAAGATTTGAAGACAGATTGGTAGGGATCAGTCTCACAGCAAAAAGTATTGCTGCATGAACATTCACTAATTACAGTTGAAGGTATTGCACAGGATGCACACTCATCAGGAACAGATTACCATGAGATCTGGAATAGCACAGAATCCCCTTGTTGGTTCTGAAACTGGAAGGACTGATAGCTAAATTAAAACAAAAAACCTAGCTGAGGTGTATGTGAAGGCCATTTAAATATGCTAGTACCAACTCTAACAATTAGAGAGATTTCACCTCATTGTGCTTGTAGATATATATACACACACTACATATATATCTGTAATTCTCTCAGTTCTTTCAGAAAATCCCACATGCAATGGTTTATGATAACATGAATTGTACTGATTTACTTCACCAGTCTCTGCAGCACACTGACGGGTTTCAGAGCCAAAGGCTGAGCCCAGCCCCAGACTTTATTTAAAACAAAGCCACAAGGTCTCCAAACCTCAAACTGGCATGCTTCACCAGAAAGGTGATGATTTAAATCCACTAAATTTCACACAGAGTAAATGAACTGCTGAAACTTGGTCTTTAACCAATGCTTGGAGCAGACATCAAATTGCAGGGTCCGAGATGAGAAAAGTTCATCCAGAGGACACTGCAACAGGTCTGAGCCCAAATAGGTATAAACGACCAGAGTGAGCTGTACAGCTGCCTCATTATTATACTCAGATGGTCAGAAATATATTTTATGTCTCAATGATGCTGTGTACAAGGGATGGGAAAACCAGCTCTCTATTATTATTATTAAGTGAACATTTTAAAGATGAGCACATCTTTAAAAAGTTTGAAGGAAAAAAAAATAAAGAAAAATCAAATTAAGATCCTGCTGATAGTGAGTTTATGTTAATTTTTATGTTTCACTTGAATCAGAATCAGCAAGATTTATTTTTGTAACAGTTGGAGCCTTTAAGACATTTTATACCTCTCTAACTAAGCGATATCACACGAGAGCCACGTGCAATGAACTCAATGTACGGAGGCATCTGAAGGACCAGAGAAGATGCTTCTGTGATCTCACATGGTTGGAGTGCTGTGCTCTGTGAATCAAGAGGCTGCACCCACGTGCCAAGAGGCAAAAGCACTGCAGAGTCAGGAAGTAAAGAGATAGCACTCTCCACCTTTTGCTTTCATGCAAAGTGTTTTAAAAATCCAAATAAGCCTCCCACAGAAAAGCAGGTTCCAACCACATATCTCAGAGCTTGAACCTATGTCCCGAAGTTAAAATCCATTCAAATAAGGTTTAGGCCTGAAACAACATTCTTAATGGCTCATTTTAAATAGAAATTTTAAAAACACATCTTTATTATGAGAAACACTATGTACTTATAAAACAAAGCGGTTGCATGATTTAATAATTTTCTTAAAATATATTTTGTAACAATCAATCATTCACAGATCTTCATTTGCCATAAGGAAAGGTTATCACAGCTTTGTGAAACAACATTTGCCTACTAATTACAAACACAAATTTCCATGTAACTGCATAAAATGTGACCTGCTCCAAGGAATTTGCCTGCAAAGAGGACAATCAAGATCAGTCCCATTTCCTTGGAAGCTAACTGGAGTTTTACTGTTCATTTGGATGAGACAAGGCCCACACTCAAAACATTATACTTTGTTCCCAAACCCTAGTTTTCACTAAATGCAAGAACAAAACACAAATCCCCGACAGTAAATTGTGATTCATAATCAGTCAATAGTAACAGCATCAGATCTATACATTTCATTATGATTCTATACTTACTTGAGGTCAACTCTCACAAATTATGTTTAAGCCATCAAAATCTAGTTTACTCCAAGAAAATGTTTTTTCTACCACACGTGGATTATTTCTTAATACACATCTTTAAGGTTTTATTTCTGTTAATATCACTGCCTGCCTCTGCACTAAAGCATCTGCTGTCTTCTTGCTGTTGTGGCAATAGGAGCCTCAAGACTTTTTTTCTTCCAATAGGAAAACATGCCATATAAAAGTAGCTTAATCAGATGCTAGTAATTTTCAGGAAGTATCCAAAAAGAGTGATTAGAAGCTTAGTGTAGTCTACCAGATTAGCTAGGTATTTTTATGTTTAAGTAACGCTGGTGGATTACCCTACATTAACAACATAATACAAATTAATGAGGCACTCTAAACAACAGTCAATGCAATACTCTTCTTTTGCTTAATTGCATATAGTCTTAGCTTAGTTCAGTGTAATACTAGCTGCAAACAATTAAATACAATGGTAAAGCAGTTCATCAAACTTAAGGAAGATCCATGCCAAGTATTCAGACCTCTTTCCCCTGAGGTTAGAAGTTTAAGATCAGAATAATATTGAATCATATCCCTACTTGGAGCCCCATTATCTTTTCCTTTTTTAGTTCTTAAACAAAAATTGATAAAGAAGTGTAATCTCTAGATTTTTATCAAGCAGTAAGAACAGATTCATCACCAGATATAAATCCACATTGCTTCCCAGAAGTCAATAGAGTTGTATTAATTTACTTTAGCCAAGGTCTGGGCCATTGCTTTCACCTATTCAAAGCTAAAAGTACTAGATAACTATCACTCATGGTTTTTAACCCAAATCAGGATCAGCACATCAAATGCTTGTTTGATCTTGAAGAGATTTTACATGCTTTATTGGCATAATAATTTGAAACTATTGAAAACATTGGTTGAATATAAGCTTTCATTTTTTCCCATTCTAATTCATCCATGCTACAGAAGTGCACAGTATGTACTTACAGATCTATAAATAATTAAGAGCTAAGACAGCTGTTCAGAAAACTGTCTCAGCTGATCATTAGCCATATCTCACCTGTCTAGAAATACTTACATAGTATTTATTCCCATCTTTCAAAGGGGCCATAGATTATATGAACCACAGGTGCCCCAGATGAGGATGGAATAGAAGTTTCTTTCTTAAGTCAGGCAGATAAATCCTAACAAGAGCCACTATCCTCAAACCATTTGAGGGCTTCCACAAACTTCTCACAATTTCTTGTCTCATCCCATCTAGAGCACATTTAATTTTCTCTTGACACAGACACCTACCTTTCTCATCTACAAACAACATTGATTTTCACAAACATCTTTGGACTTAAAGATTAGGGGGTTTGAAGGAAGGCTTTAGGAAGGCAGGCAATGGTAAGCAAACACCAAAAAACTATCACAGTAAGTCCACCAGCCTTTGTTTTTCAAGGATCCTTCTCCAGAGAAGCCATTTTACTCAAACAGGCTTAATGCTGCAAAAATACTGCCTTTAACAGTGGGTACAGAGCAAACAAAAAGACTGACCTGAAAATGAATATACAAAGTACACCCAAAACTCCTTCCTCTCTCAGAGAGGATAATTAATTTAACTGGTTATTTAAGAAATTTAAAAACATGCTTACAATTCCCAAAAAGCAGGTCATCTAAAGCAACAGCTCACTGTCTCAATGATTAATCAAAATAGTTCTTGATATCATCTTCCTCCACTGCAGGATCCACTTTCATGGCAGCTACCACAAAGAGCCTCATACACCAGACTACAGGGTTTATACCCGCTCTGCAGAAGCTCATTCACTGCAGCTGAAGCCACTGCCATCCTCCCTGGCAACAATTTTGGTGATAACTGACACCTGGGATAGATGTTTAGTTCAAGAAGAACATTAACCTTTCCTATGCCAGTGATTTGGCCCCGGTCTATATACATTTCATCACAGCCTTAAACACACACACAACCATTCCAATGGAAGCAGCCTGTTCCTCATTAGCAATTTCGGAGTCCGAAAATAATGATGTGACAACAAACTCAACAAAATTTGCTCTAGGGCACAACAAGAAATAGACAAGATTTCCATATTTTTGGAGGACAATTTACTGTACTTGAAAGAGATGAATTCTTTCTGTTTACATTATCCGCCTCACTATTTGGTCCAATTATTCCTACTACTTCAGCAATCATGTTATGCTTGTTCAAGAAGAAAGAAATAACAACAGCTTATCTTGTTGAGAGCAAAGAACAAACAGTAAAAAATCAGTGGATGCACTTAAGCACTACAGTTGTTGCTATTGTGCTAAAGAGATGATTCATGTTCTCATAGCAACTAGGGTGAAAGAAAAATGCTCTTCTTCTGAAAAGGATTCTGTTGTAGTGGTTAAAGAACTCTTGAATAATCAAGCCAAATGGAGAGAGGAAAAAACACTTCCCTATAAAATTATGTGCACTAAACTCAAGGACATGTTGATCTCTATATTATATCGATCTTCATATGTATCTCAGCTAATAATCTGTCACTGTTGTATGGTATGAAGCAAAGACAAAGAAAGGACATCAAATATCAGGAAGGGCTTTAAATAAGGTTAATCTTCCACCCAGAGGCTGCGGTGACTGAGTGTTCATCAAGGCTGGCTGCAGGAGGAATCTGTATCACACATTCAAACCCAAATGCTCTTCAGTCAAAACCATTCACACAAATGATTACTACCAGCTCTTTACAAACTGCCCCATACATTTTGCATTCACATGGCTAACTGGCCACAAACAGCGAGCACCAAATCTTTTCTGGCACTGCTGTCATGCCATGCTCATGTGTCACTTTGCTCTCGCTGGATGCACATCACAGTCACAGCACATTGCTGGCAACTGGCAGGAGAGACAGAGAAGTTTGAGTGGACCGTGGTCACATTAAGCTGACTTCATGGTTTCAGTGCACTGTGATCTTGTCCTCACCCATTGAGGTTTACACAGTTATTACAGTCAAAATGGATCACAGTTTGCGAGCACATCACTGTCATGTTTTATTCATGCTGAATATGCTTTATTCTCCCCCCCACCCCCATCCATTCATGGCAAAATGGCTTTCACAGAGCACTTGGTAAGTTGCTGCAGGCATGGAGGGCAAGCTTGTCCTTGACCTGTGTTTTAACACTCTCCTTTGCGGCAAGCTTTAGTTTCAAATAATGGCCAGGTTGTGGAATTAGGAATCAATATTCAGGAGCACTGGCAAGAGAGAGGGGGTTTAATTTCCTGATACATGTCAGCATGACAGCAAGTTAGACCTAGACCAGGTAGCATCAGTTACCAGCATTACCTTCTGGGGCTGCTCCCAGAATGAACTTCCTGAGAAGGGATAAATGCATTTGCAATCAGCTTCACTTCCCTGGCTTTACTCTCCTTTCCTCTCTTACTGTCTTCCTCTCCCTCATCATCCTCCTGTCCTCCACTCACTTCTTCTCCCTTCTTCATTTAAAGGAGCCTCAGTTGTCACCGATCCCCTGTGCCAGAGCTGTGTGCAATCAGCACCATACAAGAATCACTGCTTCTGGCAGGACCAGCTCAGCCCAGCAGGCTGGAGGCTCTCTGGGTAACAAAAAGCCACAGTGGCCAGAGGAGAATTTATTCTCTTGAACCGAGAGCTGGGCAAAGAATTACTGTAAAAATTAGTAGAATCCACCCAAATGAGGGGATCCCAAAAATATGCCTTTTAATCTTACCAAGGTATGTTCCACATTATCCCTGCAAGGGAGTATTCAGCTGGTGGCCAACAGCTGGCTGCAAGATGGGCTGTAGCCTTTAATGTTTATTTCCTCTGCAAATTTGTGTTGCAATTCTTCAGCCACAGAGAGTTCTGTAAGCGACCTTTAATTAATAGTTTCATCCATGTAACACTCAGGGTATCTGCCCTGTTAGTAACTAGTATTTTGAACTAAAGCCATATTGGTAAATTCTCTTAAAAGTTTTCTCAGCAAGTTTTGACAGCTTTAATACAGGAAAGTGGGGTGGCAGCAAGATATCTATCAAGAGATATTACACTGTTTCCTTAAGCTTATCCAAAGCTTTTTAGGAACTTTTTGGACTGCCCCATGGTTTCACCACCCTCTCCCTACATCGGCTGGGATTTTGGCAGAGAAGCACAGTGGGTACTAAAGAGCCCCAGAAGATGCTGGATTGACTCAGACACTACTCCCACTGGAATAAAGCTGCTGTGACTGCTGCAAAGTCCTCCTGGCAAAACACAACTGCAAGCTCAGCACCAAGCCCTAGAGCTTCTGGTGGGTGTGCTACAACAATCTCCTCTGGATGTAATCATTTCTGTGGCTGTTCACTAATCATTTTTAAGACAATGACTCGAGCATGTGCATTATCCAGAGTTTTCAAGGTACACAGAGATATATCGAAACCAACATGCAAATTAAAGCACTGCCTCATTAGATAATAGGTTTGAATTTCACTAAGGCTATTATATTTTTTTTAGAAAACATCTGCAAAATACATAAAAATCTAATAGACAAATGTTCCTCTGCTCTATTTTATAGTCATGTTGAAACACTAAAATGTGGACCAGGTATTCATACCCCAAAAACTGCCCCAAACAGAGATTAATTAATCTTTGCCTTACATCCAGCAGCTTAGTCCCTTTTTTTACTTCTTTGTGCTAGTTAACAACCCCACCAGGCAGTAAACTGCACTTTAAAGCTGCATGGAGGATGTATTTGTTGCAGTGCAGCCAGTGCAGAGGTGAGGAGCATTCCTGACATGAACTTTTCTCCACTCCTACAAGGTCTGGGAGCTCGTACCCATTCAAAGCACTCAAAGCACTTTTCCATACACAAGCATTTCAGAAATAGGCCAGAATATCTTCTAGCTAATTTTGGTTTCCAGAAAAGTTAAGCTGCATGCATATGGCCCTATTATGATTAAATGATGCAGATCTAAGTACTCCGAGTTTACAAAAAGAAAATGGTTATGAAGTGACTGTTTTCACTAGCTCTCTTTGTGTGCTTAGAACATAATTAACTGGAGGACAGGCTTGCCCTGGCACAAGTCAAAAATGATTTAAACAGAGATCTTTCAAATTAAATGTTTGAGAGCCTGCTTGCGGGTTTTATGGATTTCAGGAGGGCAGATTCACATGGCAGAGTACACCGGGAAGTATGGGAACAACACAAGAAATGCCCGTTTCGTGCAGTACCTCTCTTGTTTGTCCATTCCTGAAGCATTACAGCAGATGATTCATGGGCTGAGGGTGTTCTGCAGTAAAATTTACAGTCAGTGTCGGTGTCATTTCTTGACACAGTAAAGAGAAACTTTAATATACCATAGTTTGGTCCAAAGGGAAAAATAATCTCCGGTAACAGCAAGCTGGCTTGCTGGACTCTCAGCCTGCCTGTTCCTCTTAGATAGGTGGCCCCATATAGATCACTGCTGTATTTCCAGCAAACTTCAGCTTCAATAGCTTTGCTGCCCCAAGTCACTGTGCTGTGGTGACTACACATTTGCAACCCCACCAACACCTTCCTGTGACAGCTTGGCTTGGTCTTGAAGGGTACTTCACCCCGTGAGAGAGTTCTCTCTGGGGAACTGGAGGCATTTGGATGTTGTATGAAATGGAGCCCAACATGGCATGGAGTTCCATCTTTTTCCTTTATCACAGCAAGATGATGGAGCTTAACTTGCTTGGACCCATATTTTTCCACTGCCAACAATGCAGTACTTTTTAAGCCAGCAACAATTTTCTTGCATGTGCTGCACTGTAGTTTAAAGCAGGCTTCTAATGAACTTTTGTCAGTGTCAGCATCAGTATATTACAGTGCCTGCCATTATCCATGCCAAGCTCAGCCAAAGGTGACATTCTTCCTGGAGACTCCTGTGTTCAAGGGATTTCTCATGTCTGGTTAAATTTACTGAGGACCAGCATAAATTATCCAAGATGGCTTCTAAGGGTAGAAAAGGCACTTGAAAGCTGTGACCCTTTTTGCCTAGAAGATGAATTCTCAACTGCTTATTTTTGGACACAAATCAGATTTACTAACATGGTAGCACCACTAGGAAAGCATAAGTTGAAGCTTGATAGCAAACATGCCCTGTACTTTTCCATATTACTTTCTTTCTTTGAGTGTGCTAAGTTATTAATGTTGTGGTAGGGATATGATCCAAGTCAAGGTGAATAAGGGTTACTGCTGCTGAAACAAGTGGTTCCCAGGCCTTCAACATGTTCACACCACCACCTCTGTGCGCAGTAAAAAAAAAATAATTAAAAAATGCACAATTAGATATCAACCACATCAGACCCGTGATATATCACACTACCCAGCCACATGGACCTAGTGTCTCCCCCAAAGGGGAAGCAGAAATATGTTGCTGAGGGCAGGGATGGTTTTGTTCCTCAAAAGTTGCAGATGGTATTACAAAAAAATAAATCTTTGGCTTGTACAGAGCAGACCTTTCTGGTAGACCCTACCAGAAGAAGGCATGATGACTTACAAAGGATAGTTTCTCCAGGAATTCACCTCTTTCCTCCAGAACAGCGCTGAATTCATTGCTGAAATGCCTTTGGCAGAAAGGAGTTACATTTCTGCTTGGCTGCCCTAGATCAGATCTTGAGTGGCATGGATTACACGGAGGCCAATCAGGAACGTAGTGATCTTCTGCTTTAGCCAGATATATCCAAACCTGGAGGTCTGCTACAGCTGTGTCGACAATTCAGCAAGTGGCAGTGCCAGAAATTAAATACAATATTGCTCTTTTTGGCTGCCAAAGTAGCTCTAAGGAACCATTTACACTGCGTACTGCAGAGTCCAAAATGTGGGAGGTATTGCCCAGAATGCAAGTGAAAATGTGACTTTAGAACTGCATGTTGGCAACCAGCCCTCCCACTGCAAACAAAAAGGGCCAAGACCATTCCTAGTATGAATCGAGGAGGGGTGGACTCCCCACTGGTGTGAGAGAAATCTGAAACAAAACAAATCACTACCAGCATGATCCAGAAACTGTATGTCTATAATCAGATCTGCTGTCCTTCTCAGAGCTGTGGGCTGGCTAAAATTTACATTAAGTGGGCTTCTGGAAAGCCATCCATCTCATAAATGGGGTACCACCATCAGGTGCTGTAGCTATTCCTTGGGTTTGAGCCACAATATGAAAAATGGTAAGGCAGTTCCTCAGCTTTATCACAAGTTCCTCTTAGCCCAACATATAATCACTCGGAGTGAAGGAGAGATTCCCACAAACTGTGATTTAGTTCTCAGTCAGACCCCTTAGGGTCCATTCATTTTCTACTTATTTTCTCTTTCACATGGTTTTCACTTGGACCACTTCAGTCTTTACGGATGGTTTGCATACCGTAAGAAATATATTCCTTACAGAAGTAGCCTGCTCCTTTCTCCAGCACTGCTCTTCCTTTGGACACCAGATTTGCACTGTTTCTCACTGTTATTTCTATTCCTCTGCAAGTTACCCTTTGACAGAAGTATTATTCCAAAATACATTGCTCTCAAGTCCAGTAGGATTACCTGGTGGGTACAATACCCCTCACCACAACATCTCGATTTTTATGAAGTATGAAAATATCCAGAAGCTTCACTCAGGGAAAATGCATCATTACATTTCCTATGGCTGAGAAAACAGTACTGCCTTGCTGTTCCACACATTCAAAAACAGTAAGAGGGACGAACAGAAAACCAATTTCCTCTTCTATTTCTTAAAGGATAAAACAGTTTCTACCAGATACACTTGCAGGACTGAAGAAGGAGTATTTCTCAGGAAAAAGCTATCTGGCACATTTACTGCTGGGCATCCAGAACAGTTACCTTGATAAAAATGCTCCGTTGTGTTGCTGCTTGCTACACAAGCTCATTCTGTTCACCTTTGTGTCCCGTTCACAAGTGAGCTGCTTAAACAACTCTCCATTCCAAGCTGTCTCCCTGACTAATAAGTTCTTTTATTGACAGCTTGCCAGCAACAGCCCTGAAGTCAGCCTGAGAACATAAATACAGTCTCTTGAGCTTGCTTCAGTTTGTTAGAGGACTGCCTTCAGTACTGTTGACAAAGCTTTAATGGTGTGAACTTGGAGCTCGAGTACTACTGAGCACTCCAGCGATCAACACCCACAGAACATTTCAAAGAGTTTCGTTCCAAAAGTATTTTAGGAACCCTTGAAATCAGAGGCTTTCTCTCTGCTCTGCAAAAGCTCATTTTGGAAAACAATTTAGACCATTTTTAGACGCAGAAATGTTGAGATAACCCCGTTGTGGTGTCATTCTCCTGGTGACTTTGTATCCACAATGTCACCCTTTCAAACCACCTGCTTGTGTTGTCCAGAGGCTCTCGCCTTTCCCAAACACCTCTGAGCTGCCATTAACATACACCAAAAGCAACAGTTCCCGTTCCAGCTCTGCCCTGAGCAGCTCGGGAGATGGAACATGTCTCACTGGCCTCACAGCCTGCTGGGTGTTGTTATCCTTTGATTAAACCTAGAGAAGGCTCAAGGCTCCTCCAGCTCGCATGGTGAAACACAGATCACGCTGGCTGGGGGCAGCTCTTGGACAGCTTGTCCTTGACCTCTCTGTGCTTGTGAACGTAGCTCTTTAAAACCCCTGGGTCACAGCTAGGAGTTCAGAACTTCTTTACCTCATATTTCTCCCTCATATAGAGCAATAAACTGGTTTGGAAAATTGGTGCCTTGTGTCCGATTCGTGCTTCAAGGCGTCTGTCATCTTCTTTCCCACGAGCTGCAAAGAAATGTGCTGCAGCACATGAGCCATCAGAGAGCCCCCGCACGTTCCCCGTCCCAGCTCACACAAACTTTGGGCTTTAGGACTGGCCTACATACAAAAGTTGCACTAGTTTAACAGTTTTTCAGTTGATCTAAAGCAGTGCAAAAGCCTGTGAGAAGGTAAGGCTACTGATTTGCAACCATCTTGTACAAAAATTAGACAATTACTGGTTGGTGCAGCTATTATGCTAACTTCCTGATTTAAAATAATTTTATGTAAGCTGGTTATAAACCAATTTAAGTGTGTCCAATCAGAGACATACACTGGTTTCACTAAATGGATTTTGCAGCTGAACTGATGCTACTATTGTGCGTGGACAAGCCCCCAGGCTTGTGCAGCCTGTTTCTCCATTGCTTCTGTCTGCTTTCATTTACACCAGGACTGTAAACGCTACCAGCTCCTGGCAGTACAGCTGCATGCCCACGCAGAACAAGTGAAATGTTAGTACAAACCCAGAGTTCTTTCAGTTTTCTGTTCCCAAAGAAGAGAAACATTAGTATTTTATCACGCAGCGTGTGACTCTTGCTGCCTGGCCTCCTACGGACGGCAGTCAAGCAGAAGAACCATTATGGAACGAAAACACATAGGCTCATATTTCAGTGGCAAAGGATCCTCATCTCCAACCACACAGCCCAGCAGATAGCTTGACTAGTTTTAAGGAAATGGAGGTGTTACCCTTGTGTGAAGCCAGTGGAAATGAGCAGAATTAGGTGCAGTGTCTGCAGGTGCTCCTGGAGAGCAGGAGAACGATTCCCTGGCCTCATGGCAGCACACAGGCACTGTAAGAAGAGGGAGGGCAGAGAAGCTGGTGCACAAAGGTGCACTGCAATGACTTTCACTTGCCACCCATCTCACACTGAAAGTTTTGGCTTTGTGCAAATTAATACAGGGTGTCCCTGTGTGGTGCTGCTCTGATCTCAGCTATTCACTCAAGCTTTAGTAATGCTGTCCTGGAGTCCCACTGGAGCATGATGCTCCTCCCAGCTCATCAGTCTTCTTCTTGATCTTACTTTTCATGACTGTGGCATCTCCCCAGGCCACATTTCCTTCTGACCCATGAAGCATGGCTCATCAGTTCTGGATTAACCATCTCCCCCTCTGAAAATCTGCTTTTGTTAATAAGAACAGATTTGTTTGGGGAGTAAAGACCCAGATGATACCATTCTACCTTTCCTGTCCATTGAGTTACCAACAATTCAATTCAATATACGAAATTCAGACAAGTTTGAAATGACCACAAGAGCTTGTCCTTAAAAATATTTCACTTCCTGTAAAAATGTAGGGAAAACCCAGTATTTTTATCTTCACTGAACAGTGTTCTGAATTGGATTTTTAAAGTTTTGCCATTAAAAAACCAAAGCCATTTTTATCAGAACATTCTAGGAATTTCCTCATCAAAGTTCTACATGGTTGAAAAGGCACTTCTCATCCAAAACCAAACATTCTGCAAAAATATTTCAACCAGCTTAAACAGTAATGCAGTTTTATAGGGCACAGATATAGGTCCAACATAATGATGTATTAGTATGTTGAGCTATCACTGGTCTGTGATACTACAATCTCTTAAAAGCTTGTAGCATTTTAATAAGAAGTGAGGCCCAATTCAAAGTAAAGAGAAAACCCTTAAGCTCAGGGTAGACATATATAAACTGACAGGCTGACTATATTATCTAAACTGCTGTTTTATAGCTGTATTATGCACTCAATCTAAAAAAAAAAAGTAACATAAAAAAACATATAAAGATAAGGCACTAGCAAGGGGTGGAGTTGTGTTTTTTTCATTAGATACATTCTTTGATTCCCCTGCCTAAAATGCTGCAGTCAGCAGTAGCTTAATTCTAAGTTATAATTAGGGTTATGCATTAAACCAGGACTCCTGAGCATGTCTAACCTAAAGAAGTTCAATGCATAAATGAAAAACAGACCTGTGGCTGGCTGACTTGGCATCAACCGGGATACCAATATATAGTAACAGAATAAACTTGAAATGAAAATTAAATGTGGTCAATATAGCTTAAATTGATGTCATATTTGCCAACTGTTTATGAAAGGAAAATTTAAAGATAAGCATGGTTTTGGAGGAGGCGGTGTGCCCTGATACACAGCAGCTTGCTGTGACTTGGGGTGCATTTTAAAATAATTTAACGCTAATTTTACAATCTACAAAAATGATGTCAACATTTTTATTTAAGATTAGTTTCCCCCAGACTGTACATGGTGCTTAAATGCACAACGGCATGGTACATTTTAGCTAACGAAAGACTATTTTTAACTGAGAAATGTGATTGCTTACCAGCAGTGGTTATTAACACCAGTAAGTCAGAGTGAACCAGACCTTCAAGAGACTTAAAAGCCTTACAAAATGAAGATGCCCTGATTAGTAGGGTATTATTGTGCCTTCTATTTATTGTATTTTGTATTTCTGACATAAAATTGGAAAGCCTTGTACCTTTAAGTATAGTTTCCTTCAAAAACTGAACTGAACTGTGGAGAGCAACTTTTCTAATTTTCTGCATTTCAACAAATATTTACATTGGTGTGAAACACATTATTTTTTGATGCTTCTAAACCCTTTTAAGGTATGATATCGTTTAGCAACAGAATGCATTTTACAAGTGTGCAGCTTAATCTCAGGCAAATTTAGTATTAAAGTATGTAATTGCCATGCTAATAAAACCAGAATCACAGAAGGGTAAAACTGGATGTAAGCAGTGGTTGAGCATAACTTGCATGTGCCTTGTAACTGGGGGATATACCCTTACGTGCCAACTGCCTCTCCAGAGATTGGGAAGAATTGCCACAGCCTTTGTTTTCTCTGTCCATGGCAAAGGAACAGGCTGTAAGGAAGCATTCAGCGGGAGGCTGCCAGTGCTGAGAGCAGCAGTGAGAAGGGAGCCCCTGCGCTGACCTCGGTGTTACAACTCCTATCAGGCTAAGCACGTTCCTCCATGTGTTTAAGGGCCTGAAAAGAAGCATGAGCTTCTATGTTTCTGTGCAAATGAGGCACAAAACAACAATGAAAACACTATTTAGAAAAGGCAGAGGCTTCTGTTTTGGTTTGGGTTTTTTTTCTTTATATTTGCTCGGGGAAGAAACAAGGTGCTCCCTGGCAGTGGCTCAGCCATTTGCATACGGCTCATTCAAATACATAACCCAGTGTTTAAGCATGTGCTTAGTTTTAAGCAAAAAAGTCCCTTTGAAGTCATACCATAACAAGTCATGCACCTAATGTTAGAACACATATTTAAGTGCTTTACTGGACCGGAGCCAGAATGCCTCACTTGCAGGTTCCAGCCTTCAATATGTAGGTTTAGATCTTAATTTACAGACTTGATCTTAAGGAATAAGACTGTGCAAAACTGAAAAAACTTGCTTCGTTATCACATCCATTACCCTTCTGAGTCCTTCGGGAACACATCCCCTGCAATAGGCCCCGTGGACATGCCTTTATACACGGCTGTAGCAACCACACTGAAAAGTTGGCCAAACTTCAAAGAACAAAAACTCGATTTTATATGTGTGTATATATGCATGTATATATAGATATACACACACACATGTGAGTGTGCACCTATGCATGTCATGCATGCATGTGTATGTGCATATGTATCAGCTTAAGAGGCAATGAATTAAACACTTGTTTTTGTAAGTTGTATTGATTACATCAGTGATGTTTCCCAAGTAATTAAAGGTTTGCTTTGATCTTTGATTGTAGGCTTGGGTTTATGACAGTTAATGTAAGTATCTTTAAATAATTCCATCCCACACTTACCCATTATACAGCCTCACACCGGGTCATTGGCGTTCATCTGACAAGAAAATGAGTGAATTCAGGAAGCCAAACTAGCGCAAAACTATTCATCCAGGAGAGGGGCGGGAGTCAGGTTCCTGCCAGTTTCAATCTCTGAATTGAATCACCGTGAGGTCAAACCATCAGCAGTGCTGACACCAGGGAAGCTCCCTGAGCAGGCAGGTGAGGAGCAGGGAAAGGTGCCAGACCTCCCGCAGGTCTCACTGCTGCTGCAAGCGTCAAACTGCGCCCTGGCACAGCCGGGACCCGCCAGCCCTCTGCGGCAAAACCCTCCTGCTCACCTCCCTCTCTGGGAACAAGTATTCAAGCAAAAGAACACTAAACAGGATTCTGATGTAAAATAATCGCTTCTCTTAACACGGTCTTTTTTTTTTCAGATACAATTGCTAGTTAAGGAGATAGAAGAGGTTAATCATCCACCCAACCGACTGCAAGCAGCCGAACAAATAAGCAGGGATCAGCCCAGAGGCCCTCAGCGCATGTAAATCAGCATCGTTTCATCAAGCTTGGAGCTTTCACCATCATGCACTCACTCAGGATCTAAAACCTAAATCTGCAAATGAAAATGATGCTAATTACAGTTCACCACCGAGCAACACTGCCTTAATTTTAAAGAAATGAAGGAAACGGGCTTGCTACACGCCAGTCGATATCGTATTGCCATACAACTAACTCGAAGTTGTATAAGTTAGATTATAACTTTTGAAGAAGCAATTATGATTTTATTGCACCCACTCTGCTGATGATTAATGCAGAGAGCCTAGGGGAAAATGCATCCTATCATTTGCTAACATGCACTATAATTATGCATACCTCTCCAGGTACTGTAATTTAGGACTTAAAAAGCAACATTCTGAACGAGGACTGCTGCATTTGTAAAACATTACAGATGTGTTATCATATAAATGAGGTAGCTTTGACATGATAGTGTTCTAATAAATCCTCAGCTAAGATTTGGAGACAAGATATGTCAAAAGCAAAATCCAAACTGTCTCTTAATCTTCTACATAAACTGTTTATTTTTCTGAGCCCTACAATAATACATGTGTCAAGAAGGCTTTGATGGTTTCTAGATTAAAGTACAGTTGGGTTGGATTTTTTTTCCCCTTTACGGGTCATCTTGAGAATGCTCATTTTAGTTAAATTAACTCAGCTATTTTCAGGTTTTAAATGTGAATCAAAATAAAACTGTTTTCACCAAATTGGGAACTTGTCAGATGAACTTCATAAATAACAAACTTATTTCACTCCATTTCAGTGAAAGTTCTTAAACAGCTAACACTGAATGATATTCTGTCAGCTGGAGAGCTTCATTTCAAACCATTTGCAACAAATCCAGAAGAAAAAAAAGGAAAAAACTCCCCACTCTGTATTCAGTGAGATGAATTTATGACATCCCCCCTGACTTCTGTTCATTCTGTTTATTTTTTACTTATATCCCAGTACTGACTTGATGTCTCAACCAAGACTGGAGCCCCATTCTGCTACACAACATACTGGAAAAGGTGTTTCCACCCCCCTGCACAGCTCCGTTTACAATCCAACCTGTCAAAACAGAGAAGTTTGGGAAGAAAATAGTAAAAAAGCAGCAATACAGCAGGTCCATTCACAGGTTAGAAGCTGGGAATAAAACCTGTATTTCCCACTGCAGTCTGCATTCAATCATGATGCTTCTCAGTGTTCCTGATGCTGCCCAGTTGTATGTGCCTCATCACTAGCAAAAAATTTGCTTTCCATTTTAAAATACACTGTACAGAACAGATCACACACACACAGAGTCACAAGACTGTTCCAGGCTGCTCCTGGAAAAAAATAGCACGGTTCTTTCTGTCTTTCAGACGAGCTTTTCTAAAAGCTGTCTTGGTGAGTATTAGAGAAGGAAGAAAAAAAACCCAAACACAAATAAACAGGAAAGGCAGGATTTCACACAATAATGCATGAACAGCAGTTGCATGTTATACCAGCATCTGCTCTAATTATGCTATGTGAGTGGTTCAACTGCATTTTGTGGTTGACTGTGCTGAAAGCCTCCCATAAGTTGGGCTAGCAGAATGCAAAATTTATTGCTGTTCAAAATCGACAGCTAAAATCAACATATATCTGTAGTTATTCATTCCAACTTGCATTTTGAGCTATAATTTTTCATCAATTTAATAATTTTTGCCAAAACAACAACAACATAAATATAAAAGCTTTTGGACAATGTGGCCACAAAAAAAAAATCCAAGATATTTTATTTGATATACTACAAACACTGTAGTTTCCAAAAGCAGATTTTTTCAGGTATATCACATTGAAATTATTTTTTAAACTTTGAAAGAAACACTCACATTTTTGCTCCATGGATATTAGCTTACTTCTTGTTTCTAGTTCTGGTTTTTGAGCTAGCAAACAAAAATTCTTCATTGTATTCCCCTACCTGCCTGCAAAACTGAGCAAGGACAGTTTTATGATTTTTATTTCAGTTTCCTGCAAACATTTTGTTGTTTGCTATTTGCCCAGTCTTGCCTGATGTTAAAACAATCAGATAAAGACCCTTTCTGCGACTGTCAGAATCACTGTTCTTGCAATTGCTCAGGTTGCCCGTAATGTCTTTGTAGAAGTAAAGCACATCCAGCTGTCTGAGGTGTTCATTAAACAATGGATGTCTTCTGTCCTCAGCTTTCCAAAGCTGAGTATGCACTCAATATTCACATCTATTTCAGACCCAGACAGTTCTCGTAACACCTGGTAGCAGGTTCTGAAAATGATTGCTGCTCATTTTTCCAGAAAATCAGGAATCTCTTTGCTTTGTGATCTCTTCCTTCTGTGGCAGAAATTAAAGCCAGTCTCAGTTTTGTCACGGTAACATTTAAAAACTGCATTAACATATTGTAGGACTCTTTTAAATATCCTGTCTTGCAGAAACTGATACACTGGTTTGCATTGATAAAATAGACCTGTTATACAAAGAAACTTCTCAGGAGACTTTTATAATCCTGATTATTTCAATATTTCTCTCCAATGCTGCAAAGACATAACTGATTATTTCCTATTTGATGTTACTTGGCAGATACTGATCTTCAGTTTCCTTCAATTGGAAAACAAAGGATTTGTAAACATTTTGTTAAGGATAATGCTGCTCCCTTCTTGTGAGAGGGGAAAGACTGATCCCAGACTTTCATGCCTGTTTTGCACTATTTCAGAAAAAGAAGAAAAAAATGAAGCTTTCATTTATTTTTTTTTAAATATTTGTAAAGGTGTCAAGGCCCCTTAATGGCTATGGAGAGGTCTTCTTGTTCTTCTGGAGTAAATCCTGCCGGTGGTCTCCTCACCACCGTGTCCGTGTTGCTCTGGGTCCCATCAGGCAAACTCCCATGCTGAAATCACGGCTGGCCAAACACAAGCCTTTGGCAGCAACATCCCTCTCAACACAAAAGTCAAAGAGGAGGTGATTTTGCCCTGCAGAAAATGATAGCAAAGAAACAAATAATACTTTTGTGTGGGTCAGCACAGCCTCTAGAGGTTAGGGCAAAATCAACTGACATGCGAATGAGACAAGAAACAACAGGAATATGCAACAGGCAAGAGAGTGATTGAACTGGGTCTCCAGCGGCTGGCTGCATGCACACCACTGAATCAGTTGATTGGAACAGTTCCCTCAGCACAAGTTGAATCCCTTCAGAACACTATTTATCAAAAAGCCCCAAATTGGGAAATTTGGCTGTAGCAACAGTTGACTTCAGATACTCTCTTCATTTAAAACTTTACTGCAGGAAGCCCCTTCAATTATGGACCACCATCAACAGAGAAAATTAGATGGCCAAATGCTTCATAAGCTCTTTTTCGATTATTATTTGGAGCAAATATGCAAATCACAGACTTGTGAGTAGAAGTAAATGCTCTCATACTGCAGAGCATGCACTAATATATGTGCACGCGCCATCACAAGATTTGCTTCTTTACAAATATGGCTGAACTTGTTTCCATAATGGTTTGTGTTTGTTCTTTTCCCTCTTCACATTTAGTTGATGTAAATTGTAGGTTTCATGTGCTCTGAAATGATGTTCACTTCATCAGCACTTCAGCACTATTTTATCTGTATATAAAGATCGAGCATCCTCACCCCTAACACTCTTCTTCACATTTTTTACCTCAGATTCTTTATGCTTTGTGCAATACTCTTCCAGTGACTTCCTTCTCTGACTCATCCCCACGAACTAGCACAGCAATTTTGTGTGCCACTCAAGCAGGTTCTGCACATGTCTGGCGTTGCATCACTCCCTGTTGGATGATTTAACAGCACAGCATTGCAAGGTAACCAAGATGATCACGACAAGGTTTTGAAAGAAAAGGACAAGTATGCAACCTTGCTTGCACTTACCATTTTTATCATCTTTTCAAGCCAAAGAAATTTGTCTACCAATGCCTGTCAATTTTAGTAGAGCTCCACTCTGGCTATACTAAGTAAAGGAAATACTGTCCTTGCTTTGTGAGTTAAAGAATAAACTGATTATCGTGTGCTATAATGGTTTCCAGGGACTGCCGGCCATCTGGGTAGACTTAAATTGGCCTGAACGACCTGCTGAGGATCAGTGAAGTGCAAAGTTGACCTGGCCACAATTGTGTTGAGTGCTTCTTGGCTATAATTCAATACAAGACTATATCTCAGTGCGTGGATCATATCCTCAAGACTGCTCCCATGATTGATACAGACATCTGTCAGAATATCCTGCCTAAATGTCTGACAGGAAAAGTCAATACTCACAATCATGAAATCATGTAGAAGTGACAAAGTGAGTGAAATGTACTTCTCATGCAAGGTGAGATTTCACACCTCCGGAACCATTTGCAGGGATTTTTCCAGGTGAAGCCATGAGTTTGATAAGAGGAGTAAAGAAGACAGTTTTACACTGCCATTAGTGACAAAGCAGCTCTGTACCCATCTTGCTTGAAATTGGCCTTTGGACATCTCCAATAAAAAGAAGAACGGAAAATTGGAAAATATTGATTAAAGGTACGACAAGATGAGTGGGATTTTACTTCTGTCTTCCTCTCCTCCTGCTATAAATTTATTAGTCAATTCAAACACAAAGTTTCAATTTAAATGTCTCCTTCCACAGGGGAAAACAGAAGAGGCAAAACTGCAGGAGGAGAAGACAATCTTTCCACTTACTAGGCAATAAACAATGATATACATTTTCATATGCATTTAGCCAAGATGGGGTTCACTGTTTGCTTTGCTGTAGATGGCAAAGGGACGGCTGGAATTTTAAGCCATGGGCTTCCCTTTGTTGGAGGGAAGGAAATCCTGTGCCAGCACTGTGTTGGATGGTTCTCACAGGAAGCATCATGTCTGATTATTTGACCATGAAGTGACAGGTTAAACATGCATCTTTTTCCACTGGGTAAAAAAGAAAAGCTACATAGTCATATAAATACCAGTTCCAAGACTGCCCTGCCTAACACTAAGCATGAAATACCTCACTCAGGTTCACTTAGCCACAGCCTGACTTCACAAACAGATCCGTAATCAGAGATGCCACAGGATGCTGTGTGAACACGTTCAGTACGGAAACACTCACAAAACCCCCAGAGAAACAACCCCAGCATTCACTGCAGTGAATGTGCATCGAGGTGTTTGCATTCTTTCCTTTTTGTCAGAGGACAAAACCTGAGCAGGCAGCATAAGCAAAGGCAGGTGGGAGCACAGTGTACATGTGCTGCTGTGCATTACAGATACCAACGTGAGGGAAGGTCAACCAACAGTTCGAGTTGCCAACACACATACACATCTTTGGACAGAGGTGTATTAAAAGAACAAAAGCACTACCATGTTTTGCAACTTTATCTTTAAAATGAAATCAAATAAAACTAAGGAAATATCCCACCAGATAATCAAAAGGTTACTTGATAATAACTTTAATTCTCACTCTGGCACACCAGTCATTCCCAGTCCTCCAGGAATCCACTGCATTGCTCTTCGGAGAGTTCTCAGAGTCCCAGCACACCAATGGAAGGTGGTTAAGTTACACAAAAATCTCTGCAGTGTTGCTTAGGAGCCAATCTTTGGAGTCTATAATGAAAATCAACATCTGTGCATTCCAGAGACTTTGAACTTCAGGTGTTTCACACTTCCTGCTACTCAATTTATGGAAAATGCAAATGAAAGTAAAGCAGATAAATGTTCTTTAACAACAGGAGGGTTTTGTCGTGTTTGCAATCGCATTGTTCTGAAGGAGTGGATTAATTTAGCCACTACCTAGGATACCAAAGGTTATGCTTACAGTGGAGACAAAATAGAACCTGCGCATATTTTGATAAGGTTACATCATCAGGATAGTAACAATAAAACCAGCTTGCCATTTCTGTGCAGACCGATTTTCAAGCAGGAGGTGTCTTGTGCCCCTCCTTGGTAATGATTCAGGCTGACTGGCATTTGAAATGGCAATAATTTCCCCAGGAGATGCAGCTGCAGTCTTACTATTTTCTGTTCTTGCTCTCACTCTGATTTCTCTTATCCACAGTATGAGGCAGCTGAGTATAATGCAGGAAACATTATCAGCAACAATGCTACAATTAATGCTGAAAGAAAATGAATATTTGTCTACAGAAGAATAGATTTTAGAATACCTAGGGGAACTACTGTACTTTGGAAATGAAGCCATTTTGTGTGTTTATTGAAATGCACTCATATTTCTGTGGTTATACTCTGACTAGTTAACCATATCAAGGTAATAAGTGCATAGGCAGTTTCTACTGTCCTGTATTAAAGCTGTTTACTGAATGCTAAGTAGCCTAGGTCTATTTAGAAAACAGTCTATTTTGGATGTAATCCATCTATATGTTTCCACACCTCACTTCTTCCATTATTAAATCCCAGAACTAGAAAGGTCATGGCACTTTCTCTCTGATTCAGAGCTGCAACTGCAGAGGACATCCCAACGTGGAAATGAATCCTAAGCAGTAATACAGGACCAAATCATGGAAAAAGTTTTGTGCTCTGTTACTGGTGGATGTGGAGGTGGATAGATATGGTGGCTTCCTATCTCTTCTATCTCAGGGTGCCTTTTTTTCCAGTATTTAAATGCCAGAAAGACAAACAAGTGTCCCATTCAGCTCCCTGTTGAGATGGGATAAAGAAACAGAAGCTATGAGAACATCCAAGCCTGCAACCAAGGCCCAAACTGAAAGGTGCTATTAATAGAGAGAAATAAGCAACTAGACTTCAAACAGCTCTGGACACAATAAGGCTTTAGAATAAGCTAATGCCCTCTTGACCATCTGCATATCATCAATCAGGTCATCCAAGAAAAAGATCTATAAATAACCTATCTGACCAGCTCTGAAAAGGCTTTTGATATCATCCTCTGTAAGTAGCAGCATTCAGACCACCTTAGCTGTGAGCACAAGAGTCATTTGTTCCTGTAAAATGGCTCGTTGGTCAAAAATCTTTCCTGCTTGCATTTCATTGCATGGTACAAACAACAAATGGTACAAACAACAAATTACAGTGAGCCAGCTGCAGTCCCTCACTGAGACCTGTGAGCACCAACAGAGAGCAGAAGTCTTACCCCAGAAGGTCCATGCTTCTGGCTGGACTAGGGTAACTTGCCCCATAGAGCTCAATACAGCAGAGTCACACAGTTTCCTGTCCATCCCCTGAATTTGCTATATCAGGACACATCATTTAAAGGATCCCAGACAAATCAAAGGCCCAAGTGCTCTAGAGAGCAGCCCCTCAACTTCTGGAGCACAGCTCTGAAGCAAAGTGATAATCCAAAATAATGATAATGCTGCGTGTCATTTTAGTGATTCCTGTCATCCAAAGTATAAGTTCAACCTGCAGTCCTCAACTCCAGCTTCTTCTTTGCCTAATATGAACATTGTGGTTCACCTCATCCCTTCTTCACCTGCCCCTAGCAGACCCAATCTCTCTGTGGTTACACTTCCTGAACCTACAGGCTTTACTTATCGATATGCTGGAGTTACGGGTCCAGCACTGATAATCTAAAAACTGCCCAAGATCCTGGAGTGCAAGAACATGAGCAAAATCCTCTTTGACTCTCCTAAAGAGATCTTTAATAATGTAGCCCTCGGGCTAAATAAGTATCTTTGATCAACAGGGCATAGTTATTTATTATTCATTTACTTCTATGCAAGCAATACAGGCCATCCACTGAACCAGGCACTGTCACATTCGTTTTTAATTCATCTGGAGATAAGCTTTTATTTATTGGAAATGATCATAATCCCATTGGCTTCAATAGAGTCTCATGAGCTGAAGTCATCAGCTAATCCATATTATAGTTACTAACTGATGATCCTTCTCAAGCAATTAGAGCTGTGTCCCGCAGATGACGTATAGTTTGCTAAAAAGAATTCAGAGTCTACACGGGGGACCAGTGGCTTCTCAAAGTGTTATGTGAAGATACTGAAAACCTGAGAACATTTTCTTCATAGATAATTATTTTGAATTTGATATTTTTAGCAAAGCCTAAACACATTCAATCTTTCTAGAATATTTAATTGTTTTCCGACATTATTGCCATTTTGATTTGAAGTTGATTTCAGTGGCTTTATTCTGGTCCACCAGTGCTCTCCACCAATGGATCTGATCCACGAAGTCAGTTACATTTTCGTGGATGGGCTGATACAGTTTTCTTTCTTATTTGCTGTAGGTTTCTCTTTTATGTTTATGGCACTAAAATAATAATGAAACTCCACTTAATGCTTGTATTCTTTTCCAAAGACTACTTTTCACTGAAGTAAGTGTGGGACAGATTTTTTAAAATGAAATAGTACTGTTTACTACCAAAAAATATTTAATCATAATTACGTTAAGAAACACACATACAAGCTAAGTAATAAAATGAGTTGGAGAACACAAAGGAGAAAAAAAAAAGACAGAAAGGATTAAGTAGAGTCATATAAGGAATAGATTCTATTTAATGAAAATTTCCACAGTGTTCAACATTTTTATTATGGTTAATAGCACTGTGCTTCATTTTTGTCTGCAGTAATTGTGTATCCTTAATGAATGGGCACTCTTATTTCCCCATTGAGCACTGACAGAAATTAATAAACCTAATTCTGTAGGTTTAAGTTTAATTCTAGTGAAATATATAAAGCAGTTACATTTTCACTTAGCTACTAACTGGAATAGAAATGGGTTTAAGCTTTTCAGCAGCTTAATAGAGAACAAATTGGGGTTCTTTTATTTCTTTTTTTTTTCTCTCTTTCAGTACATGGGTCTATTTTTGTTGCTGCACGTAAGAGAGGACATGTCACGGCTGGTGAGGCTGAACCAAGCCTACAGTGAGAGTTGTTAATTTATTGTTTTTCTAAGCACAACTACTAGACTTAGCCCTTTGTGCCAGCCTTGTTAATAATTGGTAAAGACCATCTCCTTGGTTTATACTTTGATAGAGATCGCAAGCAATAGGAGACTTCAGACTGCCATCTAGAAAACCCAGCTACCATAGCACCCTGGAGATGAGCTCTCAGGGTCATTCCTTGTCTGGTTATGCGAGGTAGCAAACAAAGAAATAATCTGAAGCTGAGCAAGAATTGGGTGATATTGGATATAATTATAAATGCCATCTTTCCTGAACAAGGAAGTGGGTGACCTGATGCCTTCCACCAAATTTCCAAACAAAAGAGAGGAGTCCCATCTCGCTGGGTGCACACATATGCATCACATGAACAAAACCCAGACATCTTCCCACCATGAACCAAACACAACAGATGATGCTTTCATACTGGTTATGAGATAGACTGCCTGGGCCCCACAATGTAAAACCTTTGCTGATCTCCACAATCAGCCCTTTCTAGCAGAGGGCTGAGTGTGACAGTTCAAAACTAAACCTGAAGTGAGCTTGCAGGTAAATAATTCAGAACCACAAACTGGAATTTAAGGTAGAATCTGATTGTGAGACTCTGAGGTTCGGTGTTCTGCTGCTGCTGGGACCTAGGCAGTGAAACTATTGTGGGTCTTGTTTCTTTTTGGATTAGCAGTTTTTAAGAGAAACTCCAGGTGCTGAGGGGAGCCATTTTAAGAGCCACCGCTGAGTGCCTGAAGGACTTGGCACGTTCACTTTTGAAAGAAGCAATATTGTGACCACAGGTGGGCAATAGTGAGAGAATCACTTTCTAAAATACATTATTTTAAAAACAAGAATAGAAACATCAGTCTGGCATCATGACAAAAGTGCTCTTTGGGGAATAATTATATGGATTCTTCCTATCCTACAGTTTCATTTTAGAGTGGGCCAAATCCCCAGCTGGTTTAGATCAGTAGCTGATTTACTCCAGCTAAAGACGTAGCCTGGTATTTCATTTCTATTATTACCTTATCTTTTACAGTCCCCACTGTCTTAATTTATCGTCTGTGTTAGAAATCGCAGGAGCACAGTAAGGGGCAACCATGAACAAAGGAGCAAAGACAGGGAAAACCTAAGATTAGAGCGGAGCCACGTCACGAGCTCTTCTGTAACCCATCTGTCCATTTTGCTATATCATGGGACTGAAATATAGTTGAATCATATGTAGAGATGTGGAGACAGAGGAGGCGGTGAGAAGACAGTCAGAGGCAGAAATCAGACATGAGGAGGGTTTTGAAGTCATCACGAGGAGGAGATGTAGGAGGCCAACAAGAGAGAAGATGAAGTTGTTGGTGGTGGAGGTTGGACTGTGCAGAAGCAGCAGCAGAAAGGATGTGAGCTGCTGCGGGGGGTCAGCACTTAGGGAGATGTTGGAGTGCATAGGCTCAGGGAAGGGAGGGTCAAATGGCTTCAAGCTGCTCCATTCGGCACAAGAGCTGACGTGAGGCATGGGCAGGGTTAGTCTGGGAGCTGGGCAGATCCTCTGTTCCTGCTTTCACTTTGCGTTTCACAAGCTGCACCCATCCAACTGGGAATCCAAAACACCACCACATATCCCTGGGTAAGCAAAGAAAACTACTGCAAAGGAAGTTAAAGAATAACTTACAGGGCTTCCTCCTTCCTTTTAGACTATAGCACACAGAGCTGGAACAGACTCCGCATGCAGAAGTTGTTCCAGAGAGAAATGAAGTCATGTGCTATTGCGTGTCTTCCCAGCCATAGCCTTTCTCATGCCCCCCTTCCCCAGGAAAGGGCAGCTGCAGCTGCAGAGCCTGCCTGAGCTGGCTCTGCCAGTTTCTATCTGTTCTGTAAGCCTCCAAGGTTCTTTAAGTTAAATATTTTGTGAGAGATTAGTGTTGAAAAGAAACAAACACTTACTAAACAGCAACAGGTAACACCCTGCAAGGCAACACAGACTGAATACCTAAAGCCATGTGCCCTGTGCCTCATCGGCCTCACATAAATTAGCTGGAGTGGCAGAGCCCGTATCTCACAGGGCATCAGCTGTGCTGATACAGAAATGAGAGAAAGAAGGCAGGCATCTCTACAGGGCAATTCAGGATCTCTCTGCACAGCCATGCAGGGCTACCTGGTACTACTGTTGGGTGAAATAACCTGGTTGAAGATCGACTAGTGGAGGGTGATCACTGTAAGATCTGAACCTCTGGGAATGGCTACCAGCATTGCAGCTGAGTGCTGAAGGGAAAATGTAGGTGTTTAGCCACAGACTCTGCTCAAAGGATGTGCTGCTTGGTCTGGAGGAAAGTGTCTTAATAACAAAAGAGCTGAGTAGTAAGAACTTGTAACAACAACAAAACCATGTAGAAGAAAATGTGCTCTTCCCAAACTGTACCTGCCCAGTGCCTACTGCCTAGAGAAAAACATCTTAGGTTTTAGGCAGAATTTTTTTCAGATGTTTTCACACCATGACAATTTAATTATTTTTCCCTGATCAGCTAAATACCTATTCGGTTAATGACAAATAGCTGAGAGCTTCACTATAATAATCCATATATGAAAGTTGAGGTTACATCTTTCACTTAGTCAGAGAAATGCATTTTCCTGCCCTGGTTCCCATCATTGCTCACATTAGCAGCAGACTAATAAAGATGCCCTGCAGCACCAGCCACCCTGTTAAGTAACAGGGTTGAATTTCCACCCATTTTTTCTAATGGAAGCCTAGCAGGTATATACCTCTGCTGTTTACCTACTTCACAGGTGACCCAGAGGACATACAAATGTTTAAATTGAAGAGCATATGCACCTACGTTATTATTCTAAACTGCAGTTTCATACTTAAATTTCATTTTTTACTTAAGTGTATCTTCTTTTATGCCTGCCTTTAAAAAAACAGAAGCTAACATGCCATGTTCTATTTGGAGTGATGAAGGAGTAGTACAGGTGCAATGGAGACTGGATCTACCAGCTGAAATTCAAGTTTGTGCAGTGATTGATTTGCTGTCACTGACAGGACCTAACAAAGAAAACATTGGCTCCTGTTCCAGAGTTGCACCTACTAAAGATCTATGCAATTATACAAAATTAGTATCTCTTCACTTCTTTGGACAAAACTGCTGTTCCCCCAAGGCTGTATTTCAATCCATGTCCTACACATTTCCCAGGCAATGGAATATTGTCATTCAAATCTGACAGGCATAGTCCTTGGTGTGCCACATATAAAATCTGCCCCTACATGTTGAGGATCAAATTCCATCACCTAATACACAATTTTAGCCCTTCTGATTACACCAACACCCAACACTCCCAGGAGATACAGCTCTCCTGCACTCATAAAGCTCTCTCAAGAGCGAGCAACCTGCTCCAGACACAGCTGGGGGAATGGTGCATCACCTCCTTCCCTCCTCAGTTTTTAAATCAACTTTAATGCCAGCAGCGCTGTGAAGCTGTAGAGGACCATGTTTCAGAGTCAACTGCACACAGCATTGGTGATATAAGTAAAATGGAAGGGCACCTGAGTATGAGCAGAAGCAATGTCTGATGCCAAGTGCTAATACCTGATAATTACAGAGGGAGGGTCAGAAGAAATCCAGAAAAGTGTAAGGCTGGGGTGGAGCCGGGGGGGAAAAACAAGAAAGAACTGCCTCAATACAAAGTTATTACAGAGAATTAGTCCATCAGGATAACAGCTGTGCCTTATGGGAAAGCTGAGCTCATTTGTTCTTGCTGGGGCTCTTGGAGCAGCTGAAGGAATGGCTTATCCTCCACTGTAGCATCTCCTTTGGCCAAGTCAGGAACAGCAGACCCTGACTTCAGCTTGAGCTTTATCCAGCACTCTTTACATAAAAGAAGTATAATTAAGGTACATGGCTTTGCGAGCAGCAGGACTAACATGGGTTATGCTGGTTGAGCACTGAGAGGTGGAAGAACTGTCTGACCTGTTTTCCTCCCCCACGTATGCTACAATCCATAAACTACAAAAACCACAAGCACCATGGGATCTAGACTTTGGAATCCTAGATGATTATGTTTACTCTCTTTTTGGACCGTTTGTTTTTGTTTTTTTCACTGAATCTAAATAGAAATTGATGTTTAACTCCAGGAGCACTTGATGACATGTCATGAGGGCTACAGTCTGCTACTGTTCCCAGAACAACGTATTTCAAGGAGGGAACAAAATAATCAATGAGGCAGCATGACATGAGACAGTCTGGAGGCCCCACACTTGGTTTAGTGTTCATGACAACAATAATTAGCCAGGATTAATCATCACAATGGTTTTTAAAATTTAACTTGAAAGTGGAAACCAGTTAGCACAGGAATTTTGCCACCAGAATTTTGGCTCCATTGCAGTCCACAGTGATCACAAGTAAAAGCCTCAACTCTTTTATTAACCTTCAAATGTTTAAATAAAATGAGCTGGTGGGACATCAGTGATTCATAAGAGATCAGTATCCTTATAACCCATATATATTTTTCACAACGGTATTTTCCGCAGAAGTCATCAATTGGCATGGAAGCTGTCTTGCCTTCACTCATACTAGCAAACTCACTTCAAAACAAGACCTTGGCAAATATGTCATCAGCTGTACTAATCCTGATTAAGTGAGAAGACTTTGAAAATGCTCATATCTGATAACCCAGGAATCAGTCATGCATGTACCTGAAAAGAAAACCAGATCTGATTGCTCCAGCCATATATAAGGTCTTGACTCTGCACCATGAAAGTCAACGAGAGCCTTGCTTGTCTTCAATACATGTAGGATCAAGCAGTTAATAAAACTTAACATGATAAAGGCCCACTTGGCAACAATCCATTTCACTGAAAACAAAATTGCTCAGAAGCTTAAAATGTCATACATGAATCTAAAGATCAGCACAGAAAGGTGTATCTCAGGGTGAGAAATGCATACAGCTTCATCCTGATCCCAACACGGTTGAATAAACTGAATCTGAGTCAGTGTTTACAATAGTGAAAAAATCCTAGAAAATACATCATGCTTGTAGGTCTTGGTCATCACAGAAGCAGGACACATCCCCCTCTCATTTCTACTGGGATAAGTCAGGAGTAAGATAACTGAAGCAAAGGTTCTGTACAACTGATCTAGGCAAGATCACAATCAGGCCCACAAAGATTTGCTTAACTGATGATCAAAGGGCAACTGTTCAAGTGACTGATGGATAGCAACTTTTCCTTCTAGGGGAAATGACCAGTTTAGACAAGGACAAACCATAATCCAAATACAAGGAACATATTTGATCATTAATATAACCAAGATCTTAGTATCAAAAGGAATTACAATGCTAAACATTTCCCTTCTGTTTTCATGGAGGTTAGAAGAAGACGCTACCTGATTTTATTACCGAAGTACATGTGCTGTTCCAGTGTCCAGTATCACATTCCCCAGGACAGACTGCTGAGGCCAAGCCCTCATGGATACGGGATATAGAAATGTCCTGTTGCTCAACAGCTAGAAATGGCTTTTCCAGTTATGCTTCCTGAGCTGACATATTAATCACTGTGTACAACAGACACAGGCCAAAGCAGGAGCAATTTTTAATGCCATCACCTGAGTACAAATGATTATGAAAAAAAGTCAGACTGTTCTACCAGTTCTTCCATCAGAGACTGCAGACCAGAAAGCCAACAAATGCAGGATGAAAAAATAGCAAAAATGAGGGTTACTTTTATCTTTGAACAGACGGGCCACAAGTGATGGTGTTGAACGCCTTGCCCAGGGATCTGAATAAGGAAGAACCCAAACAAGGTCTGAGGGTCTCAAGTCCCTAAATTCCAATTTGAAGTTACCGAGGCAATGCTTCAAATTTTATTCTTTTTTTCACTATTTAGCCCTGTTTCAGACGATCTTGAAAAAGCTTCTGCTTTTTCCTATCCCGTACCTATAAATTTCAATAAGTAAAAAGAAATTTGAAAAATAATCAAATAACCGATTCCTCCTGTAATAGATTAATTCATTAGGGAACATTTCACAACGCAAGGAACAGAAGTACCCCTCACACCTTCACAGGAGCAAACAGCAAAGTGACAGCTGAGATTTGTTCCTATGAATCTTCATAGCTGAAGCTGCAGCTGGCTGCCTTGCCAACAAAGTCCAGCTGTGGGCCATATGAGCTGACAAACCCAGGATCCTTAGGAGCACTTAGGAGCATGTCTGTGCGCACAATACATCCATGCCAAGGTGCACCCGAGCATCTGGAATTCACCACTCTCTTCTGGAGTGGATTTTAACTGATGTCAGAGAGATTTATGCTGCCAGGTAGCTACCACTGAAGCTGCCCTCATGAGTTCTAGAGGGTTTGTGTGCCACTGAAATGCACGGGTGTGCAGCATCAGCGACTCATTTAAGAGGCTTTTGTGTTAAAAGCAAGGTTGGCCAGCTGCACTTCATAAGAGGTACATAATTAGGCAGGATCGCCAGTCAATGATTTGGAAAATCCTTTCATTTGTATAGTTCAGGGAATATCTGGGACAGATACTGTAATGAGCTGAGTGGCAGCGTGCGGATCACTGATGTCTACGGGACCGGATCAACACTGCACGACTGCCTAAGTCACCCCCAGCCTCAGCTATTAGAAGCTGTTTCCTGAAACAGGAGCATCAATTTCTTCACTTCTTGAAACCATTAAATTAGGCACGAGGCTTGGAGCTAAGCAGCAAATGCCTACTTTCAAGCGGGCCACTGGTTTCTGCATCACCCAGTGCAAAACTGGGTCAGACATGTGAATACACACCACTAGTTAAATTATTTGTCAGGAGGCTGAAGCATTTCACCAGTTGAGGCCCTGGAATATCCAAAAGAGATATTTAAATTTTATTTCATTACAATGGGTGTTTCCTCCACTCCATAAGGAGTTATACACAGCTTTGCAGACAACTAGTCAATATTTCTCTCTGAGGATTAAACTTTCCTGCTTCAAAGAGCTATAGCCCTTGGTTTAATTCTCTTTCCCAGGTAGTTACCTTTGTGCAGCCCTTGCTTCTCCCCCATCCGCCCTGATGTAGCTTGTTCTGCACAAGTTCCTGTTGACACAGCCTCACTACTCCTCCACAGGGCAACTCCAGTTCCCAAGTGGTGTCATAAGAAACAATGACAGTGTTGCCTGCTACTCCTCTGAGTCTCAACAATGTCCTGCTGTTTGCCTTGTCACTTGTACTCTTCAGTGTCTGGAAGCATTTGACTTCTGTTTGCTTCCCTCCAGGTTGGTGTATCACACCAGGCATGGGATGGCAAGGGTCTGCCTGACTCTGAGCAGTCTCTGCTGACCTTTTCTCCCCTCTGGGACTCCATCCTGAGCTGTATTTTCACTATTTTGTGTTCCAAAGCAGCACAGGTAAATGAGCTCACATTAGACTGGAAGTCACAGGGGCATATGAACGGCCACATAAGACCAAAGGTCGCTGTGACACTGTGCCTAGGTGTGGCAGTGGACCCCGTGGTACCCAGCAGGGCTCCGGTGAAGGCAGCTGCTGACACCTCCACAGAGCCTTCTCTACCCTCTGACTTCCTGGCCTGGAGTGGTGACTTCATATTTAACAACTCCCAGCAGACTTTTCCTCCTTGACCATCTCCAACTGCTGCACGAACGCAGAAGATCTTGCTCTTAATTGTACAGCAGAGCACACACCAGGAGCACCACAAGAGTGTGTGAACACAAACCTCTCAGGGATCACAGACAGCTGGTGTAAGGAGGGCACTCCCTCCCTCCAGCACGAAACAACTGACCTCTCTTTTATTCACCACAATCTCATTTTATTTGTTGCCACTGAGTCTGCATTTTATTAAAGCAGGAGAAGAAACATCTAAACCTCCTCTACCTGAGGACTACTCCACATAAGAAGGAAAGTGATGGAGTTCTATCTTAACTCTTATTTTAAACAACAGTCTGTCAGGTATGAAAACAGCTGTCAGTGCTAACACTGAAACTCACCTATATTAGATTAAACAAACAGTGAAGATCAACTACCACTAGGCACTTCAAGCCTGAGCAAGTAATCTCTTATTTAAATGAATCACTGGGTCATTTTAATCAGCAAAGTGGCTCAGCACAAGAATGCCTGCAGTTCCTTTTGGTTTCAGGAGTTTCCCTACCTGCACTCACTGGTACCCTGCTCCACCCAGTTATTAATCAAATAATTCATCAAAATCCTTGAACCAGAACATGAACTTTCAGTGGGTGAGAAGCCCCTTTAAAACTGAGGCATGACTCATGGTCTTAAACCTGTGCTGCTGGCTCTGTATCCTTGGTCACTGATAGGCAATTTTACTGAGGCAGATGAAATTATTCAAAGCATTGAATAATACTCAAAAATGATTGCTTAGGTATTACACTGACACTTCCATAATAAAAAAAATAGAACAAATGTATTTGAAGCACCATGGGCTTAATAATTCACTGCTTGCTACTTTATCTTACCATGGGATAAGCTAGAGCAGAGGTGTAATTTATATAGACATTATATAGACATTTATATAGACACCTTATGTGGCACATGTTCAAGGCTTCTCTATCTCTGTTCACAAATGGGATGTTTGCACAACTGTGAAGATTTCGCCTCTTCCTAACTCAGGTTTTTTTATCTGTGTGTCCCCCGAACTTGTAAAGTCTTTGCTCCATCTGGAAGAAGTTGTGGAGAAAGGGACAAAAAAGAGCTCCAGAATAAAAGCCACCAGGTAAGGGATGAAACAAAAGAATCGTGAACACACCAGGAAGAGCAAGGCATGGCAGGGAACAGCAGGAGCATACACCCTTCTCTCCCTTCTATGGAGAGTTTCATGAAGGTTTTTATTTTGTCCCTCATCTTTAGCTCTGAAAGAGCAAACTCATTCATCCCAAGACATAACACTATGGAAAATTTAATTGATAGAGCTTAGAAAGATGTGAATTACAATGTTAGATACACATCTGAGAGCTTCTTTTGGGGATGGACTGTCATAGGACCTTTAAGGTACTTGAATTTTAAGAATATCTAAGATTTCCCTTCCTCGACCCTTAGCTAAGGTTTCCACAACCACTTGTCTCAGTGGATTCCAGGTGCACAAAGGCATTGGCAGGGGGATGAATCTCTGCAGGAGCATGGCCACCGATATCTGAGAAAACAGAAAAGGTTCCACAAATAGAGTTTTTGGAATCAGTCTATTTTCAATGCAAAAAATGCAAAACCAAGGAAAAGTACAACAGAATGAAGTGAGATTTCTGTCAAATAATTCTACCAAAGGTCCAATAGATGTTTCTGACTTCCTGCATGGCCTCAATGAGGATACTTCCCTCGTACCATTTCCCATCAATAAAACCAGGAAAGGCATAACCCAAGTGCAAAGAACTCTTTGTCTGTTAGCACTGGTTAGGTCTGAAATTTTTCCTTTTCAGGAAGAAGTGAGCTGTGGAAAACCTTAAAAAGGGGGTTACATTTTAATCACATTAAAAAAAAAAAAAGGCAGGCGGGCTATCTATTCAGTGGGAATCCAACAAAAAAAACAATTGTCTTACAAGGGCAATTGAAAATCAAAGTGAATGAGTATTTATAGCAACTGAACTGTTTAAAACAACAAACTGAAACTGCAGCACCAACTACTTCACAAAGTCATATTCTTGAAGAAGGGAAAAAAAAAGATCAAAGATCTGCAGGCAGCCAGCTCTGCATACAAGTGGCTTTATCAGCTCTTGGCTGTGTTAAAGAGAGTCAGGCATCCTGAAAGAGAAAACATTTAATGAGGTGATGAACAACACTTTCTTGGCCTTAATTATAAGGATAGGACTAAGCAACTATAATTGCAGGATAAATTATTGTCAAGAGATATTTCCAAACAACAACAAAAAACCCATGTCATTATCAAACAATTATTTTAAGTCTCATTTACATATAAAAAAGAATAAATGGAATAGTCCTCTTTTTCTTTTCCATTTGTGGGGGTGGTGGAAATTTTCAGGGTGGTGCATGGGAATTAGACACACTACACCCAATATTGCTAATGACAGATTAATTCTCTGCAGATCTCTCTGGGAATTGTACATGTGTATCCAAGGGCAGAATTCAACCCAAGAAAAACTCAAATCTCTGTGATGTGCCCCCAAAGAATCACATGTATTTAATAATAGGAACAGAAGACCAACTTCCTCGCAAAGTATCATTTGAACTAAATGGCAGAAAGTTCCATTTAGGACAGAGAGAATTAAGCTTTAGGTGTTGTAAAGTAGATGTGCACATAAGCTACTCAGGTCTTATCAGATGAGCCTTTTATAAGCTCACATGAAAGAAATGAGATGTATACAGTAGCCTTAAGTCAAACAGGCTTTCAGGAGCCAACAAGTGTATGTCATATGAATGGAGACAAAATGAGATCATGGCAGTTGCTCCTGGGCATTTATCTCAACACTACTTTGTGCCTGCAGATCTCAAGCAGTGGAGGACCAGGAGGTTTTTGGCATTAGAAGTGGTACAGAGCCAGGTCGTCTACTTTCCCACATTAGCAAATGTAGCAAAGTACCAGGCAGGTTTTCAAAACGGTTCCTGCCTAGATATTAAAGAGTCACATTTTCAGAAGAGCTCAGAATACCAGTTGCCGTTGGTTTCTGAACACCTTTTTTTTAAATCCAGCTGCTTAAATTTGCCATTACCAACTAGTGATACTGGGTGACTAAACCAGAGATCTGATGTAAAGATGGATTTTTTCACAAGTCAGGGCAGATTATCTCCCTGAAAATATGGTCTCTTAAAATTGTTTATATTTATCCCTCCAAAAATCGATTGTACCAAAGAACTGGTTGCTTTGGAAAAATGTAATCTTTTCTTTCATGTATATGAACATAAGATAAATTAAATATCTACAATGGTTGAGAATACAGTACCTGCAAGGAAACCAAATAAATAAAGTATTTTAATGTCTTTCCTGTATTTTGGCAAGTAACTTGCCCACAAACAGAGATGAAAAACTAAGTTATGCTTAGAACAGACCAGCATATTATCATATGAAGATACACAATAAGAAATCTAATTTCTTTCACAAAAAAGGAATTTGATAAAGCTGGGTATCACCAATGTTGTTTTAGCTTCATCCAGACAATAGGGGCAGTGGTAAGTATTATGGTTCAAGGAAAGCTTACTTATTTGTTTCCTTTTTTTCCAAACTCCAGTAAATTTGTCAAACTACTTGAAATATCCAACACTCTTTATTCTTGCTACCATAACATTGTGACAGCCAAAGCATATTTGGCAATACAGGTTCTATTTCATGCCTTTTTTGTCGGATACTAGAGCTACAAAACCGGATTTTCAAACAGGATAAAGACAAACATATTTTAGACAGTTCACTCATTATCTTACAAAATGCAAAATCCCTTGCATAAGTTAGACAAGTAGCTTTCAGTTTGTATTTCAGAGATATTTGGAAGCCCCTAGACTACTCCAAAGAAATCTACACAGAAATCTGGCAGGAGTAGTACTCAATAGGCTTATATTTGCTTTATTTAAGTCTATCAGATCTATGAGAAAGGCTCTATTAATTTAAAAACCTTCTGAACTACATGGTCCCAGCTCAGAGCACACATAAATGAGTGTATAAGGTGCAGCAATTGAGAAAAAAGTCCTGAGATTATATAAACGCACACAGAGATACAAGGCAATAAGACACAGGCAGTTTAATCAAAGTTCAGTAATTTCCAAGATTCTGGCCAAATCAGTGGGATATGATTCAGACTCTAGACACTAACTACTTAAGACTGGGATTATTTTAGTGACAAGGACAGAATAAAAATGTGTTTCTTTCTACTACTTTGCTTACTGCCATGAGACAGCACACTAGCTGCTTCATTTCTGCCCTTATTGTGCTTATTGTAAATTAAAGCCTTGGCTCACAAAAGGCAGAGAAAAGCACAGTTCTTATTTCAAAAGCTCCCTCTAGCTTTTCCTAACTGTTTGTTACCGGAATTTTCCTGACGATCTGCTAGAAAAAGCAGCTTAGAGTCAAAGGTGGTCTCATCAGTCTTAGAGAAACACAAGCACATATTGTATAACCAATTTCAAGTAGGTTTTTAATTTGTAAAAGCCACACAGTTGAGACGATGTTAAAAACCCACCCCCTTCTTTTGATTCAAGATCAAAGAGATTTTTAGAAAAGTGACATAACCCTTAGATGTCCCAGAAAACCACATTTGCCACAATTAACCAGCTTCAGTCTCCAAGCCTCACACACAGAGCGGAGCTGGAACGGCACATTCGGACCAGTGAGGTTTTATTGCAGTTGTGGGCACGTTTGGAATAAACAAGCACAGGTCAAGCTCCCCACAGCTTCGTTCCAGCCTATAACAACCAGGGGCAGACGGTCAAAGGGAGCCCAAAACAACCAATCTGGGATTGCATCATCAGGCCTTCAAGGCAGTGTAAATCAGCATAGCTCTACTGAACTCAATTCATATCAGTGAGAATCTGATCCATCATTTCCAAACAGGGTGGGGGCCAGGGGCATCACACAGGTGAAGCATTCAGATGCACGTGACACAGATGCTTCTTTTCATCCAGGGACAAACCAGAGAGTCTGGTGACTGCCCTGAGCTCTGAGATAATAGAGCAGAAATAACTACAAGAAAATGACTGAGATCCTATAGAAAGAGAAATTAAGGAGATAGGAAATTAGAAGGTAGGATCTACTTGCAAACTACCTCAGCATACTTTCAGCCAAAAGGCTCCATCAGAAATTCTCCATCCCATGTCTTCTCATAAAACTCGATCTAAGACAGTTGAACAAGGTGCTTGGTTTCAGAGATGCCTAAGGTCTACTCATTTTTACCATAAAACTGCTACAGGAGAAAGAAATGCCACCACAAGTACTCCAGAAAGGTGAAACAAGAAACCCAGCAAATACACAGCACATAAGTAATGAAAACAGATGAAGATAAGTAATCCTCCATGAACATGGATAACTCCTGTGAGAGGAAAGTGATGCATAAAATTACCTTCACGTCAAAAGAACAGTTTGCAGTGGCTTATCCATCACAGTTTTGTTTAAGGATGGCCTCAGCTGCAACGGCAGCATGTCAGCTGAACATTGGGAGATGCAGCAAGTGTGGAAGAAGTGCACAATATAAATGCACATCTAACATTGCTCATAGCTTCTGGGGCAAATCGGCACGATGAACAGTCACATTCACTGCTCTCAGGTACCCAGGCTGAACCTCAGCTCACAGGGAGAGCATGCACATGGGTATGTATCACAGAGATCAGCCCTGACATTGCCACTGCAAACTGGGTAGGAGCCTCTCTCCTACTGATAATTCCCTTTTATCTTCAGCAACAAAGCACATGCTTTTAGAGCATGAACACCAAAGTCCAGTCCCACTTTCATGGGTGTATGACTAGGAAAGGTTACTTAGAAAGCAGATACATAATCTTCTGTAGCACCCCTCTGTTCCTGCAGCACATCCATCCCTTACTATAGATACTAGATCAAATAAAGACATATGAATTCCAGGAGATAATAATGCCCACTCAACCACCACCCAGGGAGCCGACTGGAAACTCAGATACCTTTAGAAGTAAATGGAAATGAGGGGGAACTTCAGTCATTTTGCAGATCATCATCAGAGGAACTATGGCCCACAACTTGTGAAATGCTGATAAAGATGAGTAGCAAATAATGCACAATCTTGTATATTCTTTTTATACACACATTTTCAGAGATCTAAGATTTCCCAGCATTAAAGTACTCTGTGTGCTATCGGCAGGGATAAAAAGACACATTATAAGTTTAAAAACTGAGAATTTCACAGGAGAGTTAAAATTGCCACTAAGGGCACACCAGAAAGAATTACTGATTTTTCAGACTGCTCTAACATCAAAGGATTAAATAAGAAAACCAAAGTCTTTTATAAACTCAAGCAAACGTACAGACAATGTCAAAGCTATTTGGTCACAAATTGGAGCCATCATTTTCACTTTGAAGGCTTGCACAAGAAGCTATTCTGCACTGGAACTGCCACAAAAATTGAAGGGAGAAAATGAATGGGACAAGGGAAATACGGACTTACAGTTCTGAAACAGTGTAAAGAGCTACGTAGAAGCAATATTTATATGAGACACCAGAATGCTAAAGACTTTCCTATTGCCCATCACTGCCTGTGATATATGGGCTGGGGTTGTCATACATACAGAAGGACAAACCTGAATTGGATTGTCCTCTCTAGAATGAAACTGTCTCTTACAGGAAATGATGGCTCCTCCTCATTATCACTGGAGTGATCTCAAACTCCTCCTTGCTCAGTGTTACTGTGTATTTGTGTGACTATTCATGGACAGGATCCATCACCTAATAGAGCTGGTAATAGAGCACAAATTATGAAAACACCAAGTCCATATTCTACAATATGCAGACAAGTGAAACCAAACTGAGCAGTGGGCCAACAATCAAAGCAGATGAGACCACCTCAGTTTTTCTTGACTTTGTAAACTGTTCTATTTAGAAATTTGTATAAAGACCACCTGCCAGCCCAAATCCAGTAGGCTGACTTAGAAAGAAAGCTCTGAGACAGCCAGCTGGGACAGATTCAGACCTTCAGCTTCTGCAAGATAAGCTGTATCAGCAACCTCCACCCTTACCTCTCAGTCTTCGCTGTATTCATAGCATATTTGTCCAAGTATGTTACACCTAGTATTGCAATTATTTGCAATAATTCATAATTATGAAGACAGCAAAGGCTCTTATAGAAGTAAGGAGGACACTCTGAGTTCAGTAGGGCTGACAAACATCATCCATTAGAAGTGCCATGGAATGGGCCATCAGCAGGCGTAAGTACCCATGAATCTATGCCAACTGACACCAAAACTCAATATCAAACCCATCTGTACACAGACACAAATATCCAGCAAATTCTTCCTAAACTAGAGGAAGCAGTGGGTCCATTTAACTGATTATTTTCCCTAGAAGTCTCCCAGCATTGGCCTTTTAATGTATTCCTCTGTAAAAACATTTGTTGCATGTATATATTTCCATTTTCCTTGAGATTTCAAAAGAGTTGGCATTGTTAACTTAGAATATTGCTAGTTAATTGTTGGTGAGAAAAGACAAATTATGAGCAGGGGAACTGTTCTGGGAGGATTTAGTGTATTTGAATAATTTAGACCCCTGCCGTTAACGTGGCAGGATTGTTTTTCTCTTGCAGTAGCCTGCTGCTACAAGAATTAAAACTGTCGTGGCAGGCTACAGCTTGGGCTAGGCCTTAGTAATGAGCTTTATCAGTCAATAAATGATTTTACGCAGCAAATTAAACTGTAAATTTGGTTTAGGTGGTAAATATTTAGAGAATAAAGATATCCAGCTAATGAGGAGGACTGGGTGGGGAAAAAATGCAATGCAAATGTCAATCCTTTAAATCTTTGGTACACTAAAGCTTTGCAGAAAGTTTACTGCTATTGCCTTCTTTTTTTTTTCTTACCTTTTTATTTTTTTGCCTCTGTAAACAACAAGGGAACACTATCTCAACTGTATTTACAGATGTTAGAGGAGGAGGGAAAGACTTTTGAGGGTGTTGTGTGAAACACAATTCCATGCACTCATTTGGCTCTCAGACCACAGCCTCAAACAGCCTCATGTTGAAAGCACTTGTTCAGAGAGACATCGTAGGTGTTGGACCCACAATGGACAAGCACAGCAAGTTCGGTAAGAGGTGAATTCTAAAGGGCACATCAGGACACTTACAACTTGCTCCTGGCTCTAGTCTCTACCTCTAAACACAGCTTACATGAAGAGATCTGTTTGGTCCTCAACTTGTAGCAAAAAAGAGCAGCATCAATCAGCAGAAGCAACCGATTTAAAACCTTCCTCTTTCAAACAGGAGACTACCTCTGAGAAGATGACCTTTAGCTCTGGAGCTTATTCTCCCTTATGGCTCACCCAAATCCCACACTGCTCTGTCGCCCACCCTTGAGGGCATGTACATGGGAAGGGATTCTGAGAAAATCAATCAATCAACAGGAGGAATACGGTTTAAAAAGGCACATCTGGATTAACGTGGATGAAAGTGCCCTGAACAAACAAGTTGTATTTGTTCTAACGTCAGGTGGTTAGCAATATGCTGCTTCAAAAGCAGGCAGGGAAACAGCCTACCAAAAACCTGGTTTCCAAGATGAGAGCTTGACTTCCAGCTATGCTCCAGAGACTGTTCTTCCTCCAGGGAAGGTCTGGAAAACTTATTAATCTTGGCAAGGGAATTTATTACCAAGATGAAAATTGTGCATGTAAATTTTTTACTCTGGCCAAAACGTCAGCTTTCAGAGGAAAAAAGTATGTGAAAAAATGTCAGTCAGCTTCCTAACGAATTGTTGGAACTCATGCTAAAGCTGGGAGTGTTAACCTTGCTGTCCTTTATCAGTTTCTAACGGCAGTAGCAATTTTTTTGTGATTTCTGCTGGATTTGTTATTCTATGCTTTCTGACAAGGAGAATATATGTAACCCCTATTAGGATCTGTGAAACAATGGCTTTATTTATGCCTTCCAGGTGACACTACCAGATGGTAAAACCTCATGCAAACAGAGCCAGAAGTGTCTCTACACTATGCAGGGCTAACACGGAACCTACTCCAAGATGGGGAAACCATCTCCTTTTGTATGAATCACAAGACAACCAAGAATTGATGCCAGAAGTTCCACTTTGAGCCAGTTCCAGGCTCAGATGCAGTGCAGTTCTCAGTGCCAACACGCAGAGAAACCCCCAACTATTGCAGAGATCCCAAGCGTGCTCTTACACTGAGGGAGCTCCTTGCTGGTGCTCAGGTCCAGGTTAGCCTTGACATTTTAGAATCCAGTTGATAAGGCACAGAGCAAAGGTTTCCCACTGAAGCAGTTGACTGCACAAGGCTTTAAAGCACAAAATTTGAAAAGGACAATTACATATTGGACGGAAATTGAGCCACAGAATATCCCAGTAAAACTCAGTCGGACCCACACATTGTACACTCCAAACAATATGCTATTAAGTGCAATAAATCCAAACAGCACCCTGGAGATTTGTTTGGAAGTTCAGAATATATATTGTGGATATAGCATGGAAGGTTGTTTTTAAGATGAAATCTATTCAATTGCAAGATGTTGATCTTAACCGTTTCTTGAAAGACCCAATATACTAATGCAGTTTATTTACATGATAGAGAATGAAACTTCATGTATCACCTTCCCCATGCCTTTCTTTGATTAGATTGCCTCAGTTTAATTACTAAATTCTGTTAAAGGACTTTCAGCACAGATGTAATTTCATGCAGGTGTTACCTGGTGTAATGAAACCAGATGTTTCCATTGGAATAGGCCTCCCTCATTTGAGACGGGTGTGCTGCAAGAGCCTGAGTTGTACATCCATCAATCCAAACTGAAAAAAAATAAGTGGTTAGGTGTTAAGCAAGATCAGATTTTGAGTATCGAATGGGCAGTGCCACCTGTTGTCTCCTGTTACGTACAAAACTCTTTCACTGGTATTGATATTTTACCTCATGTACTTCGTATAATCAGTGAAGCTTTCTAACCACTTTCTACAATGGACTTGGAAGTTCTTGGCTGGTTACAGAGTAAAACAAAACACATTTATTGAGGGCTATCAGTAGCAATTTGAAAAAACCCACAACTTTAAACTCTTTTGTTTTAAAATAACTCTGAATGGCTTTTGAATAGCTATAGGTTTCTATAGGAAACCTAGTAGGAAGCTATTCTCTAGGCAGTCTTAGAGCTGATATTACAGCATAAAATAGGGAGAGAACTGAGTAGTTACAAAGATGTTCATGAGAATTACATGGTCAGATCTGTCACTTAGCAGCTCACAGATTTGGGGCATGCAGTTTACACTTCCTGTTATAAAAATCAATAAATTATATTAAGATGGTCACTGTTTTAAATATAAAAGAAGTAAATACTCTCTGCATGAGAAATTTCATGGAAATCTACTTTTTGCATTCGGTTCCTCACATGTTGTTTTAGCAACACAGGCTCCTCATTTTCCATCACACACATCATCATTAGTGCTGCTTAATTTTATTTTCATTATTGTAAAATTATGACTGGCCAAATGACAGACCAGAGGCTTAAAGTGACAGAGAGAATTGCCACTCAGCAGCAAAACACAGAGAAGAATCAAGCCGGCATCATGCCTAAGCTGATAGCAATTTTGGAGTAGTTTGCATACCACCCAAATTTTGAATTGCTTTTCTGATTAACCCAGTTCATCAAACACATCATGGTCAGAGAAGTTATTACACATCAGTCAGCACCATCTGACTCTGGGGGAAAAATCCTCACCATCATGCAGATGGTAAAACTAAGGGGATTTGCACAGAAAGTCTTTGACAGTTCCAAACTGCCACATAAGGGTTGTGATGAAATGTTCACATTTCAACCTAAAACGAGCAAACCCAGCCCAAACTGGCAGGGTAAGTGGCTCTAACTGGCAGTTCCAACATGAGCCTGAGTCAGAACCTCTTCACATTTCTCCCCATTGTTCTGTCAAACCCTGATGCTGCACAGACAACACCAACCCAACCCCGCGACTCAAGCTCATGGGACTACACAGCTCCAAACAATGAAGGACGAAGGGCCTGTGGGCATTAACAGAAAGTTCACAAATGAGAGCTAATAAGCAGTGGCACAAAAGACTTGCCAACCAGACAGCTCAAGACGACCAAGACACTCATTCTTTGGGTTAGCTCTTTTAATATTAAAAACAAACAAATAGAGAAGATCAAAATATTCATAATTTACATTGCCCTCTCCTCCTCTTCCATCTGTATCCTCACACTAAGCTTTGATCCTTTTGAAAAGCACACACACATTTTGGTAGCACATGAACAAGAGTCTGCCAGGTGGGTCTGGAGCTGTAGGAGAACACACAGCAAACCCCGGGATTGCACAGACATGCACAGTGTGCAAGTGCACATGCACACACAAAGGCATTTTACATTAACAGCCTCCAAATCTCCATCTTTGCAATTGCCTTCTTGAATGGATTCACTTTTATTTTGTGTTGTTTTCAGGTTTATTTAGGGGGGGTGAGGAAAGGGAAGATAGGCTAGTCAACTAAACTACTGTCTGCCCTCATTATTTCAATTCAGGGACTGACAGTACAAGACTTAATATTACAATAAAGCAAAACTGGTGTCAGCAAAAAAAAAAGTTTCGATGACACACTGATATGGAACACTATGATACATTGGTAAAAACTATGTGAAAACCAGAAACACATAAGACTGCAATTTAATCTTTTTATTTGAAATATAAATATTGTTACTATCAAGCTTGACAGTATAGAAAATGTGTGCCCTGCAGCCTTCTGACAAAACAAAATTTATATTTAAAACTTCCTGAAATAATGCCTTTCATATGTGGAGTTTTGTCACATTGCAGCGGCTCTGAGTCTACCTTATGGTCCTGCACCTTTAATTATTTTATGCCTAGAAGACACATTTTAAATAGAAGAGGCGGGTTACAAGAGTTTTGACAGCTGTGGATGATTAAAATACTGACAACATGCACTATATAAAATTCCCTGAGGTTTTAGCTGGGTACTCACACGAAAGTTAGCGATTAGATTCCCTCCCCCGCTGCCAAATCCCACCAGCACGAAATGCTCATACCACTGGCCTGTTACCCCCTCCTCTTGAGGCAATGTAAACCTTTTTCTATTTTTTTTTTTTTAATATCTCAAGGCCACATACTTGAAAATTGGTCAACAAATTTGATTTAGTAATCTGTTCCCATTTAACAAATATGCAGCCAAGGTCATGACCAGCTGTTCCGTATCGTTGCATGAATGGAGGGAAGGAAAACTGTTCAAAACATATGAATGATTTTAGGTTGTGTTTTCACACACACACACACACCACCCCCCACCCCGTAGCAGCGTTACAGCTCATGCTAACTTTGTGGACTCTTGACCTACATGTTTGGGTTGTGCAAAATATTGTATTATGAGGGGAAAAGAGTACTCCCCAGTTCAGAAAAGCCCTGAAGTACACTCTTAACCTCAACTCTGCTAACTGCCTCCTGATTTCATACACTTGAGTTAGGGACAAATTTATGGACTTTGGTTAAACTGGGTTTCCACCCTTCGAGTTCTTCAAATTAAAAGCTGCATATGAAATAACATTAATGACACTGACTTTGAGTTGTGGCTATGACTACATTAGTCTGTCCCTCCCTTTAATACACTGCTGGCCAAGGAGTCAAAGAAATCCTAGAAGAAGAAAATCACCTCCAAAAATAAACGAGCAATTGTAGAGTTGGACTATCTGGACATAGTTCATAAGTTATTGTCTATTTTTATTTAAGTAATTTTAATTTGTTTAGACACTTCAAAATGCAAGAAAAGACAAAGAAGGAAATTTTATCAGTTAAAGAGCAGACTTATCATTTGGATGTTCCTTTCAACCCCAGAAGAGAGGTTTATGAAAAGGCAAAGATGGATTTGGGATAAACCAATTTCCACACTGATGGTGGGAAAGCATATCCTCCTTCAGTCTCATGAAGATCCCTGGCAGAGGTGAAGTTTAAAGATGGATGGGAAGAGACAAACTCAGTGCTCTAAATAAAGCAGAAATGATCCAGAGATACTTCCAAGCCAGGAAGCAAGAGCAACATCAAGGCTGATGTCATGGAAAATGCAGAAAGACACTCCCAAGTGCCTACAGAATAAGGGGGAGGGGGTGCAAAATCTCATTGCCTCAACTCAAATGTTTCTAATTCTGCTAAATCTTTCTGAGCAGCTATTCCACCCAAATCAATACACTTTGTGATACCAAACATAACACCTATTTTCCAAGCAACAACAGAAGGAACGTGGTGGAACTTAGACTTGTGTAATAGGACACACACATTTATTTTCTCTGGATGCAATAAGAACTTCCCTGTTGACTTCCATTCCTGCATGCTACCAGCTACAGTGACATCTCAGTGAATTCAGGGGAGGGGTGAGCAGGAGCAACACCCTGCTCTGCTGCCCATGTGCTCACCCTGCCACCACCCCCACCCCAGCAAGCCCTGGCTAGGCCCATCCCTCTGCTGCCTGGCCTCACAGACAGAAACCTGCATGCCCAGGTGGGATGGGAAATGGGTTCAACTCCTGGTCTGGGCAAGAAGACCAGGTCTGTGGCACACAGGACGCAGCACACCCACCCCATAATCTAGATGCAGCTGTTGATACCACTGTATGAAGAAACGTGTGTTTTGCCATTCAGGGAATCTCTAACAGAAGACTTGTATATGTTTTTGTTTCTTCAGGAGCAGCAGAAAGTGACTTTGCTGTACAGAAGACTATGGGAGTTGTTCAGTTTTCAAGCCCCTACTCTCCCACAAGGCACACAGTATACCTGCAACTATGTAATTTATTTTTTTTGTTAATGATTATTTATATATTTTTAACTGTAGAGCTGTGTAGGCTGTGTAGATTTAATAACTCTGATATTAACAAAGACAGGGAAAGGACAAGGCTCTTCTCCTTACAGTGCAGTGCAAGTTACTGAAGCAGAAGTAAAATTGCAGAGATGGGAGCCAAAAATACTTGAAGTATTTGATTAAAGAAGTACAAGGACATAATAAGAATTTATCAAATACTCCTATTATGTTTGGCCGAGGTACAAAACACTCCTTTTAATCTTCAATATTTGTAAACAGAATGTTGGATATCTTTTTTCTATTAGAAATAAGTAAAGCCTTTTCCTTTCTTGAAAAATCAGAAATCTACCAGCTAGATACTGCAGGAATGAGCCACAATAGAACTTGATACAATACTTCACTTCCTAGGAACACATTACTTACAGCAAAGTGTATTTGGGAAATGATTCCTGTAAACAAGTGCCTTCAGCCATGTGCCTCGAGGATTTCAAAGTGCATCAGAAAAGCAAGCAGGGCCTTCTTCCTTCCTCCTCTTTCCCTGTGTAAAAACAAAAATGGTTCTGAAGACAACTTATCTAATAAGTGCAAAATATGTAGGTTATTGGACTGGCAGTGCCCACTGAAATCATCCAAAGTTTTTAACCTTCGAGCCAGTGAGAAATAAGCCAAGGACTCAGTGTCAAGGAACCAGCTGTGCAAAAGACAGGCATCTAGGCACCCTAAATATGTTGTCTACAGTGTGCTGGAAAAGTTGTAAGTGGGGCAGATGGGTGCTTCTCCACCCCTTTTCCACCACTCAACCACCCCTGTGCACTCAGCAGCATCTGCTCACTTCCAGATGTTGCCAGAAGACAAGTGATGCTGACAGCCGCTGCCCTTCAGCCAGCCAGCACCTACTCACAAGCTGAATCCCTCAGGGGCTCGGGCACTGTTTGTGAGAAGTGCCTGAGACTACCAGAACTTTGGGAGCATGTCTTTTAAAAAAAAAATCAGGGAATATTTAAAGCATCCCCATCACCCCACCCTTGGGAAAATGATTTATTAAAATGCTGGAATGCACTCTGTGTCAAAGGAGACATTACATCAGTTGCTTGTCCGCCTGCTTTTTGTTGTTGTTCAAGTTCTCAGTAAAGCAAAAGAATGAAATACATAACCTGGTGTCCTTGTCTTCAAACCTTCATTGTTATATATAGGATATTGCTGAGTATTTTATGGCTCTGCTGTTTCCTCAATAGAAACTACCCGATACAGATGTTCAAGCATTGGTCTGTAAAACTCGGTGTCTATTAGAGCAGTAAAGCCACACAACTCAGCTCTTTCTGGCTTCCCAGTTCGTTACATATATCATACTCTATATTATTGGTTGAATCATCACTTTCCAACTGATTTTGGATTTTCACAATGCACAGCTTTTAACGCACATGCTGATCTGTTCAGAGTCTGTCTCTCATCTTTCTTTGCACAAGTAGTTACAGCTTAGTATTTTTGTATCCAATTATGAAGAAAGATGAGAATGAAACGGGAAATAAAAAAGTGACAGGTAGAATTACAGAACAAAATGGTATTGTACGTTTGCTTGATGCTAATTGGTTTTCTCAGCTGTTTAAAATCTGTGGCACAGCATAAAATAACCCGATGGGAGTGGTCTGACAGCCATTTTAAACATGTTTCTAGTGATTTTAATTTACCTGGTGGCAGCTCTAATACATTTTGGATGTTGAGGATCTCAACAGAGGCACCAAGGATGACCTTTATGGCACACAAAAAAGGAGAGATAAAAGAGGAAACAAATGCTTTTATTAAAATGTGAGATGTTTTGGATTAGGTGAGGTTTCCTTCTTTTCAGCTTACAAAAGTGGCAACATTTTACAGTTTAAGTAAATGAGCTAAAAGTTCAGCACTTCTGAGCTTCACCATTACAAATAATTTATACTTCCTTTCATGTGTTTCTGCTTATTTTATTGATAGAACTTTTAAAGTCAACTCAGTGGAGACTGCAGACAGGTCACTGCTGATGAGCAAGTGGAAATGGGAACAGCCAAGTGACAGCACACCAAAGTAATACCCTACAACTGAGCAATTCCTCAGTACACGTTGTCTGGGAATGATTCTGAGAATACCTAAAGACTCCTCAAGAGCGACCAAGAAGTGTTGAAATCTCTGTGCAGCAAAAATCACGATACTAAAGTCACTCCGCTGTTGGTAGAGGGAGGTGGCACAGGGTTTGCAGTGCCTCTATCCCATCTGTCCGGAAGACAAATCATGCTTTACAGCTCTGGTATCCTAAGTTCGAGTAGATACATCATTTTCATATGCTAAGAATACTGGACATCTTATACAGAGTTTTGAAATGGTACTCCCTCCACAAGCACTGACACAATATATGGATATTCTTTATACAAATATGGGTGAGGCATGCTCACTTCTGAAAACGTGGATTGTGTATGGCAGAGGCATGACAAAAAGGAATTACATAATACCCACTGGCTTTCCATGAAACCTGAGCTTAGAGACCAACCTCTGCTGCTTTTGCATTTCTCTGGATCAGTACTAAAAGTGATGGAAGTCAAGGAGGAGGGGGCAGAAAGAGAATAAACTTGTAAGTGACCTTAGGCAGATAACCAGATTTTCAGTGTGGGCTCCAGAAGCCAGGTGGGTAATAATCTTAATACCAGCATTTTCTCTGGAGGATGATGTTATGAAATAATAGACATAAACCCAATAATAACTATCGCCTTCTTTGGAACTTTGTGAAACTCATCTCATTCAAGGTTGAAAGCACTCTGAGATTCAGATAGCCAAATGCTGCAGAAAAGCAAGGTACATTTAAAATTGAGCACTTTGGGCTTAATTTATGTTTCCAACTACAGCTTTTGGGATCCTGTACATTAGTTGCATATACATTCCTACATATTTCTAAGAAAAATGGTCCTCAGAAGATGATGAATGGCATGCCTTACCAGAAAATATATGACAGGTTCTAAAAATGGTACATTTTTAAATTGGTATAGATATTTATACTTGCTCTGATCCTTTGAGATGTATATTGAAATTTGTAATATAAACAGCAAAGGGCATTCCAAGACAAGCAAATTAAAATGAATTCTGCATCATTCTCTCCTGTCCTATTATTATAAGTTCTCAGGAGGCCTACAAAAATTTGTATGTGAACTAAAACTGTATGTGAGCCTAGTAAAAGTTACTTTAAAAAAACCTAATCTTTTATTAGATCACAATGTAACTGATGTTTAAAATAAGAAGTTAGGGCTATTATCACAATATATAAATAGAGTCTGTGACAGACTATCACTAGTGTGCTGTGCCTTTATAACATCTTACATTGCTTTTTCCTATATATATTAAAATGTATGTATCACCATCAATTCACGATGAAAGAACTTTATTTTTTTTTAGAAAGTAATATCATCTCCATCTCTAAGAAAGAGCTATTTATCACCATCTGATAAAACAACTGTTCATTCAGTCTCTTGGCAGTAGCTTTTACTCTTTCCTCTAGGGTCGCTCTTTACAGGTAATAATATAGGCCTGGAAAGGACCTCCCCAGCCTTTGCATCATTAGTAGTGCCAGACCCCCCCTTAACATCTGTCGGCCCTGTTCTGGAAACTCTCTGATGAAGTCTGCATCATTACTCAATTCCCCTTGTGGTTAGAAAGTTTTCCTCCCAGTCATCCTAATGCATCTTTGCTGAAAATTAAATTGGTTTCTTTTGAATTCCCTCAGGTGAAGAGAGAACAATAGGCACCAGCCTTTGCGTAACTTTCTCATATTGGAAAGACTATCACCATGATTTCTCTGTAGGTTTATCAGTTCCCACAATTTTCTGCCACAGGTCATGTTCTATAAATCCCAGATTTTCCTGTCATGCTCCATTCAATGTGCCTTCTTGATAGGTAAAATATGGTGCCCAGTGTGGTTCTTCAGTTGTGCACTCTCTACTTGATTTTTTTTTTCCTAATTTTTTACAAGGACATTATGTGAGACAAAACCAGAAGCTGAAATCAGGATACTTCAGCAGTGTCTTCCCCTTTTCCCTGGGCTAATTATTCTTTCAGAGAAAGAAATCAGATGGATATGCTGAGAACAAATCACTTCAATCTATGCTATCTTTTGTGAGCTTTTTATTGTCTGAATAGTTAGAAAGGATTTTTTTTTAAGATTTGTTCCTGTGTATTTCCAGGAACAGCTATTGGGCTGACTGGTTTATGAATTCCTGATCCCTTCTGTTTCTTCTTTTAAAAAGGGAGGTACAACGTTTACTCTTCTCCCATGCTTTGGGGCTTCCCTCATCCTCTAAAATTCTCTGAGATTATCATTTAGCATTTGCTAAATAGAAATGCATGTTGCTATTTAATTTCTAAGCTTTGACTTTTGGGTTTTAGGCTCATTACTGCGGTGATCCAAGATGCTTTCTTCTCCCAACAGCTCTCTTCCACCAGTTTCAGAGTCTGGCTGCTCTTAGGGAGCACAGCATACCATTCATACTATCATTTAATTACTGCAGATATATATCACTTATAAATAACTTCATAAATACTCAGAAGCTGTTATGCATGACAATTCTTCAGAGATTTCAAAGTTTTAAGTACACTGATGCAAGCAACCATTTACAAGCTATGGACCACTCCTGAGGTGGAGCACAGAGACTACAAGAACAAATAGTGCAAATGCCATTTCTGAGTTGCAAAGCAATTCCCCTTCTGTGCATCCCTCCTGCAGTGCCACCCGACTGGCAGTCCCCCTCAGGCACCATGGTAAGGACACCAAGGACACACCTCAGTCAACACAGCTGTCCCTCCTTCAGTGGCCCAAGGAACAGGAGAACACTGAGAACCAGAGCAGGGATCTGGTCCCAGCCTTGCCACCACTTCCCCACTGTGTTTCCAGCAATGGGCTAGAGACTTCACTGCACTTACTCCTGCGCTTAAGGTTATGCACACAAGTAAAGTTGTTGCAGGATTGATTTCAGGTTTGTGTTTAGCTGAAAAGAAACGTTAATAGTGGAAGGCAGGCAACTTGAAACCTTTAGCAAGCATCAAATACTCTTAATAAAGAACAGAAAGAAATTGCTATCTTTGTGTGCTCCCCCATCTGAATATTTTTAACATACCATGGGAAAAAGAAGTCTTTATGAAGAGCTGATTCGTGTGTTATGTCACTTGTGCACTAAATACTATGTTATCTTCTGAAATTATAGAAAGGAGAAGGATATTTTTAGTAATTGTTGGCTACTCAAGCCACTGAAAGAAAGTATGTTTCTTTGGGTACAACTAATTCTGTTTGTGGTTTCCGAGACCACTGCCAATAATTCAATAATATATACATTACTAACTGCTACAGCTGGCAAGGTGTATCCCTGTTGTCTATTCCAGGGAAGGATTTTGCTGCCTATTCAAAATGAATGGATTCAGAAGTGGAATCCAGCATGGAAAATGAAGGAAGGTCAGGAGAAGGGTAATATTTATGGAAGACTGAGTGTTTTAGTGTGCTACTGGCTTCAGGGTCTGCCATCCTTAAAAACACCAGGTTCTGTGCACTGGAGTGCCGAGCAGACTCAGTATAACTAAAGTATTTGTTTGAACCTTCAGAAACACAGTTGCTTGGTATTCAAAAAAGAGAAGAGAACTTTTATATTTTATGCCACTTTAGAGCAGAAACACTTTACCCAAACAAGCAACCCAAAAGGGGCTTTTCAATTGACAGAAGCAAAGCTCTCTAAAATATCCCTTGGTTTTGGCAGGTCGTACAGCAGATGCCGTGCCTCACCTCCTCTCCCCACTTCAGGCAGAAAGCTGCAACTTCTGAAATGTTTGCATGTTGGGATCCTGGATGAATCAAGTGCACAGAGGGTTGTGAGATGGATCTGAAGGATGGATGAAGTGCACTGAGGGTTGTGAGATGGATCTGAATGTTTGAGAGAGATGTGGGGGAGAGCACTTGATACCGTTCAAGAATTGCCAGCTGTAATTAAGATGTAAATAAACAATGACAGTTAACACTCCATGGCTGAATTAATTTTTTGGAAAAACATTAGAGCCAGTGAGCTGAAGGATGTGGGAGAACTATTCAGTGAGAACAGCTGTCTAGTTCAAATGTATAAATCCAATGAGACTATACAAAACTCTTATCCTCACACAACCAACTGCTCACTGATGGGCTAAGCACACCCCACCTGTAAACATTATGTTTCCATGATGGTAATCAAATGTGTATGGTCAAAGACTGAACGGACATGAATGCTATACAACAAAACCTCTTTTCTACACCTACATTGCCATTTTGATAGGAAAGAGGATGAAAATACAAAGTGTTGTAAATAAAGAAATACGGAAAACTGTCTTCACTGGCAACCAGAAGAAACTCATTTTCAGGGGTTCCAATTTTCTATCTTTAAGCATTAAACTTGTGGAGGAAGACACACAACAAAGTAAAAACAGTAACTCTAAAAATACCCTTGAAGAAAGCAGCAAGGAAACCCATGAGTTGGGCAGCGACGAGAATGAATTGGAACACTTTGCCTCTTCACAGCACAGTGCTTTGAGTCCTTGATGCAAAACACATGAGTGCTGATGCACTATTTCCCTGCTCTTCCACACCCTTCAGAAGGCTGAGGCCTTCCACAGAAACATGTTCAGCACAGCAATGGAATAATAAAAAACCCCAAGTATTTGTATATTTGCTCAACAGCTCTTCCAAAGAGTTCTTATTAAGATCAGTTAATTGCACATGGAAAATACTCTCTATATCCTAATACCAACTAAGAACTGATTTTTGTCTTGGTTAATTCAATGATCAAACTTGTATTCACTTCACTTGGAACATACTGGACCTCTGACTTCTCAGACTTATTTTCATGTGCCTGGGAGCAAAATTCCAGCTGTATATCTATATTCACTCTGCAGCTACTCTTTCCATATCAGGCATAACTTTGCTCACATGAACAGACCTCTCTGAGCAAGAATTGAGCACTGCTCCAAGGTTCAAGGACACATTAGCAGGTCCTGCTCCCTGCTCTGTTTCTGTGCACATTTTGTTTTCCTGCAGTATATAAAGTGACTTACAGGAAGCTTCCAGTAGTGGAAAGTTGTAACTCATCTGAAAAGAATCTGTGCTTTAAGGAACAGGCACCTTCTTACTGGATCTTAAATAATATATCAAGTAATGCAATTATTCTATGTCTCCTGGTCATCACATGGTTTGGGGAAATCATAGTCAGGTTTTTAATATTGGGAATGTAAGGATCCTACAGAATTACAGTCTACATAGAATTGTGTTCTTCTCTCTGCATAATCAAACCTCTCATCAGAACAAGCAATCTTTAAAAATTACGATCCATTCTACATTTCACATATATACACATAAAAATAAAATGCAACAAACATGCTTTGGGATGGTTGCTTAACAAAAACATACCAGACAATTACATGGAATGCTGTTTTAATTAAAACCTCTCTCTCTCAACAGGTCCTGTTTGAAATGTGTGACACTCCTCTGTACTCCATGGCTGAAGTTGAGTTGTATTACAATCACATCTCTAGTCAAGGAACATTACCATTTTTTTCTAGATCAGACACCTGTTATCAATTTGAATGGTATCTGATTGAATATTTGTGCAGGAAGGACAAGAATCAATTATTCATGAGTACTAAACAATAAACTGTATAAACATAGTTCATGAACCTGAATCCTTTACAACCTAGCTTATCTTCGATACATTTATAAGGGCAGTCACATCTTAAACAACTGACATATTTATGGCATGAAAAAGGGAGGGGATAAAAGAGGAAACAAATGTTTTTGTTAAAGAAAATGTGAGATGTTTTGCATTAGTCGGAGTTTCTTTTCTTTTGCTTATAAGAGTGGTAATATTTAACTGTTTAACTAAATTTAACTAGACATCTCATGTGACAGCCGTTTCCCTGAGACTCCCAGCTCAGATTTTGCTGAACCAGGCCATTTGGGTAATTCAAATGAACACAAGAATATATGCAACTTTTGGATCCCTACCCAGGAGTCTTGTGTGAGTTTTGGACTCCTACCTGTTCTTGGCAATTTAATGGAACAAAACATTTTGAGGTTCTCCTGTTGTTAGGTTTTCTCCATTGCAGGAACCTATGTTCTTTCCCTGGCAGCCTCTTCTCTTTTAGGTTTCCAGTATAATTCAATTAAGCTCTGCTAGCTCTGCAGTGCTGATCTGGTTGAATGCACACCAGCAGAAATCCTGCACCTTGTTGTCTCATCTGAGCTTCGTAACACAAATGTGGCTGATGTCAGTAGGCCTGATCCATCATTCCAGGGAAAATCTAATCCTGACATCACGGTGGAACAATACAAAAGAGACCAGTAAAAAATGTAATCTGTTAAAATCCTTCCTCCCTCCAAACAGGGCTGTTGGTGTTGCTGCCATGTTTAATACATTTTTATGTATAATCTTTTTGTTTTTTTATGGCAATGGTTTAAATTTCAGTACAAATATTTAAAGTATGTGACATTCTGAAATTATAGTATCCATATTTAAAGTCCCACTATTACAGCTTCTAGTGGTGAGTGCATGAACTACTGCGAAATACAATTTGATTTAAAATCAATCCTCTGATTGACTGTAAAAAGGCATCTAGTGCTGTTTATTTGTTTTTATGGAAAATAATACAGGCAATTAATTTCTTTCATACCTTAAGTGTCTGAGCTATGAATGTCTATACTCTAACATGGAATGCCTGATGAATAACATCTGAGGTGATTTAGTTTAGAGCAAGTGACTGGCAGTCAGTGATTTTGATAAAAACTTGCTGCATGATATGCAACAGGCAACTCAGCTGTACAGCTGAAGAAGTGAAACAAACCCAGAGTGAAAAAAATTTCTATCATGCTACATTTTATGCTGGGGAGTCAGAGAGGAGGAGGAGGATGTAATTCTTTCCTACATCTAGTAGCTGCTGCTTTAAGAAAAGAAATGACAAGGTTATGGGTTCTCCCTCTGCCATGCATCTCCTTCATAAATTTTAGCATTAAATTATAAATAAAACATATGAGGACTCAGCTCAATAAGAAATATGTCTGGACTTTGGCACTGTATAGGTCTGCACAAATCCATACAAGCTGCTTAACATTGATTTTCTTTGGCGTCTTTTGCAGCCCTATGTGGGCTTTGCAATGCAGAAGGCAGACATGCCTTTTATTGTATCAGGCCCTCTGCCATTAATTACAGACATGCCTTTCCTTAATGACTGGGCACAACTGGCCTGCTGATCCCCTGGCTGGATCACCAGAGGATGCAGTCAACAGGACTGTCGACCATTTGCTATTCCTGGCCTGAGTGTTCTCCCCATCCTCTTTGCCCTCTTTGCCAATGAGAGGCTGAGGTCAGTACCCCGACTGGCTGAGTTCTCCTTGTTCACCCCTCTTTCTGTAACAGTTTCTGCAAAGGAAAAATAACTCAGCATACACCCCCACTCACCTTCAAGCTGAGGTCAGTGGGGAAAACGAGAGGAAAGACTCATCTTTCATACACCTAGAAGTGAAAAACTCCACGGCAAAGCCAGTATTATCCTCTTGCTCAACATGGAGAGTGAACCAAACCTCCTGAGTCTGCAAAACTGAGTGGAAAATTTGAAAAAAAAACAAAACACAAAAACCCCAACAAATTCTGCCTGTGGTATTTTCACATCTTCACTCTGGCCCTGGCTAGAAAAGTAAATGGTCTTGGTGGTTAGTGCACGGGGCCAGGAGTGAGGAGCCCTAGGCTCTATTCATGCTTCTGCTACTGACTCACTGCAGCACACTGTTTGGACAAAATTCTTGAAAAGCATTCGCTAATTTTAGGAGCCAACTTTTTTGCGTAAACAAGAAGAGACATGTAGGCGCAGAGCACCTACCACTTCTCATAAAGCCAGTGGGAGATTCTGGCACACACCACGCCACTGTCAACCATCCAGAGCATGATCTGGACCTTCATTTATGAAGACGCAAAGCACTCTTCCATCTGAGTCAGAAAGCTGAGAGCTCCTCCTGTGCCCGACAGAGATTATTCCAGAGATGCAGGGTTCACCATTTAATCATGACACCTAGAATTACTGGACACATGAGCTTGAGAACTCCCTGTTTCTCCCATCTACTAAATGGGCATTAGATGTGTCATAAGAGTCCTGTGACCTCCTATGATGGTGTGTCAGAAAACCTGGCAGTTCCTCAGGATGAGATCTGTTTCAGAATAGCAAAAAATTACCATAACATTTTGATGAACTTGGAAGGTTTGGTTCAGTTCTGTGCATCTTGTAATAGACAAATATTTGTTGGAGGATAATTTTAATTTTTCCAGATTAGTTTATCCTGAGAAATACTCCTCTGTGTATAATGGATTTGTTGAATTGCTTTTCTTAATAAACCCTTCATATCAATCCCATCCTGCTGGGATTTTGCCACTCTAGCAAGACTTACTGAAACATGTATCTGATTAGGAAAAAACTATGTTTATGCTAATTTCATGTTTTATTTATTTTTACTTAACTTTGACATATTTCCTGGAAGATCTATCGATAATAGCCAACCCCCATGATTGGTTCACCCACATAATGGCTGTTGAGCATATGAAACAACTGGGCAAGACCCTGCCCAAAGAGCAGGAGGTAGAGTTCTCATCAAAATCAATTCTCCCGCAGATATAAAAGGTCACTGATAATTATGCGCATGTATCTCAGAATGAAATTTGCCTCATTGAATGATATTACCTCTTCACTCGCAATAACATAACGTAAACAGTAAAAAGACAGAATTGAATGAGACATCCTCGCTGTTGTTCTACCACCTGAATGCCATGTTTCTGTCCACAACTGACTTTCTGCTGAATTGCCTGCGTTCAGCATTTCAAAAACCTGATGCATTTTCTTTGCCTAGGGCAGATTATATATGGCTTGTTTTTCCCTTCAACTGACTTTACAATTCTTGTGCTCCTAGAGAATTCTCCCCGAGATTTATTCAAATCGTGCAGGGATTCAGTTGTTAATTGAAGCAAAACATGGCATTTCAATATTAAGGTCTAGATGTGAAGTCCTGAATCTCTTACTGAAGTGCAGAGAAGGATTTCATGTTCAGGCAATCTGCCTGGTCTGCTAAGGTGCTAACACATCCCATATTGTCCTGTCGCTGGTCTCAACTGGAAAGCCCATCCTCTCTAGGGGACTAAACTATTTCACCTCCTCTACTTCCTCCCACCCTCTGAGCAAATCATTAAAAAAAAAAAAGTCAAATAGATGCTACTGCTCTATGAGCAGAACACGATCAATAATATTGTTACAGTTTACTATTTGAGGGAAATATGTTTAGAGAAAAAAAGAAATGAGAAAACCAAATCAACCGTGTCTTAAAACGCATGGTGAACATGTCCCTGGCTTTGTGTCCTTTATGGAAATCGTGCTTATACAACAGATAACTCAGCAATGCAGTCAATAACTGGCAAACTTGATACTTCCAAAGGCACTAAGGGGGAATGTCAACCACCACTGATGAGCAGCTTTGAACCCTTGGCCTTTCAGATGCAGGCTGACAAGTTAACAGGCTTTTCTTCCACTGTAAGAAAGGTTTTCATAGCCTGTATTCCTACGAATAAAAAGCCATCCAAAAACGCTGGGCACACCCCACATTTCTTAAAAGGGTAAGATTACCAGCCCCTCTTGATAGACTGTGGGATGTCAGTGTATGTTTGTACTCAGTGTGTTTTCTCCAGTGAAAAGTGGGAACAAAAAAATCCACAGAATCTCTTCTAGATGGGTAACTACATCCATTCGGCAGGGAAGCAAAATGGAGTCTACTTGAGTTAATTTCTCCTCATTTATTTATATTTAGCTCTGCAATAATGGTCCAACAGCTCCCATTCCATTGAAACGGCTCAACATTATCTCTTGAAATTAAAATGCTGCTGGATAACAACTCAAAGTGCTTTTTGCATGTGGCTCTGAGGAGGGGAATCCCTTTATTTATTAAACAGCAAACAGGCAAACTGAAAAGGATTCTGTCGGGCTGCATGGTCAATGAAATCATAGGAAATCTACTGGTTAATCAGGGTGTTAATCAGGGGGAAGTTACGTATTTACTCCCTCAGTCTGACAAACCCTATGAGAATGTCACCACGGGGAAACACACCCACAGAAATGGGGATCTTCAGGTCAGCAGGCACATAAAGACCACGTCAACCACGGCTGTGGCACTTGGCTACACTCCTCTTTACGTGCAAGATCTTCTGCCTGTAAATCTCAACAACCATCCTGAAGCTGCTACAGAAACACCACTTTGCATTCTGGCTTCCAAACTTCTTTGTATACATTTAAGGACTTTGAGAAATGGTCATTATCCACTGCTTGAAAAGGAGAGAGATGACCTAGAAAGCATCTAGGTAAGCTTAGGAAAGGGGATAATGCTCTTAACCCTCTCAGGCACAGATTCAGATTTCTCACTTTTTCTTAGGTCATCCTATGTTTCCATAGCTACAAATGTTACTTGTGGTTGGAAATTATCCTGCCCACTTTTTATCCCCCTATCCCATAAACATCTATTTGAATTTAAAATCTAATTCTAAGGTTTTGGTGGATTTTGTTGTTCTTAAGTGCAATATTTCTGCCATGCAAGTGGAATACTGTAAATACTTTCAATTTTTGGAAGTAACAAGAGCACAAGCGTAGGCTATGTAATTTTGAGAAGTGGACTTCAATCAAGCTTGGTATGGGATCCCACAGAATGTGTTCTTTAGCAACTCTGTTGTTTGTATTGAGATATCTGGTAAGGTCTTTTGGGAAAACATACCACATATCTCTTTAAGGTCGAACCAAAATATCATCTATCCTGCCCTCAGTACAACAGCCTTACTGAGATAAATAGTTCAGGGGGAAAAAAATCTTCCACTGTAAATCATACTAACCAAACAGTCCTGGGCCAAATTCTCTACCCTCCACTCCAGTGAGATGCTGTTTGTTCAATAGGGAGTCCGATTATTTGACAAAATTTAGGAGGTTAAAATTAAGACAACATAACTGCGGTCCTCTAAGAAATTGTTCTGGTTTTATTTTCTTGCCTCTCTTTTTCTTGGCACCAGGGGACTTTGGGTCAGAGCTAAACAGCTTATGAACTCATTTCCTAAAATTTTCAGTCTCCCAAAAGCTTGCTTTCCTTGGATTATTTTTAATTCAGTCAATTTGTAACACATATTCAGCCTGTATCCTCCACAATATTTTATGATAAATCCCATTCAATTTCACATGTACAGTTGCAAGCTTTATTGCTTAACAAACAGTTCATCTACTCTCCCATAATTTATATCTGAATGGGTTTATTATAGACATAGCATTTCATTCATTGTGCAGTTAATTCTGTAACATGCTGCCTGTTTTCTGTATGGCCGCTCTACCATTATGTGCTTTCAGTACAATTGAATTTTTCCTTGGGAGCTTTATGAAATGGGTTATGAATATGTAATACAAATTGTATTAACAAGGCAAATGCACTTTTTATTCCTTTTGTGAACATTTCCAGTCAATGACTAGTAAGAGAACAAGCATGGCAGCACATGTCTCCCTCAATTCCTATTCACTAGGGCTACCCATGCAATATTATTTTTTAAAGGCTCATCACTTCAAAAACAAAGGTGTTTTAAAACCTTGGTTGATGCAGCAGTTAGCTCCATGGAAGAGAACACAAGAAAGCTTTGCAACATGACTTCACTCTTTGTAGGGACTTTTCACCTCCTGTTCAGGTAAAAGGATCTTTGGTAGATACTATTTTGAAAAGGCGTCACCTTTTATCACCTCCATTCCAGGCAGTCTATTGCCTTGATTACCATTATGCACTTGTTTTGCATTAACACCTAGAAACACCAGTCCTGTTGCATTACATGCCTATATGCACATTAAAACAAAGAGGCAATCCTTGACCTAGAGCTGTGATTGACCATACACATCTAGAGAGATGAGAAGTGGGTATGATCAAAGAATGGGAATAAGAACAGGGTTAGAGAGGGTTACAACATGTATGACATATTCCTTGTGTTCACCAACTGCTGGAGGGACCATGTCACACAGGGTGAAGGTATAGATGATGTTAAATGGTCACACACATTTTTGAGGGAGCTCCTGGGATGACTGTCAATATGTTCATACACTTGAAAAATGAGAAGCAATGTGTTTCTTTACCTAAATTAGTTTGCTTCCATCTGATAGAAAGCTATTTGCACACAGAAATGAAGGTAGGCCCTTGGCTTCTGGGAACACAGAAAGCTTCCATACAAAGGGAGGTAGAAGCTTTTTTTACACCACAACCTCAAAGTTAACCACAACAGCCTTGCTAAACCTCACAGGGGGATTTGCTAATGCACTTTACCTGCTAACACACTTTTTAAATCTTCAGATCTGTCTCTGATTTGAGAACGTAACTCCTATTAAAAAGCCCATCCTTCCATGCACCATCTTGGCCACCACACTTTCTAGAACAAAACCGTGTCCATTCCATTGGCCGATGACTAATGGCTTGCCATATGTTCTTACTTACAGCACGGGGGATTAATTCCTCAGTGACATGACAGGAAGGCTGGAGCCTTCAGTAGGAAATAATGTGGTACTGACAGAAAAAGGACGAAATGGGAAAAGTCTGAATATATTTCTGCTCAACAGTACAGATTACAAGAAGGGACAGCGAAAAAAAATGCTGCTGGAATTCAGAGTATTTTAAAGTCTGCCCACAGGCTCAGTAACGTCTACACTATTTATACTGGGAGGCAAGCAATGTTTAGCAGGGTTGCTCTCCCTCCACTATTAGATGTAATAGAAATACAGCAAGGTAGGCTATAGAGTAGGTTTTGGCTAGCTTCTGCTCTCAGATTCCCTGACATACACATGGAAGAAAATCCTCCGGTGTCATCCTAGATCCCCCTAGTTAGCTGGATTTGCTGGGAAACCATCACGAATGAAGAGCAAGTAAAAGTACAAGAAGGGACTCTCACATTTCGTGAAACTTATGTGCTTGTAGAAGCATTCCTATTTTAAGAGAGGAAAGAGCCCTGCTTCTAAAGAAGTTATCTTCTTATCTGCCTTGCATATGCAAAGTGGGGTTCAGTAGTGAGACACTCAAGCAGAGCATCTTGTGCTTTTCTAGACTAGATTCGTGGAAGGACTCAGAATTAGCAGCATGGATCACTGAGTCATACCCACTCCTTATTAAATTCCTCCAATGACAATTTTACTGGTGTTTTATATTAGTGTTAACAAAGGACCTGAGTAAGATGTAAGTAAGAGATGTTATATTTTAAATAAAAGTCCAGGTAATGTGTCACTGGGGACCTTAGGATCAAATGAGCTTTTATATTTTTATGTAGAATGTAATCACTTTTTTCATTATTGTGGTTGCTACATTACTGTTATTAAAGAGTTTATTACCCTGTGGGGGATATTGCTCATTGGAATTACATGCTTGCAGACCAAAAGAGACAGTGTAGCTTCAACCCTTAATTCATGATGCAGCCACAGGACAACAGAACATCAGTACACTGGGACTGGTGTGACATGTTGGGCACCCAGTATAACCCTGCTGGTACCATGGGAAGTCAGAGCTAGATGCAATGGGAACTGGAAAGGCACTGTTATATGGTCATCTGGTTTGCAGACCTTTAGTATATGCTGAGTTTCTAGCAGGCTTTTAGGGAAACTGGCCAAAATATAACATGTAACAAGAGGGCAAATTGCCCAAAAAAGGCAAGATATTACAAGAAATGGAAAATTATCTAACAGGCCACTTATCCCTATTCAAACTCTGGAAAACCTTAGAACTTCTTCCTAGACTGTTATATAGCTATCATTTATTATCAAGTTGACCTTCAGCCCTCTCAGTGTTGGCAGGATTATGCTTTCATGATTTTTTAACAGAGTAGCCGATTTATTAGAAGACCCACTCAAGCCCCACTTTAGAAGGAAGGGGGTCAGTAACCTCTTCCCACTGATTTGTATTTCAGCGAGCACTACAGTGAACACTGCAGAGAAAAAGGCTGCCAGCTCCTGGGACAATCCAACTGGCTCCTTGCACATTAAATACCTCTTCTTCTAGCTCAGCTCCAGCCTGTACTCATGAGCACTGTCATTTAGGAGGGAGGTTCAACCCACTAGGTTTGAGTTTCTATGCCTCCCACAGTTTCCCAGGCTAAGCATATAGTTAAATGTATACAACCAAGAAAGCAAACATTATTAGTGATGTCTCCTCCTTGGGACTCCTGTGATGTTAAAGCATGGGTGGTGCTAGTCTTTGGCCTTTTGCTTGTTTTCAAGGAGGAGGGTATCTACATGATATGTCAACACTGGTATGCAAACATCTAAAGGCAAACCTAATAAGTGTGTCCATATCATTACCTGTTGCTTCACTGCGACAAGGAAAGAATCTCTTTGAGGAAGGTGAACAGGAACGTATTATCACAGCATCTTAAGAAATGCAAGTGATTTGTATTGCCCAAAAAGGTTATAGAAGGTGACAGAATAAATATGTCTCCCTTCTTCTTCTCAACACTAGAAACATCAGCTTGCTTCATTTTCCACGACAGGCCGCCAAATAAATATCTATCCTGAGTACAGGAAGAAATAACTCATCAGTTCCACGTACAGTGGCTCCTTCTGTTTTCACACCATGCTGGAAGCAGTGGTTCTGAGCATACAAAATCCATACATATCAGTACAACATGGGAAAACTTGATATCCCAGAACACATATACTCAAGGGTATTATCCATGGTATCTGCTATTATCATTTATCAAATCTGTCTTTCAAAAAGTTGATATAAGATTTCATGTCAAGGAGAAATGATACCCAGTCTGGGATCACCCACACTACCACTTAGTATTTTAATGCCTATGACAGAGGAACAGGGGTTAAATAGCTATTTGACCTTTCAAACACCTCTGAGACCTGCCGACCTGCCACAGTTGTCAGTGCAGAGATGACTGCTCGGGTGAGGGGAATCAAGCAGTACTAAGGTGCATATTCCTCACAGACACATCACTGTAGCATCTCATTGAACACTAAGTTGAGAGTCCTGGTAGCCTTTTCTCGAGAGGTGCCCACCCTCCTCAGCTATCAAATACTGAGCACCTTCCCCTTCACTGGTTATTCAGCATTCTTGCAGGTATTCTGGACTACACAGAATGCTATGCCAGGCATCAAGCCAAGGACTTTTGCAGGAGAAAAGGGCTGCCTGGTGCCCTCAGAATGGTTGCACCAGCACTAACCAAGGCATCTTCCACTAAGTTTGAGTACCATCAACAGTAATACAAAATCAGCTGCTGCTGTGCTTTAACCACACACCTTATTTGCCCCTAAGGCAAGGCCAGGCTAGAAGCAGGTGATTTCCTAAGTCTCCTGAGTTTAGGAGATTTACGCTCGCGCTTACTGCACATGCACAAAATGAGCTCAGGCTTTACACAGCCCCACAAGTGGGAGGCACTCCCCTGTCCTTGTACACCCATTCACACATCACACATCATGTAGCTCATAAACCATGTCACACAGTAATGAGATCCAAATAACGCAGAATCTACAAAGTAGTAACATCTGTAGTTAGACTATTTAGCGTAAGTCACAAGGATTAACAGTCCCCATGGTTCTAGAAATACACTGATCACGTGCACGGATCGCAGAGGAATTGTTGCCATCTTGCACTGCCTGGCTGGCCAAGTGATTTTAATCTTCTTTTGGTACAGATACTGAGTCTTACAGACCACTGGTCTGTTGCCTTATAAAACAAAAGAACTCTACAGACCCTGTATTATCTCTGTCCCCCCATTATGTCCTTTTTTTTGAAAGAGGCAGAAAAATCATGTTTTAATGCAAAAAAAATAGCAGTAAAAAGAAGAAGCAAGAAGCTGTCTCAAGACCAAGGAAAAACTCTGGGACAGAGCTCTGGTTTTCATTTTAATGACTGTTCAACAACCTTGTTTAACAAAATCCTATGAGTAGGAGATAACAAATCCAAGCATATCTGCAAATGCAGTGTTGGAAATAAATTACAAAACCATTTTCAACCTGCTTTTAATAAAAAAAAGAAAGCCCAAGATCCTGGATGAGCAGGTTGTGGTTTTTCATTTTTTTTTCTGCATATTCTAAATGTTTATTAGAAATCTGATTATTAAACAATATCTTTTTAAACCCCTGCTATTGTACATTTCCAATACATCCATATAAGTGTACTGAAATTTAATATATATTATTTTATTACCATTTTTTTAAGGAACAACCAGAAATGATAAGATTCTTTTCACTGACTGTCACGGGCTTCCATAGATCACCCCAAGAGAGCACCACAGAAGAACAGCGCTTCAATAATCCGTACTTTGAGTAATAGTTTGAACATAAAAGATTACTGTGCTGAAGGCAGCCAGTGGACATATTTCATACTATCACAGTAACTTTCTTTCTTATCACTTTATTTTGTGACATCATCTCCCTTGAAAAAATAAGACTGTATGATATTTCTGTCTCCTGGAGTTGAGATAAGCATAACGATTCTATCTGCTTTAATACATGATAGTACTCTTCCATCAGTTTTCTGCGAAAATGTAGAAAATCCAAGGGAAGGATTTCAAGGAAACAAACCTATACACAATGTTTGTTCTGTGTATGTTTGGCTTTCTCCTGTTCTGCAGGCTTTTCAGCACTGCCAGAGAGTGCTGGCCTAACCCTTTCTATAGAAAGAATAATCGTAAATCTGCATGAAGTTCATGATGATTAGTTTCTCTTGGAGTTGGGCCAAAGAATAAGCCTTTCTCCAACACAGACTTCACATGCAGGCTCAGTCAAGAATTCATTTATTAATCCTTTCGATCAAGCCTGGATTAAGCCATCCAGGGGCCCTAGTGACATCAAGTAACTCTGGGTCTTGAGATACGTCTCCCAGTCGGAAGATCTCCAAAACAGCAAGTAGAGGTTACCCCTGAACATAGCCCATGCTGCATCTTTACTGACTTCTGGAGTCCTCTTAGGGTACCTGGATCAGGATATCTATATACATCACTCATCCCTTTGCAAGCACTGACAGGCTGTGCTCCATTCTAGCCCAGGACACACCACACAAGCATGTTACAGACCAAAGGGCAGAGGAATATTTGAAAGGTATGGTGTGATGGAACGGACAGTGTAACCAACGATGAGAAGAAATCCAGTAAGAAATCCAGTACCTGACCTAGGACTTTCTTTACTTCTACCATTTTATTCTAAAATTACAGCCATGAAAAAATTTTAGCAGCCACTCAAATGTGTCAGAATCTACAGATTTACTTACCCATGCATAGTATAATTTTCTGTACCAAAGGCAGTCGTGCTGTGATTCAACTATGACTTTCTACAAGCTGTAGGAAAACTCTGACACTCCATTTTCTAAGAGTTCAGCTGAAAATCAATTTCTTTGCCTTTTAGCCCCTATGAGTTTAAATTCTTTGTCTTTCACTTTAAAATTCAGATTTAGAGATTGATATTCTACTTCAGAAGCAAGATTAAGCTAAAAAAGTAATTTTTTATCTATTTGGCTATTTTATTTCAAGAGAATTAGCAAGATTTTCCTGTTGTAAAACTCCCACCTGGTCTGACTTGCTTGAAAGGTTAATGTCTCCTCTCAAACACAGCTGAGTTCAAAAAGATCCCTCTCCCCCTTCCTACCACATCCCTGTCTCCATCCAGGCAAGATTTGTTGCAAATATTTCACAGAGCTCTAACGTTGTGTGAACTCTTACAGAATTATTGTTGTTCCAGAAGCGTCCTGGGGGATTTTCAGAGCTGCTGTGAGACAGTGATATCCCTAGTGGAGGACTAATAGACTGTCACTGTTTCCACTGGGAACAATGAAGGTCAGACGTGCTAGCTAACCTATGTTAACACGTAACTTCCTCGCTCTGCTCAGGAACAGCACTGAAAATAACACCATGCCTCCATACCCCTCCTTGCCATTTCACTGAGATCACATCAATTCCCTAGTAATGCAGTCTTTTTTTGCTTCAGCCCAGTCCCTGGCAAATCAACTCAACAACCCCACGGAGTCTACTGCTCTGCTCACTCTGTCAGAAAGTGTCAAAGGACAGAAAGGGAGGAGGAGGGCAGAAGGAAAGTTGTCTGCTCAAAGTGTCTGCCCTAGCAGCTCAGCCCTCAGCCCTTCTCTCATCCTGCAGCATACCCCTACTACTCACTGCTTGAGCACTTGCTTTTATAACCTTATCAACTAACCCACGCTAGCTGATTGTAACTTCTTGTTTGCCAAGTCCTCTAAAATCCATTTTGTTTTGTTTTTCACCAACCCACCCCCTCATTTTGGTTTTTGGGTTTGTTCTGTGGGTTTTTTTTTACCTTTCAAGTCACTTGGAGTTCTTCCAGAAGAAACAGACTGTGCATGTTCACAACATGGCAAAGGTCGGTGGATGAATTTTGCATCCCTCTGTATTTTGAAACTGGGATTCTCCTGGGTCCTGCAGAACAGCAGCAGATTCAGGGAAGCCTCTCCCAGGAGTCGCTGCCATCCTTCCTTGTCTAATACTCTATAAAAGACAAAGGTTTGGTTTATGGTGTGTACACTCACAGGTGCCATTCTGTGCTATTTTAGCACAATTGTAAGTATCTGTTGATCTGTCACTTCCCAATACTTTAACAGCCCAGCATTTTATTGTATTCTGAAAAATCATAGGAGCAAATGTAAATCGGGGGGGGGGGAGGGGGAAGGAGATTCGGAAGTTTTAACAGGAAAAACTGTAATTCATAAATATTATGACTACAAGGGAAAATGAACCACAGCTTGATCACACAACAAGAATAGCAATTAGGAACAATTGTTGAATTTAGTTTAGGTATGCAGCATACGTAGGTAAATACACTGAATGCTAATGGTTTTATAATAGTCTTATTAATTCACACACATAGTTAATGTTTAAGATAAACTCCCCATCTTTAGAGTAATTTATGCATTCCACTTTTCTAGAATTCCAATTGAATGAATATGAACATAATCATTTTGTACAAATGTTCTCTAAGGAGTGTGCAGAGAGTCTGAGGCAATGCTGAGGCTCCCCACAGCTTTATTCATAATGGATCAGTCTATTCATTCCTTATTAATTTAATGGAGTACAACTGAGCAGTCTAGCAGCTTGAGCTTATGAGTGTTTCACAAATGGGGCTTTTTGCCTGTAATCGCTTAATCCTACTGGCTAGGCCTCATAAATTGAATAAAGGAGTGAACTAGGTTTTAATTAAGTCTAAGGAATGAGCTTGTCTGAAAGATACTTCAGCCTCTTAAGATCACAGTGGTGAAGTGTGTTTGTCCAGGAGCCTAGCAGGGGCAAGCATCCTAGGCTAGTTAGGTTAGAGACCAGTTGCTTTGATGTAAGGTATTTGTTAATACTTTTTTTCCCTTTAATTAAAAATCCATTCTCCACTGTCAGTACCATCCAAGCCTGCAAGTGAGAGAACTGCAGCAAACCTGACCAGTTCTGGAAAAGCAAATGGCTTGGGATTCAGTCTTTCTAACTCCATAAAGCAGCACACAGAGAAAAGCACAGACTGACACTGACAAACAGGGAAGAAAACATTTGGCCCTAACAGCTTTGAACTGCTCAGTGCCCTGGGTTAAATACAACTCAAGCAGAACCCATGAGGAAAAGTGTAAACCTGTGAGTCACCCCTTCCAGGGGTCCTGTACATCTGGTCACAGCTACCAAATTCACACATACCTGCCTGTCACCCCCTCCCATGTCTGTGTGTGCGTATCTAAGTACCAGCTCAGGAGGACCCATTTGGGACTGATTTCTTACTAAACCTGGGCAGGACACACGAACTAAAAATTCCTTAGAGGCCCGGTCCTGTAAGCTTTCTCTAAGGAAAATAGAAGGAGAGAGATCACATCTCTTACAAAATGTATTTGCAGCCACTTCCTTTTAAAATCCAGCAGCTGGAGAAGAGATCCTGTCCTAGGCTGGCAAACTAACTTGGGTTGCACCCAGGCTAGGAAAGAGCAGCATTCAAATTCCTCCCTCCCCACAGCACTCTCCAAAGAACAAGAATTATCATCTTCTATAGTTCTTCTCCAAACTACCTGTTGAGGACATATCCTGGGCAGCAAAGATTTGAAGACTGATGGTGGTGTAAAAGCCCTTCTTATGAATGTATTCCATTTCCTACTCTGGTGGGCTGTCTCGAGTATGTGCATTAGGTAAAACAGAGGTGTTAGGCACTGAACTCAGGTGCCCTCCTCCCTCCTGGGACCAAGGCTGGAATGTAAATGGTACTGTGCACTGTCATAAAAATGATTGGTTTGGTGCATCATCTGCCAGGATACAGGATTTTCCTTTAGTACATGTAGATAAGGAACAAGATTCTGGGGAATCCTAAAACAAGGGGTTTGTTTATTTGTTTGTTTATTTTGAAGTATATTGAAGGGGGAAAACGCCCTGTTTCTGCTATGATTTTACAACTTACAGTATGATTTTACAAGTACTCAAAAGTGCTCCGTTACCTGGCTATGGTTTTCATACATGAGTGCAAGAGTACAGTGAAGTCTCAATAAAAATCAGACCCCTTTAGCTGTGTATATAAACACATAACTAGGGGCAGGTCCTAACCCCAGACAATCTAAAGCATCCCACCTAAGGGCAGTAATTTAAAGAGATTTGGCATTCATTTGTCATTTTCCTTCCATCTTTGAAAATAAGAAATGGGGAAATGTAAGGCTGGTGTAAGGAAGGCTAATTTGCCTGGCTTGCTTCTTGTGGGTTTTACTGAATTATCCTGCTGCCCTTTAGTCATGTTTTGGTATTAATTTAGCTGTAGGTTTAAGTTATGCCAAAGGCAAGAAGGATATGAATTTTAATTAGGCACCCATCTCTCACTGAATTCTCCTAGGCTTCTTTGAAAATCCAGACCCTGGAGCTGTCATGTACGTGTGCATGCTTGTTTCTGGGCATGTTGTATATATTTGTGCATACACAAATCTACATAAATAAATAAAGTGACATGATCAGATTTTCAAAGGCATTCAATCTCAAGGAGCAACCCCTTTGCTCTCAACAAGAGTTGGTGCATGCTGAGCTGTTCTGAAAAACCAGCCCAGACCTCTGACTCCAGGGAGCAGTGAACTTCATACAGCCAAGGCCTGAGATGAACATACATGATTTCTGATCACAATTAAGTTTTCATTGCTTTAAAAGATTCCGATCTGGGGGTGGAGAAAACAATGCATTTTTTCCAAATCATTGGCTTTTCAGTTTAAACCCACTTCTCCTAGGCGGGTGACAACGTTAGGCATCCTGCCAGCTTGAGTCTGGAGGGCTCCGATGAACAACACACAGGCTGTGACAGGCTGGAGGAGTGGAAGCATTCAGAAAGCCTGCTGTAGATTTTCTATTATGTTAAAATGGGGTGAAAAAGAAATAAAGTTAAACAAACACCAGAAGTGCATGTTAAAATGTAGATGCAAGCTGTATTTATTTAAAGGGCTGTTATGATTGCTTAATTACAGTTCTATTTTAAAAAAATATAATTCCTGGCTCTTTTCCTCTAAACAGCTTGTTTTCTATGCACAGCTAGAAAGGCAGGCAAGGTTCATCTTGGGGATGACAGACCTCAGTGGTCAGCATTTTCAACGCTGGTACCTATTAGGATCTAAGACTATTTTCAGTTTTGATTAAATTTTCTAAAATTCTCAAAAATTATTTTTAATTATTCATACAAGTAACAAATAAGACAACTCTAGTATATGAATATGAAGGAGTGAAGGCTCCTAGATGTACTTAGAGCACTTCTCATGGGAGTCAGCCTCACTGGAGTCACTCTCCCTGCGGTTTTGAAGGGCAGACTTTGAAAAGAAATCAGGAACACAGAGTTGCAAACCCACAAAATCTGACAAAGGCAGAGACCAAAATGATACCCATTTCCCTTACAAAAAATTAAAAGAAAAAAATTAAAAGAAAAAATGCTAGACTCCACAAGCAAGAATTCAGTAAGAGGAAAAGAACTAGCTGGAGCAAAAAAAAGCATCAATGAATTGTGGATGAAAGAACTGCACCCAACAAGCTAAACAGTCACTGGAGTCTGACAGTCATGAGTCACTCACTAATGTGCCAAAATGGACATTGGAACTTGTTTCCTGACTAACAAATCCCTCACCCCCAAGCAAACTCCCTCTGTAGCCAACACCTTCTTCAGCTCAATCCCTTGACCTACCACCAGCATCTTTCCCTTGCTTCCCATACTAAAAGCAGAGCCTTGGGGCACCACCACTGCAGAGGATCAGTGTGTAGAGAGAATACCATGCAGAGCTGCTACAACATCCCAGAGTGTGGGCAGATTTGTTTTGGAAGGAGTCACATGTATACAAGTCAAAAGGATCCCTCCAAATCCTTATTTTCAGTGTGAGTATTTCATGGAGCAATACCTTTAAAGTACTTTTTAAATAAGCAGAAAACTGCAGGTACAGTGTCAACTGTCTTGTGAATAAATGCATAAAGCCCTCTAAATCAAAAGCTGCATAATCAAAGTACTACTGATCTATTTTTAAAAACGGATAATTTTCTCACATTTATACCAATGGCACTTAAAAGAGGTAACAAGTAATAGAGTGCAACATTTTCCAAACTACTGCGATTTTTAAGGTGCTGCTAACACAGATCCATTGACTGATTTACACTAATTACTTAAAAAAGATGCCCCAGGGCAAATCACACACTCTCAGTCAATTTACAAAGGAGGTCATTCAGTAATTGACAAGGTGTGCACCTCCTTTTGAACAGCTGTCAGACTGCAAGGAAAATAAACACTGAACTCCGAGAAAATATATATAAGATGTAGCTAAGCTAACACTGAATTCTCATCATATTGTTAATGCTAGTGCATAATTCCTCCCTTTTTCATCATCCTGCAAAGGAGAAAGGCACAACCAGTATAGATATTAAATCTGCATAAGAATCAGTCCTAAAGTGCTAATTTGTGTATCTCCTTGGAAAACATTCTTCTGATTTCTGTGAACACTGATGGCAAGAGCAGTACCCAGGCAGGTAACTGCCCAGGAGAACCCCACACACCTAAAGAAAGCAGACAGTGTCATCCCTTTGCGTTTTGTGATTCATGGGAGACTTTCTGTAATATACACAAGCAATTCAGTGCCACAACAAATCTTTGCCAGTATCTGACGTGATGTGCAGCAAGCTGGGATCGTTCATTTGGAAAGGAGACAGAACAATTAACAGCCCACAGTGACAGGGTCACGATCGAGTCCAGATGTTCGTAAATACATTTGAATAAAATCTACATTTCCCAAAAAAATCCCTGATAAGCATTTATACCTCTGTCATATGCCCACTGCAATCATCAGGACAATATGGCCCAATGGGTTTTCAAGAGAGGCTGCAGCCAAATTCAGCCCCCGGGCTGGTTGGCAGCAAAGGCTGGGCAAACCTGTACGCAGGCTCTCATACTGGTCACCAAGCTCCCTGATTTACTGTCTGTAATTGCACGTTAGAAAGTTGCATGAACAGGTGGGACAGAAGGGCTGACAGGTTAGTAGTCTTTTTCACATTCCCGCAATGTGATAGAATTTATATTAGCATCAATGGTGAAAAATAGGATGCCAGCATTGTCTACCACAACAGCTGTTCAGCATCTGAATGAAATACTGTATCCAGTATTCACCCATCTCATAACATCCTTTTTGTAAGTCTCAGAGGTCACCTAAACACATTTATTGACTTCATTATTTTTATATAGGGAGAAAAAATTGATGGTGCTACAGAGCTGAGCAAATAACTCACAATAAAATCTTTATTCAATATACTTCATCTTTTTTTTTACTGTTCCTGCAACACAGTGAAATTCTTATATTTAACCATTATCTAAAATCACTATCTGAGAGTTTCTGCAGTAAATTTTTTTATGCTACTAGATGTTCTTGGAAAGTTCAGAGTGAATGTTTACCATTAAAACTGTGTTTATTATTTAGATAAACCATGCAGTGCTGTTTCTGTTCTCCAATTGACTTACATAGTTTATAGCACAGTGTGACTTGTGAATTTTACTGGTGAGCGTACATGACAAATCCATGAACAGTTGGTTAGAGTGGCTCAGATTCTAGGACTTGTCAATAATTAATTTCATGGGGAGTAAAATTAAAAGGCAATTTGAAAGGATCACATCCCAAGTGTCCTATCCAGAAGAAACAGAGACCAGAAAATGTGATAGCATTGCACAAATCACAGGTTGATTAGTTGTACATATTCTAAAATGAAATTCCCTGTGGCATTTTACATGAGAGCCTGGATATATTTGGTTCCTTTTTCTTTTTTCATATTTTTACAGAAATATTTAATTCCACTGAGCACCCATTTCACTCATTGCCTGAGTGGGAGACAGCCAGGCCCTTGGATGCTATCAGTCAGCCCATTGGCAGAATCTAGTGACATCTGAGCTTACATCTGAACTTACAAAAGAAGAGACTGTAAATAATATTCCTGAAACAGATCTTTTTGCACACAAAGTACAGCCCATGACGTGCTCAGGTAAGGGGTATCAATACAAACCCAGACGAGCCCTGGATCCCTCAGTGGTGTGATTCTTGCTGACAGAGATGGGCACCCATTTCACAACACGCAGTTCTGAAAAGTTGATTTACTTCAGCAAGCTCCTCTTTGGATCTTACTTTGAAGCAAGATGAGGAATTAAGATAACAAGTAGTTTTGCACATTTTTGGAGTGCTCTTAGGGATGAGACCCTTCAAACTGAATGAGGTCTGAAATTTTGGTTGAGAAAGCTTGACCCATCCTTATTAAAACAAATGAGCCAACAAGTCAAGCACATAGCTCATTATGACTATCAAAATAATTCAAAGCAAGCCCCCACCCAGGCTCAACACAAAGGGATGGCTCCCTGGTTGTGCAGGGTATGAGTAGGAACAAGCACAGATGCAAACTGCACTGGGGACATGATGATGTAGAGCTGCGTACGTATGGACAAGTTTCATCCTTTAACTGTGCACAGGGGATTGTTTAGATATCTGCTCAAAAGAATCTAAGTCTCCAGCTCTGCACAAAAATGCCTCTTCCATGGTGAGGAGAGAAGGTGCAACAATTTCTAAGGTCCTAAATGGTAAGCCAAGTTTTATCCAAATGTCCTCTGAATTGTCATGTGCTTCTGACCACAGTAATTTTTGTATAATTAGTTCAGGAAAACCAAGTAAAGCATCTCTTGATTTCTGTACTTGCCAGAACTACACCACAGGAAACAGAAGCCTTGATATTATGGCACGAGAACGATACAAAGAGGTACCATGTTCTCATGATGATGGTCTCCTCTTTTTAATCTGTACCCAACAGTGAGCAACTCAGTAAACCACAGTCAAGTTCCAAAACCTCTCTTCATTAATATACAAGTCTAGCTCTGTTCCTATCTTGTATAGACCCTGCTGCCATGGCATTTTTTATGACATTTTTTATAATAGAAGGGTTCAAAAATTGCTGAAAGGGGTAGTAAGTATTTCATGTACTCTCCACACACTGAGGAGTGGTAGAGAGAAGCTTTGAGACAGCCATCTGCCATCCGTGTTCCAAAGTGTTTGTATCACTGGTACAAAGGTATTACAACACTGTCAATCTTACTTTCTTTAAAATCCCATACACCCCTTAGTACTACAAGTGATTTTCCAGATGATCACTTGGCAGAGGTTCAGCCGAGTTGCCCACACGCTGACACCCAAGCTCCTGTGTCGGCAGATACTCTTCACAAAGAACAAAATGAATTTGTCCCTCTGATGAGCTCCTCTTGATCTGACACATGGGACATAAATGGTGCAGTCTCACTGTAATTTCTAGCAGTCACATGTGTCTCTCAGTTGCCCAGTCAGCGGGCCCAGTCCCTTTGTGGGCTCTCTCAAAAGAAGGAAGCGACTGAGGGAAATGACTGAAGTGAAGCACATGGAATATTGCCCTTTCTACCCGGTGAGACTTCCATGAGACTTCAGGGGTGACACACAGAGAGACCAGGGTTAAAATTCCTACCTCCTTGAAATCAGTGGGACTTTTGCCATTGACTGCAGGATTTCTTTCTAAGATCCTTTGAACACGCTTGCAGCCAGCCACGCTCAGTAGCATTAACCAGTGTATCACCACTGGCTGCTGCTGATTTACACCGGCTGAGAATCTGATCCTCTGTGTTGCAGGGAGGACAGACCCATCCCGCTATCAGTCTGCATTGTTACTCACTAGTCTGAGCCTGTGCTGCAGATAAAGAGAGGGCTTTAATCCTCAGCACTCTCAATCCAATACCTTTCACCACTGCCGGATTCACATTTTGTTTTGTTCCTTTAATATGAGCTTACAGAAGAACGAAACTGATAAACTTCCTCCTGCTCAGATTGCAGGAGCACAGGATAATATAACAAGTTAAATGAAACATTAGGAGAAATAGAAAGCACTTTAGAAAACATGCACTGCCTCTTTAACATTTCAAATTTTTCTTTTAACATAAAATTACAGCATAATATAAGAAAGGAATCCAGCAAGATGCTTTATCACAATACTTGGGCAACTTTAACTCATCTCAAGTGTTATTATAAGAAATAGAATTTACTGGTATGGACTTATATTCAATAGCACTCCTTCCCTTTTTAATGAAATGTCATTATTCCAATACAAATCCTTTCATTCTGCAACCCGCTCCCCCCTTCATCTCACTATATTTCATTTCCTGCAGTTACGTGATATTATTGCCTTTTTTTTCCACAGCTATTGATTTAGGTGTATATGATTATTACAATGCAAAATAAAACAGTTCCCCCATCCATTCTACCTTGTACCGTTGAACATTAACTTAATTTGTTTCAAATCTGCATTTGATTTGGCAAGGAAATCATTTATCTTTATGAAGAAAGCCCTCATAAAGTAGGGACTTCAGGAGATCACTGCTTTAAAAATTTAATAGCCTTGTGTCTTATACACTAGAAAAATGAATTAAACCTTCAAATATTATATGTCTCAATGTAACCTTTTTGCATTTCATACTATGTTTAATTTATTATATCCCAGAAAAAAAATTAGATAAAACCTCACAAGATTCAGGGTGGTAGTTGGTTCTCAGTTTTGTTTTGACTTGGGTTGAGTATTTTACATTCCAGGATTAAAAGTCTATCAGTATCATAGAATCATTGAATGGTTTGGGTTGGAAGGAACCTTAAAGATGGTACCACCAGTTGGATGTAGCTGATGTTGTTAGGTTGGAGGTGGTTGTTGCGTATCTGATTTTCTTGGTTTGGTTCTCAGCACTGATGAGAATCACTACGTTCTGAAACCATCACCAAAGTTGACCTTCCAACCTGTAGGCAGCAGGCAGTATCTTTAAGCATGATTTCTGTGGCATGAGCAGAGGACCAGCTTTCAGAGTCTTAAGTAATCACAAATCCAAATAGATTATGTATTCTCACTAGAGACGTAACATTTGGATTGCAATATGATGCCTTTGCATGACTGGTGAAAACATGAGGTAGAAAGCAGAAATATCCATGACTGTAATGGAAAAGTTCTGGTTTAGAGAAATAGTCATTGCTGATGAACAACATCAGCAACTAAGGGAAAACAATCAAATAGGTTTGCTGGGGTGAGAAGTGCTTTAGGTATTTATGTCCCTTATTTCTTCTAAAAACCCCAGTATTTTACACTGCTACATAAATATAGTCATTTTGGCCATCTTTGAAAGAGGGGCTTTCCTTCCTTCAGCTTGTTTTTCTACTCTGACCAACAAGAGCTGTGCTCATTTCACTGAATCATTAATAATTCATGTTTGCATCATCACAAAATCAATTGCAGTCAGAAACCTAAATACCTTTCAGGACCTGGGCTGAAGGCCCCACAATCACTGGCCCTCTCCGCAGTTCCAGAGTTCAGTAAAGGTCCCCTTAACATGCAGACCTGGTGACCACTTATACCGTAACCTCTAAGGCAAACCTCCAGTAACTTTAGACTCCAAACCTCTGAACTCCAGCACACAAATTTGATCATACCCTAACACAGTTTCTCCTTTCATTGTTGTGTGTATTTGAAATTTACCCAGGATCTTGAATCTCGAACACAGGAGTCCAGACAGCAGCAATCCTACTATTCCCTCTTCTTCTCTCCCAACCATTCTTCCCACTCAAACACCTCTTCTGTGCCCTTTGGTCAGAACAAGCTTAGCAAAGAGAAAAACCCAACCAACAAATCAAGTTTGTGAGGCTGGGTGCTAGGAAGGTCAGCTGCACACACAGAGCCTACACGAAGAATAGACATGAGGCAGACTATAAAAACAAAGAGCTCACACGGCTTGGTCTGGCTGAGTATGACATGAAATTTAAGTCTAAATTAGCAAACCAGAAACACATCAACAGGCTCTCTCAAGTCAAGAATTAGAAGTCAGTGAAATTGTGAGTAAAAATCAGACCACTTCCTCAAAGGAGGAGTTATAAAGGTAAATACTCAACTTTAGGCAGGTTGACCTTAGTAAACTGACATGAAAGACACAATCTTAGCATGGCACACAAAATATAAATGTTGTATTGTCTCTCTGAGGCAGTACTACTTAGTTAATTGGTTTATGTTAGGACTCTCAGTAGTGAAAAATAATAGTCAAAAGATACCTAGAATGAGGAAAAAGCTTCAAGCAGAGAGGCATCATGAAGGAACTGAAGAAAACTTAAGCAGAAGAAAAAAACATCTCAAAGGACTCCTTAAAGAGGACAAGCAAGTGAAGAGAAGGGGGCCATAAAACAGCTAGAAGTTGTGTAATTAGGGAAAGTAGGAAGCTCATAATGTTCAAACCTAAAATAAATTCAGCATCAGAACAACTTCCATCAGCCTGCATCGCTGTCTTACTGAGCTATATTCTTTGGTACACCTAAGTTTTATTGATTTTGCAACTATAAAGCAAACGGCAGACACTAGAAATACATTGGATAGGTCTCATTACAAATCTCCCTGTCTGTATCTTAGAACACTCTTAAGCTGCATTTAGCAAGCAACCTGGAAAGCGCTGATATACTGTGTACACATATTAGAGACATGACTGTATTTGCCTATTTCTTCCCAGTAGGTAAAAACGGGCTGTTTTCATTGGATGATCTCCAGAAATAAAATCAGAGCACGGCATTGTGATTACTCAGCTCATACAATGAATACCCAGTTTCAGTAAGAATAAGTAACATTCTAATTTAGAGATGATACTTGACACCGCATAAGAGGGGGGGGTGTCTCCTTTCTATTTTCTCCTTAGACAACAGTGGTAAAGTGCAGAACTCCCTGCTAAAATGTATGATCTTTGGAGAATGCTAATTGACCTACTAAAGTTGGCTTATTTTATTCGGTGAAATTTGCTTATCACAGGCCTCTAGGTGCTTTACATAAACAATATAAACGAAAATAATGAATAGACCAAATACCTAAGTGACAATGGGGACCACATCAATAGCTGTCTGCCCAACAGAATATGGCTCAAAAGAAACTGTATTACAGCATCTGATCATCTCAGAAGAAGGAACTTTCCCCCCTTCTGAGGTTTGTTTTGTTTCCAAGCACAGGGGGATTTGTTAGTTTGAGTAGATCAGGTATATCCGCCCCTTGCAGACTGCAGAGCACGGCAGTTCTGTGGATGTGAGTACATGTAGAGTTGATGCCATCCTGTGGGTGTGGAGAGTGGATATACAGGGAGGGCAGGCGATCCTGATGGGAATGGTACACGCTCCCACACTGCCAGGGTAGACTTCTCCAGTGTGGTGGCTGGCCCAAAACTACAAACAAAGCAAAGTGTTGAGCTCATGGGAACCCTTCTGATGATTCCCTACACTCACACAGCATGAGGACAGAAACACTAGCAGCAGAGGTTATCTCTGATTTTATGCATTTTCCTAAGTAGAGCATTTCTCTCAAGATAACCTGATTATTATTTTTTTGTGTGTTGCTATTTCTTCACATTAAGTCTAGGGAGATTTCTGACCAGGATGAAGTGAAGCACATTGTCTTCTCACAGAACAGCCCATCCAGCAGCAGTGTTCTTTCTAGGTCAACCAAGTCAGAAAATAAACCACATATGTAGGGAACATGGGCAGGATCTGAGAGCAAAACAGTCACCCAATGTGAGTCACAATAATGCTTGAGGGATACAAATTATGAAACTGCAAATTTAATACCAAAATAACCAGACTAGACTGCTGCTAGCTAGCTAACAAAACAAAGTTCATCACAGCTTCATTCACCTGGCTGTCCAGGCAGCTTCACTGCTCACTCTGACCTTGCCAGTTCCACCCTGCGAGTGAGCTGGAGTCTCTGGTGGCTCTAAAGACCACTTGGCCCACGAGAGTAGCTTTGAAATACTGACTGTCCTTCTGATGTGAGGGACAGAGGAGAGATGATCCTCCATTTCAGAAAGCAGAATCCAAGGCAGGCCCAAACAGGCTCTGCCTGCCGAACACTTGTGTCCCACTGCCAACACCCCTGGCAGAGCAGTGCTCAAACTGGGACAGCAGATTCCTCAGCTCTAACTAGTACACATCAGTCACAACACTCATGGTTCCCAGAACTATGCAACTTTGAGGTCTTCAAAGGTAAGTGCATCTGCTGATTCTCTGGCCAGTGAGAGCAAAGCAGACAATCATACCTGTTCTGTACAGATTTCATACCACTTATGAGCAGGTACACAGAGACATTCCTCCTCTTCACAGACTTACAAGTCTGGATGGGAAGAAGCCTCATTCAATCTTCTGCTAATACAGTAAGAAACACTCTTCACAGCTGTAATTTCCTGTAGCATCTAAAATGTTTCCTGTTAATATTTTCCACGTTGTTGCTGTTTTTATGAAAAAAATCCCCTAAATACTAACATTTTCATATGGCAGAATGGAAAAAGCTAACACAACTCTTTGAGACACAGCATACAAATCCAGAAATAGATCTTGAGCCAGATTTCTCAGCACTGCCTGAATTCTGTCACAGGAAACAGACCAAAATTCCAGTCCAATCTTCTGCTTTTCCTCACCCAGTGCTCAGATGTTGTAATTTGAGCTCGACTCTAGCCAGAAGACAAGACTGACTTCTGTAGCCTAGCACAGATCGTGCACCTTTATCTTCTCATTGTACCCATAGTAATCACTCTGTTCCCTCCTCCTCCCATTGCCATGGCAAATAATAATCCTACCATTGCTTTTAATGCTTGGAGGAGAAAGCTTAGGCTCTTTCTCTGAGAGGAAAAAGATGTTCAGTAACTATAAAGATAGTTACTCTGTGCTATTGCTATTGAAAGATTTTAGCCTAATGGGAGGTTTGAGTGACAGGGAACAATAAACACATAAAGCTACAAAGTAGCCAAAACCAAAACTAAACATTAAAACCTGGGTTTTAGTCCTATAGTGGCTCTTGGCTACCCTCACAAATCCCATTTTAAAAGATTTAATGACTGCCCATACTGTGAGCAGCTAAAGCATGAGGGACATCTACAAAGATGAGCAGAACTACACAGGCAGAAGCGTGCCCAGCATTTGCTAGGAGCTTTATTGCTCCAAGAAAACTAGAAAATGCCTTACCCTTGTAGACAGCAGCAATATACCCAGTAAACAACTTCTAATACTCTCTTTCTGTTTCTTTGTCTGTGCTGCCTGGAGGGCAGAACCAGCTTTGTATGAGTATTTGTTTGGCTACCCTGGCTGCCCAGCCTAATTACTCAGCAAAAAACAGTGGACTAGTTCCTCATCTGGTAGCTGCAACTCAGGGACTGCCAGCCCCTGAAGTGACAGTGAAGATAGGTGTATTTATACCAGCTAGCTCTGTCTGCCTGCCTGCCCCATCATCCAGCTCAGGGCTACAGGATTTACACAGCATCTCATCTGGCTAAGCAAGAGAAACACCAAACTGGACACATTTGCAAGACTGTGCCATTAGTTGCTGAATTGGGGGTGCAGATTAACATTTGTTTATATATTGACTTAGTTGCGAACAAAATTTCAGTAATGATCTCTACAGTGTGGCCATAATTTGTGTACTCAGAGACCACGAATATTGGCAATCCAATGTCTTGTGTGTTCCCACAAACCTGGGAAAGACCTAACACGGGATCAAGGCAGGCCTCCAGGGAAATTCCTTGTTCTGGCTGGGTGCTCACTTATTCCACTGGAGAAAACAGTGAGCTGGTTGAGATTCTTGATAGCCCTGGTAGAGACAGACAAGCAGACAAGACTGAAGATACAAATGTACCTCTAATTTCAGAAGATCTTGCTGCAAATTGGCCTAGTTTGTGGCTTATATGAACAGTGAAGTACACTCATCACTCTTCCAGGACAGCATTCAGGATCTACCACAGACATGGCTCAGCTGAAGGTAATATACAGCTTTTGAAGATCTTTGCAAACTTTCTGGTTGAAATTGAAAGCAAAACTACATAGCATTTCAAATAAGAAGTTTTTTTCCCTGAGAACATGCATGCAATTTCAGCGTTGTCATAAACCCATCTGTAAAATTTCTAGCCAGGCTTTTGTTAAAAAGTGAGAAGAACACTTATTACTGTGGTCATCTTGTGTCAGCAATAAGGTGGCTGGCAAAGCCCTGTTCTAACAGGAACAACTTGTGACCCTGTAGGTCACTCTGAATTGCACTGTCCTGCTCATACAGAGTCAAAGCACTGAGGTGGTGTGGGATATGAGTGAGTCTCAGAGTCCATCCTGTAACAAGGGACTCTTTACTTGCCCACCTTTTCTCCACAGACAGCTGCAGGTGTTTCTGCCAGCCCAGCAAAGCACAGGGCCCATGGCTATCTGTAAATCAGTCCCACAGTGACATTACTGGCTTTTCATACTTGTGACCACACCCCTGTATCTTGCCAGTTGTATCTCTTCGTATTTCCATTATTTAGAGGAAAATCCACAGCACATAACAAATTCCCCCTCTCTCATAATGCAATCAATTTTAAAAACGTGAGCAAAAAACCTGAGAGCTCGGAGTCTTTGCAAGTGGCCATGGCATGAAAGACTTTAAGTGACTGTAAGCTATTATCCTTGCTGTCAAGCTGCCAGATGATTTTCCTGCCACTTACACATACCTATACAGGCCAAACTAATGCTTGCCTTTTTGGACATATGTGAGGAAATAAATGTAATTACAAGCAAGATGTAATCACAATTGCTTTACTATTAAAGCTGCTGTATGCTCTCACGGTTTACTTAACAATACATGCGGAAGAGTGGAACTGCTTGATGTTCTCAGGAAAGGGGAAAAGAAGGAAAAAAGATAAATATGGCGCCTTTCATTTATATCTGTGAAAACACAACATTTAAATGCAGAATTTGACTTTCCAAATATCACACCAAAAACCTTTTAACAAAAACAGCAGGGAGAGAAAGCTCTTTAAACCATGATATTCCATGAAGGATTATGAAAATAGAGGTCATTGCAAGAAAGAGAATTGCAAATACAACTTGAAAAGCTTCTCACATTTGTAAATACATCGAGGAGAATTTATTCCTCTCTGGTTTTGCTACCAAAGGATATTTACAGGTTCCCAGGGAAAAAGGAAGAAAAAAAAATGACATCAAATTTGATATACTCTGTGTGGTGCAACATGCTGATGTGTAGTAGTAACACTCAAGTGAGCTTCAAAGGAAATGAGTTTTCTAGGCTGGAGTTACACATTACGGGCCTGATCCTGACAACAGACTGAGCATTTCCTGAGAGCTTTCGTGTGCCCTCAGCTCTCGCTGAATTCAGACAGCTTTTGATTTCTTTTGGTGCTGGATTATGATCAGAAGTAATGAGACAAAAAACGTAGCGCGCTTCAAAGCCAGAGCTGAAGCTCATCTTCTCCCAGAGCCTGTCACACTGGGGCCCCCGTCCTTCGTTAGGGCTCTGCAGTGATAAAATAGTAACAATTATGATCCTAATAACAAAGTGAATCTTGGTTTGTCTGTGCAGGCAGTCCCAGATTCCGCACAATGACATATTTTATGTACCCAGCACAAGAACAAAACACATTTGGGCTGCTTGCATAGGTTCTCTGGCACATCACTGCCACAGAAGTGGCTGAATGTGTTCCCAAGCCTTTGACTGGCAGCCATTATTAGCAGGTTTCAGTGTCCTGGATCAGGGAGGCCTGTTTTTCAGCAAACCCCAAGTACCAACAGTCTTAAAATTATACCTCTTGAATGCATAGGCTATCTTATTTCCAAGGAACTAAACCCACTGCCATGTGCAGATGACGTCCAGGCAGCGCCTTCAGACTCGAGCCATCACAGGAGGTGCTAATTTGGGACAGACACAGCAGGTTGTGTTTGCCATCCATTACTCCCACAAACCTCAGAAGCTCAGTTCAGGTGGTTTATGTACTCTCAGACAACCAAGGCATAAAACTCCTACTGATTTGAACTAGAGTATTTGAAACTTCAGATATTTCTACACTTGCACCATGAAGATAAACTGGAACAAAATGGCATACACCAGCACCAGCCTTCCCTGCCCAAGCTTTTGGTGAATCCCAATAAGGGAGAAGATCTCTCTGAAGTCTGTGACGTGGTACAGGTGACAGCTATTCACACGGAAAAAACAGTCCCAACCCTGCTCATCTCTGCAAAAAGCCACATTTAGGTCTGCCTTTGCTGCTCAGGCTGTACAATCTTGCTTGCACTTGGCAGTTACTTTACAGCTGCAAGGTGAAACTCCGATGACTGAAATCAATGGCAAAGCTCTCACTAGTCCTAGCAGAACCAGGATTTCATCTTACGATTTCCTTCTGGATGAAAAAAATCAAGCAGAAACAGAGCTCAACTTCTCACTGCCCAGACATCTGATACCAATAATACTTTTTTACTCTGTCCAAAACTATATTTAAATTGCATTTCTGGCAGGTTTTGAGATGTGTGATATAGATCTCCTGCTATCACATCAGATGTAGTTTCCCTCAGAACTGTTGAACCAGATGTAAAATGTGAGAGATGTAAAAAGTAAAATAAAAACCCTGCTCAGGGTAAAGTGTTTCTGGCATGTGGCTATTATATATGAGGGTTTTAGATGTATATCTCCACTCCAGCCATTTAAGAAGGTACACAGTACCATAACTATTGGAGCTGATTAGTGCCAGCTACTTGTGATCAGTAGGAATTTAAAAACCAAGGGCTGCCAAACACTAACAATTTATAAACTGTATGCCAGCAATGTGCTGCAACCGAATATTCCGTAGTGCACTTAATTTCAAAGTGGAGCCATATTTAGAACACTGAGGGGGGAAAAAGAGAAGCTAATACATCACATCAGTATTTGATTTTCAGCACTTAGGACTATGTATGTTCTGTTTCTTACTGACAAAGAGAACTGGAGGCACAGAGTGAAAGGAATTCTTGCAAGGATGTAAAGCATCGATACATCTGCACAGACAACAGGTACAGCTGTAAAGTAATTCTCCCTTTTCAAGCATAAAATTGTCTCTTACAAAGCTCAGTTGCAAATGTGGGTAGGTATAGATCTGAGTAACAAATGAAGAGAGGTGAACAAATACTTTCACAGCAAAGGTGAGGCAAAGCACAGTGACACCAAGGAAGAAACAGCTGCACTCCCAGCACATGAGCATCCTGACTGCATCCCACTGCCCACAGACTGAAAGATCACTTGTGTGACATTCAACACTATCTGAGGAGCAAAGGAATTTAACCAACTGCCTGTTCTTAAGAGAGAAGGGCAATGATTCTCCTGTCACTAGTTTCACCTCTTTGCAACCCCTTTTTAGTCCAAGAAAATCATGCCTGATGTATCGTACTGAGAGAAGAATCAGTCTGAATCTATTTCATCACAAGACCACGAGTCCTCCAGAAACCAGGGCTTCCCGTCTCACAGGCACTTGATTTTTGCCTCTCCCTGGTGATTATGTGTCTATTAACATCCCAAAGACACCATGCTTCATAGCGTTTTCGGTTAGCTACTACAGCTTGGACCACACTAAAATGAATATAATGGTGCCCAGTGACCAAATCAAGAGAAAAAGAAGGGTTAAAAAAAAAGCCATAAAGCCAGTTCATCCAATCATCAGAAATCAAAAAAGGTTTCTCAGAAAAAATCTAATGAGACAAAAATTCAGGCTGATCCCAGGAGAACGGAGATGGCTTTGTTGTACACAGCACCCTGACACTAGCTCAGAGATGCAGAGATGGACAATACTGACAAATGGGCACAAAGAATTGAATCTGCTGTAAAGTAAAGAAGGCTCCTTCTATCATTCTTGTCCATGAAAGATACCCAAGGGATCTATCTTCTTTTTTTTTACTATGAACAAAAGACTTCCAGAGGTTATCAAGGCAAAAAGCCTCACTGAGTTGTACTAAGTTAGAAGTAGAGCTAAAACAAAAATTCACTCATAATCCTTGTAGTTAATCTGTATCTACACAGCTTTTTCTGTAAGTACCTAATTCCCTTAAGCAAACACAAAATATTGAAAACTCCACTCTTAGACAAGCTCCTTCACCAATATGAGCAACTTTTAGGAGTTCAAGGAAGCAAAAATGCAAATCAGGTCTCTGATGACCCAGCTCCCTGACGCAAGACACGGGGCACAGGAACTAAGTGAAGAGCCCCAGCATGACTGGAGAGCAAAGAATGTGATGATCCCATCCTTGCTGACTTCTGGCATGTGTTGCTTGGGTATTTTAATATCATTGTAATTTGTAATTGTTCAAATTGATGACATCCCAGTTAATGGAGCTATAAAAATTTCCATGAGCTGGGGCTCAAGGCTCAGAGGCACGCTTGTAGGATGGAGTGGGTGGATTTGGGCAAGGGGAGATACAGTGGGGTCCACGCTTGATACAGGCAGACTTAAATTGGGCCATTTTGATAGGGGTCTGAGAATGCTCAGGGAACGTTCATAGTGTCAACAGTCAGGAATCCTTCACACTATCACCGGCAGGGCAACTTCTAAGCCCTCTCCACTGTGTACTGCACACAGCTAAGACAGGAATCCCCCAGAACATGTTCGGAGCACCTTGCCCTAGAGCATCCAGCTGTGCAGCAGGGTGCTGGAAACAAAGCCATGCCTATGATGATTCCTAAGCAGGAGTGTTGCGCACTCTTCGGCAAGCACACATCATCCTTTGTAGTCAGGAAGAGTCGTGATACACCCTGTTTCACCCAAGGGGCCTTAGCAGAAGCTGTGGAGATAGAGACATACTTGTGATGACAAACACAGAGATTTCTCAATACACATTTTAATTTGGGATCCTGCACTGAATTACTGCACCCACTCATGCACAGACAATCTGAGATATGGCAAATATTTCATTAATAGGAAACCCTGATGTTCCCTCATATAGTACTGGAAAAGACCACTACAGATGCTCAGTAGACACCAGTTATGATCTTTCACATACATTTGTAGACAAATACTGTAATTTAAAAAAACCCCTGAAACTGATTGTAATGCTAAGTGACATTTTAGTTCAGTCACAATTACAATCAACCAGACTCACTGTTCACATTAGTAGCAGGGTATGATCCTGAAGTTCATACAGGGTTAAGTTTGTCATCCTCAGAGATTTCTTAATGACCCTTGTTACCTAAACCCCGATTCAGAATGCTGGCTGTGTATTACATTTTCAATGCACATCTTCAGACGTATTAGGACATGAAGTGAACCTGACAGGGAGAAGAATATTTCCTTTCTCCTCTGAAACGCCCCAGGAGGGTTTTCTGCAGGTGACCTCCTCAGACCTTGGCTCTACATTAGAGTTATTGTCCTGAGAGAAGATTCAGTTAAAACACCCAATTCATTTCATATAGTGCTCTTGAGTTTATTCTTGGTGGCAGCTAACTTGTAAAATTTTATTATGGATTCTTCTTTGGTTTGCTTGATGGAAAACAATTATTCTATCATTGGGTCTAAATGATATACCTTAGTGGACCACACAATTTTCTCCCCATTACTGTTTTCAGATAAAATGTTAATTTCTGCTTAAAAAGAAGTCCAAAATATCCTTCTTAATCTGATATTATTGATGTATTAATTTAGACCTCACATTTGTAAATGGCTGTGTTCAAAGGGGTCTGATGGCACCCTAAATTAAGCCTTATGACTTCTGAATACAACCTGTACACATAAATAATAATAATAATAATAATAATAATAATAATACAGCAGGATATTGGTGACTCTAAGAAGAGCAGAGCTCACTGTCATAGGCAGTGTTCATCTATGAGTTCATCTCTGCCCGAAACTGCTGACACTACTAGCAGACAGAAAGACACAGCACAGAAGATTCCTACCCTAGTAAGTGAAGCTGAAGCACAGAAAAAATATGCAACTTATGCACAAATAAACAAGCAGATGTGTCTCCGCAGCCTTGCATGGACACCAGCTCACACCCCAGGAGCAGCAGGGACCTGTTGGCAATGTCCCTGCTTTACTAGCTCTGCTTTCTGAACAGGCTGATGCAGCTGTGCTGCTTCCAGAGCCAGCCTATCTACAAGGAACTCGGGTATCTCTGCACTTAATCAGAGAGGGTAGGTGTACCCCGTACCACTCAGAGGGTTTGAGAAGGGCTATGCTGCCACCTAGAACCAAGACTACTAAATCCCAGCTGAGAAGTCTGTTCAGGTGTGGGGCTTCTTAGCCAGTGGAATCTTCTCCACAGTAGCCCTGGTATTTACTTGGGGAAAAACGTCAATGACAGCAGAACTAAGCCCATACAATTTATTTAGGTGCCTGTTTTGTGATGATTATAGAGTGTACCTGATCTTGAAATATATTGCTGTACAGGGACTTTGGCAGGGAACCATTCTTACACTACAATAACATTTTCACTGCTGTGACCCCACCCTGGCTTCATGACCTTGCCCTTACACCTGCTCTGGAGTGACAGCCCACCAGCTGAGGCCAGAAGTTAAAGCCACCCTCTCTCTTCCCTGAACACTGTGTGTTCTCTAAGATAAGAGTGGATAACGAATGTATCTGAATGCCTTTAAAACTTCATCAGGATTAGAGAAAAGAACCCAACCACCTTCAAACTGCAGCACGTGCAGTCCCTCAGAACTAAAGGTGCCTTCAGAAATGGACAAGTTTGAGTTGGATGGGCCTCTTTTCTGGAAAAAACACAGCATTTCAGGCATTATATGCCCTCTGTCTTTCATACATACACATGCATTAGAAGTCTGATACTTTCAAAACCAACGAAAAAATCACACTGATTACACTAGGCTTCAGGTAAGGATGGTTTGTGCCTACAGGAGGTTGAGCCCAAAATATTTGTATCAAGCCTTTTCTTTGAAATCCCTGAGCAACAGGCATTTAAATTGAGGTTCACTTCTTATCCCACAAATTTGCTGTTTCCAAGATGCTGTTTCTAGTAGAATTTTCTCTTGCAAAACAATCTTCCATCTACTAAAAATTCACAGATACTTACAGAGCCATTATTCATATATTTGGTACATATCAAGTGAAAAATCCAAGCCACTAGCAATATTATGCAGTTTCTTCAGTCAGATTGCTCTGATGAGATGGCAGATGCATCCTAGGAAATTAAAGTAAAGCTAGTACTGCAGATTGGTATTTGGAATCTGGTTGAAAGCACAACGAACATTTGAAGCAGCTTTGTGCAAAGCCCATTCAAAGGGATGAATCTTGGTTTGTAGCAAATATCATGGTGGGGTTAAAGTCTCCTGAAAAAACCCAGGTCTCCTGGAGGAAAATGTACGGAACGTGATTTTATTTCAGGCTTAGTAGAAAGTCCTAGGAAATCATTCAGTGGGTTTTTTCATGCTTGCATATACACTTGAACATCAATTCGGAGGCATGCAGAATTATATGATCCCATGGAAATAAACATGGTAATGAATATTAACATGATAATTAATAATACACTTAAGTGTGTGTCATGCAGTTGAGTGAGCCAAGAATGAACCAAATGTATTCTACCAACTAACCTCCCACAGTTACAAGACAGAAATGAACAGCATTTTATAATTATACACAGTGACATATTTTCTCATATCTACTGCCAAAAAAAATATCACTTTTTGGAATTAAAAGAGAGAGCAGCAAATAGAAACAGCTATGTCATCAGTAATTGCAAACATCTTTTCAGTTCCAGCTTCTGATAACTATCCAAAGACGTTCTTTTAATTGGTAAAATTGACAACTGTCCAAAAATAAAGGAATCCTTAGGAGCCATGTTCACTCCTAACAAGTCAGATAAAGAAATCAGAGTGTCAGAGGAGTACCTAGAAAGTTTTGCAACGAGATGAGAATTAGCAAATAAACAGCACTGAAAAGTAAACGACGCTGCTTGTAAAGGGGCTTATTAGATATGACAAGACTCTATTAACTTTGCCCCATGGGGCCTGATCAAGTTGCCCATGAGAGATGGACCACAGACTGACTTACTTGTATTTAAAATGTAACCACCTCTCACAGGAACACTAAGAGGATTTCTTAAGACAAGTCCTCTTAACACAGGAGCTCTCCAGCAGGTGATAAAAGAAGCTGGTGAAATCCACAACAACTTTTCAGCTGATACAGAATCAGAGAACTTGGTTCCAGAGCTTTACAACTAAAAGATGCTTTTGTAGGGAATTATTCCTGGGGGCGGGTGAAATCTCAGTCTGAGATGGTGTCTAATATTCCTTAGTGGTAGTGGGAGAAACTGATGATCCCATACACAAACCCCCACCCCACTCACAGGTAAAGTGGCTTATGTAAATGAGGTCTGCAAGATAATCCAAAGGCAGGCAGAGCAAGGTTCTGCCAGATCCCCTCTGCAGCCAAAAAGACATTTCACCAGCCTGATCGTGTTTGAACATTAATCCTTACTTAACAAGGATTATTGCTTGATAACATCACAGGCAAGCAGGAGAGCAAGGTCTCTACTCTGAAGTTCCTTATCTAAAGAAATGAGGTCTTTCAAGTATCATACTACAGCCATGTCAAACAATGAAGCCAGAAGGATCCCACAGATTCTGGTCCTCATGGACTGAACAGGAATTAGGACAATGAATATCTTTAATATTCTGAGTCTAGGCAATCCAGGATCCCAAAATATCTGCAGGTTGCAGAGGACATACATGTAATGAATAAACAGTGATAACAGCCCTAGTGCAAATTCCAGCTGGAACTGACGGAGGAGAATTCCCAGCAAGAGAAATGTCTCCCTATTCACCTGGCTGAACAACCACGTACTAAAAGCCTATATGATCTACAAATCTCTGTCCACTCAATACACAGGTACATTCCACACATCCCATATCAATGTTTTACCATTTGCTACAGATGGCTGTGGGAGAAGTAAGTTGCAAGCAACTTGACATTTCCCAACCTTTAGGTTCAAAGACTTCTTCATATTCTTGCTCCCTTGAAATCAGCATTTCTCCCTAAGATTAGCTGCCTCCTGTCTACTTGTAGTGTTTAAGCTACTAAAATATTGTATTCAAAGAATGATTAATAAAGCTTGTTGGGGCCCCAGAGTTGCCATGGAGATAGCTTTGTGTACATCTTAAAGTATGTGTAAATATGTATTTGGACAGTTGTTAAAAACATGTATAATTTTTCCCAAACACCACAGCTCTTTCCAAACAGCATAGTTTGATGGCATAATACACATTTAAAGATATTTTAATAGTCTGTTTTATTTATAGCTATTTACTCAACAGAGTACATCAAGCCTTCAAAACCTTTGTGGGCTATGTGTGAACTAAGTAGGCATTCACCCAGTTTTTTAAAAACATGCCATTTATGCAGTGGATCGATCTGTAGAAGTCATTAAAATCAAACACTGCACTCAGGAAAAAAAAAAAAAGACTTGAATATTACCTGGGGAGAGTTACCATGATACTTCTCATCCATAGTGGCCAGTTCCGATTTCAGGATGTCAGTGTAAATCCACAGCACTTCCATGCTGTTTTTCTCTTCTTGGTAAGTGGCAGCATAATTCAGCTCTTCCTGAAACACATGGAAAGTTACAGAGAAGGTAGAGCCCACTGCTAGCAAGATTTCTAATAGTTCAGATTAAAATAGAGTATTAACAAACATTTGGTAAAGGCTCTCCAAAAATCCTGTTCCTCTTTATTTTAGCTGGCCTCTTTCATGCTCCTTTCTCAAGTTTTACAGTGTGCTCAACTCAAACATGGAATACATTTTGGTAAAGAAAGAATCCATCAAGTAGCACACCACAAGTTCTTCAAGCATAAATCATTTTGAGACATGCTTCCCATTGAGTAGATCAGTCACAAAAATCTGTTACCTACTTGAGTACTGTCACTACTCTGGAGGTAGTGTCCTGGTCCTCTCATAACATCACACCTCAGTTTTGTCCCTCTGCAAAGTCTTTTGCAATTTGTTCTGAGATGTAATGCTGCAAAGAGTTCTCTGAAACCTGTAAATGGTTATGATTGGTTTTGGTGGTGTTACTGTTGTTAAGCAAAGTTTCTTTAAATGCTCAAGCTATTCTTCTGTCATGTGCAGAAACTACAATAGTATCCCAGCTACCACTGTATCATCCACAAAACTGGAAAATATTCAGAGCACTTAAGAGATTTGCAGAGACTCAGACCTAGAAGTGTAAATTGCATCGAATGGTTTACTACAGGCCTATCTATATAGTACAGATACCAAATTCAACCTTGAATGTGAGAAAGGAAAAAATGAGAGGTATGAAATTCATATACTGTAATTAAATGGAAAACACATGTAAACTGTAGCAGAAAAAAATGGAAATATGAATCGTGTATATTGCATCTGTCTGTTATTATGGTAGGAGTGGCAATGATTAGCAGAAATAGTGTTGCAAAGCAATTTCTTATATAACATCACTTCCTGTGCCCATAGGGTAACTGTAATAAAGACAACTCGCCCTTAGGCAAGGGCAAAGGCAGAAAGCACAGTCCTTTCTGCTGGGAAAGAGAAGCACTCAATTGCACAGGAGCCTTGCCAGCCAAAGGAGGTGCTGACTTCTCATCCTTTGAAGGTACCAGCAACCAGTCTTGGGGTTGGCATGCTTATTCAAGAGAAAGATACCACTGCTAGGGACCAACACCCTAGATTACCCTAGTCTACAAGAATTTGCTTCAGAATCATCCTGCATAAGGGAGGAATGCTAAGAATGCTCTAAAAGCCATAAGATGTTGACTTTTGTGGACAGTGCTATGCAAATCCAACGGTGCATAAATGTGAATTCTTACATATATACTGAGACTGGGAACTTGCCATTATGCACACATATGAATGGCCCTGCTGAGTGCAGTCAGAATATTCTCATACTCAGCATTATTCACCAGCATTGTGCCCTGCCTTTTTACATATCAAATGTAAAACACCTCGGTTAACATAGAGACATGAGTGTCTCTTGGGGTCCTAGTACATACATGACTTCAACAGGTAGCAGTCAGTCCTTAATATATAAGGGTGACGGGCTGTGCTTTTGCTTTATGAGTTCAACCCTGAGGTCTTCCAGAAGCAGAACTTAACACATTGCCTAAGACCACGAGATAAACCAGTGGCAAGCTTGAGCTGGCAATCTGGGTGGAGGATCTCCCCCCTCCACCCAAGGCTGACTCACAGCAGCTCCCTGCAGTCGAAATATGAAGGGGCAAGATCTTTGTTGGTGGTTGATGAAAGCAATCAGTTTGGCTGCCTTTCAGAAGTGCTGAAATAGGGGACCTTAGTGGGGACATCTGAAGTTTGCAGCGCTGAAGTTCCACTTCTGTCCATCAGAAACTAGAGTGGGCTGTAGCAGATTTGACTGATGCTTTCTGTGTGGCTGCACAGACTCCCGAGCAGTGCAAGGCAGAGGAAGCTAAACTGACTTAAAACATCTCTGCTTCCTCCTGCTTCCAAGAGCTGCATCACTCAGGTACATCACTGCAAAGCCCAGCTATTGCACAGGTGTCCAGTCCTTACACATATACTGCTGTGAGCCCTGTTGTGAGCCCTGCTGCATTAACTTGACTAACATAAACCCTCCTGGATTCCTTATGCACTCTGCTGGGTTTGGAAAAGGTTCAGGGAAGAGCGTATTTTTCTGCAAATGGAATTTTTCATTAGAGCCATAGTCACCTTTTGCTATTACAAATACAAGAGCAATAACAATATATACAGGCCTGAGCAATAATGGGGATTCTGGCAGATATTTTTTCCCTGTCTTAAGCACACTGGGCCTGAGGCAAGGTTTTCCTCTATTTAATAAAGAAAATGAAAAGGTAGGGAGAAAAATAAAATAAAGAAAGCCTGCACTGCCTCTCAAATTACACAACCTGCTAAATATTTAGGGCATTCTTTCCCACAAACACTTCAAATAGATGAGAAAGAGGTTTGTCTTCTTGACAGTTCACATCCTCTTGTGGGCCAGACTCATTCCTCTGGAAGCTCACTGAAGTCAACGACAAGTCAGCAGCAGGGATGACAGATGAAGCTCACGATCCACATTTTAGTGGTTCCTACCTACTGTTCATACAAATCAGCTCAAGATTAAGATGCAAGTGAAGATGCTAAAGGTTCAGGTTGAGAACTAAGACAGCAGAAACACTCCAAAATCTCTGGCAAACGTGTGTGTTTAATTCCACTCCCAGCCTCTTGGCTAGAAGGGAAAGGCTTGAATGATGTAAAAGTAACTAACATTGTTTTTCAATATCTGCTTAGAGTGACATCTATTCTTGCTGTTTGGGTTTTTTCCCCTCAGTTGTAGTGAATTGCCATCATGTTCTCTCATTCCATGGCTAGTTATCTTCACCATAAAGAACAGAGTGACAAGTGCTTACTAGCAATGGGTCACCCTGCAAAAAGCTCCTAGCTTTGCAAATCAGCAGTCCAGAACACTTTTCATTTCCTTTAAAAAACCAACAAAACTTCTCCAGCCTTTCAAACTGCAAATAACAAATCTGATTTCAATAACAGGCCTCACCCAATCTGAGTTTATTAGCAACAGAAATTCACCTCAAGTCTGTATGAAAATGAGTGAACAGTCACTAGATCACGTAAAAATGAAAGTGAAGAAGCCATAGCTGTAACCATTCATCCAAAATTAACTTATCAGCTCTCAAGCAAACAACTGCTATGTTAAAAGCCTTTTCACATTAGGCCACTTGTTCTTGATAATAACTAAAGTACAATGCTTTAATAAAAGGGTTTCATTTCAATTCTGATAGTCAGGCTGGCACTTAACTTGATTTGGGGCTGTTCTCAATTAAGAACTGTTTATGGTCTCCAAAATCCCTTTGTGGATGCTTCTGAGGTTCTGCACCAGAAAGAGGAGGGGAAAACTGGCAAATCTTGAGAGAGATATGAGAACTGTGCTGGGGAAAAAAAAGAAGCACAAACCCCCTGGAATCTGGATTCTGAATACAACCAAAGCCAAGCTGCTCTGAAATGTCAAAGTTTGGCCAACTTCCTAAATTCTACTACCATGATTTTCATTTACAGAACTTATTTTGCAAAACTTATTGATTTCACATTAAATAAACCACTTTTTTTCAGACAGATTTTCCATTTGCACGGTTTTCACCTGCCATTTCTCTGTCCTGTCTCCCCCACTGAACTTCCTACGTCCAACCCAGCGTGAGCTGGAACCCCGAGTCACACAGCTGCCCTTCGACAACCCTACCTCTGCTGTCAGCACTGTCACACACACACTGGTACAGTGAGGATGAGCACGTTCCATGTCACATTGGCCTCCCAGCACCCAATTCATGGCTTCAGCTGGAGGCTGCCTCGTTGTCTAACAACACCATTGAAGCAGTGTGCAGCACACACCCTCTTATATCACCCTCCTCTGGCTGCTTTGCAACAGGGAAAAGGTGAGGACATGACAAAGCAGCAGCAACTGTTCTTCCTTACATCAAAAGACAATCCTATGCCACTAATAATCTGTCACACTTAAGTAACAGCCAGCTTTACAAACAGTAATTAAAGATGCCTTCTGGTGTACCTGCAAAGGAAACATTATTTTTCATCTCCACAAGGACCACATTTTCTTTAGTGACTTTTGATTAAAGAAGCCAACCTTGCGCACAAAAGGCTTAATTTTCAGGGGGACAAGCAGCTATAGGTCACCCTGTATAAGCTTCTAACAGTGACTCCTAACATCAGCTAAAAGTTAAAATCTGATATTTTCAGCAGAAAGCCTCACAATCTTTCATTTCAGAAACTTTCTGCATACTGCCAATCAGTAATTTTCAGAGGGACAGGATTCATACAGCAATGCATTGTGAAATATTTTAATCATTTTTACATATCCATTAAAAAAAATATATACTTGTTTAATCCCTTGACATCTCATTGAGTAAACCTGCCAGGGATGAATTAAAGCTGAGATTTACTGTATGGGTTGGTCATCTGCTTGTGCTTCTCTTTTTGTTTTTCATCTTTGAACTGGCCAAGGCTTTTACCACTCACCATTTACCTTTCCCAAAAAAATCAGGCTTCTCCTCCAAGCAGTAGCTGGAAGTGAAAACTGGTGACAGCTACAGCCCTGCCCACTCAGAAACCCCAGTGCAACCTGGGTGAGCCCAGAGACGCCAAGTCACTGCTCTGTCTAATTACAAACCCGAGGCAGATTAACCTTTGATGACTAAATTAATCTTCTAAATAAAATGAATATGCATCAGCCTGCAAATTAGGATTAAATGCTTAGCAGAATCTTTATGTGATCAAGCAGGTTTTGTGGTGCAGATGTTAACCATTAACATGAAGCAATAAAATCATTCTTTTTTCTTATAATAACACCTAACAATTCTAAAGCCACCTTTCATCTGAGAATCTCAAAGGGTTTCATAAACATAATTAATTAACCCTCTCAGCATCCAAGACAAGTGCAGAATAATATCCCCATCCAGCAGCTGAAGGAACAGGCACAGCAGCATCCCAGCTCGCATGCCTCGGACTGTGCATAATGTGGATGTTACATTCTTTGAAGAAACAGAAAAGCCCAGGTTTGCATTGGCTTCACCCCTTCTCTCACGTAGTGCTTCTGCCAGGACTGGCAGGGCTGCTTCTCCATAAGGCTGAGGTACCACCACGCACACATGTCCCCGCCCCAGAGATGCTCATGGTGGCTCTCCAGAGACTTCAAGGTCAGGCATCCCCTCTGCCATCCACTGAGACATGAGACACGAGGGCCATGCTTCACCTCACCCCCAGTTCCACGTCAGTGGAGCAGGCAGATTCATCTGCACCAGGGCATCTTTTTACTAGAAAAAGCAATGGAACTTGTTTCACTACTGACCAAATAAAAACAAACATTGTGCTTTCTAATCTACCACTTAATTCTGAAATAAATCATTCCAAGGCTGGGGTGAATCTTTTCAGGAGAAAAAAATCCCTGTTTTTTCTTGATTTTTCTCTTGGGCATCAGGAACCACCAGTCCCTTGAAGTATCCATTCCTCCCACATACCACTTATATCAATTTAGTCACAAGGAGACCCAGATGATGGCAATCCCAATTCTTTTTGACTGCTGGTGGAACAGTTGCCCCAGCAACATTATTCCTATGCCTACATGGAGAAAAATGCTTGCATGGAAGGCTACCACTTCCATCCCAATCCTGACACTGACACCGGAAGAGATGTGGCCATGGTTCTTCCAGGCTCTCCCAGAAGACCAAATAGTTTCAGGGAGTCAAGGATACCTTCTGCTGAGGCCCACTTTCTATGCTCCTTTTTCCAATGGGATATTCATTTCCAAGTGGTTTACAATGAGGAATTTAGACAAACATATACAGTTTTAATTTGATCTATTAGAATCAAAAATAATGTAAGAATACCAGGTGAGCTATGCACAGGCATGTGAGAATTCATATTCATGATAACCCAGTTTGTTGACAACCTTTGTTGTCCAATCATAGCAGCTTCTCCAGTATGCAAGTTTTTCTTTTGATGTAAACTAATCTGATGGTGTAAAATGTCTGTTACTGCAAATGTAATTTTATTTGCTTAAAAGGGAACTGAATAAATTCTTAAGGTCAGTTTAATTTTCTTGGCTTCTAAAAGGAAGCTTGAACTAGAAATTTAAAGTTATTTCAGAATATTGACTTCACATAAGTAATTTTGGCACATAAGTGACTTCCACAGTACTGGAAGTTAAACATTCAAAAGCATTTGTTGTTTTCATACAATGACTGCTAAAACATGTGGAAAAATTCCAAGGACTTTAATAAGCTTTGGACTGGGCACATTATTACTATGAATGTAATTCTTGATACCTCTCATAACATCCCAGGCCATGTGAGAAACTTAGGAAAAGCAATTAACATTCCTTCATCGACTTTCGTATTTACATTTTAAATTTACCATTTAAGACTTTAATTCTCCATAAAACTGCTTAAATATACATAACTTCAGTGTTATTTAAATGTTTTATGATCTTCCTAAAATGATCAGCTAATTAAAATCACTCACCTAATTTAGTACCTTAAATTTACCTTTCTTTATTTGGAAGGAAATAGATTTAATGTGCAGGTTTTGTTCAATTTCTTTCTCTGAAAACCCTAACCTGGAAGGAAAATAATAATTATATGGTAGGGAGGAGGATCTCTTCCAGGCTGCAAACTTAAACTAGTGGTAATCATTAGCTACCATGTATGACATGGCGTATATAATTAAGAAATAAATTTATTACAGAAACTTGGAATTATCAATTAAAAAGCAGTCGGTGCAGTCCCACAAGGTCCGATATGATTACCTGCATTATCTGGGCTGTCACTTTCAATACTGCTTTGAATCTCAAAGACCTCTGAGGGGTGCTCTATGTGTCAAGTTAAATAAGTGAGACAACCTTAGTGGAAAAATGCAAAGATACAAGAGGGTGCAAACACAACTCTTCTAGAGGAGAATGAAGATGTCAGCTTCAGCTTGTGTATTATTGGCAAACTGCTCTTCTTTCCTGCTGTACTTCTGTGTGGACTGACAGGACTATTCCATTTGTGGTTGTGCCACAGTCTGTTTGATGAGTTAGAAGGAAGAGAATCTTGAGGGCATTAAAGGATACTCCAGCCTGTTAAGTTTTTTTCTTACTTATTACCTTTGCAGACTTTGATTTTTCCTTCTTCAGAGATTCAATGCCAGAAGAGATAGTGAAATTAATTAGCCTGACCTTGTATATTTGCCAGGCCATTGAGCCACACTCACTGACCGATCATCCTCTACAACCCTTCTCCTTTTCTCTCAGCTCTCTGCCATAACACTGATCCACAAATGTGTCTCAATTATGAGGCAGCAAATCAGTGTAAAAAAATAAATAGCTCCTCCCACCAGCTTTTCTCTCCAAAATCCCAACTCCAGCAAAATGATTCTGTTGCTCACTCTGAAATGGAATGAAAAATTTGGCATCCTCCGATGAATCAGATTTTGTTTCTTGTGCTGAGTGTCTCACGCCTCTATTGCTCTGGGTTTTAGTTTAGACTAGAAATCAAATGAATAGAAAATGTCACCTCATCATATTTTTGACATGACCGGAGTAGATGGATCTCAAATACTTTATATTCAGCTATGGAGGCTGAGTACACCTATTTAAAAATTCAGATACAAACCAAATGAAGTCAAAACACAAGTTGTTCATCCACAGGCTCAAAATAAAGTCCTAATTTTTTCTGGCAATATATAAGCACTTCAAACCAGTAGACATCAAGAAACCTAACATCCTCTCCACAACCTATGCAGTAAAAGTTCTGACATTTACCAGAAATGGGGAAAAAGAAAATAACAGTCCAAAACTCATGATACCATTCTTTAGGATACAATTTGAAGACTGTCTCTTGACTCTGAAATAAAGACTACTGTAGACACAAGAAAACTGACAGACAGTGATCATCTCCTCTTTTAAAACTACGCTACAGCATCAGTCATGGTTCAGTTTGGTGTCAGGGAGTGTCAGAATGAAACACAGCTCACCTTGCCGCATCACGCAAAATACAGCACCTCTGCACTTCCCTGGATTCGCCCCACAAGCGTTCCAAGAAGTGCACAACAAAACCACATGAAACTCAGATGATTTCAGATCACGTTACAAAGTCAAAACACAGAACAGATTCACAGAAAGATTTGCTAAGGTTCACCAACCTGTTGAGTGAACCTGGGCCCTGTTCCAAGCAAATCTGGATTGATTAATGTTTTCTTTAAATCAACATCACCTGATGTTCTGTGCTACTGATGTGAATCTCAGCTTTTTCTTTTCTCTTTGGAATTTCAGATCAGTTTAAGTACAGAGCTGAAAACAGCACATGGAATGCACATCCACCTACAAACCAACTGAAGAACATGTAGCACCATTTCCTGCAACACAATGAAATATTGCAAAACCAGCATCCCACCAGCCTCGTCAATATTTTGCACTATTATTAGCTTTTTGGTGAGGGCTAGGGGTAGGGCTGTTCTCAAACTGTTCATGCATTTAAGAACACAGGAGTAAAGGAGCTCTTTCTACATTTCAGACCTGGAACCAAATCGAGATATACTCAGCTACACAAGGAATGGAACCTCTCTCTAATGGCCCCCCTGAAATCAATAGATCTACTCATGGAGTAATATACCATTACCCATCGTGAGTAAGAGCTACTGTAAATAAGCTTTGGAAACTATATCCCAGCTACAGATGCACTTGGTGGTTTGTAATATTCCAGCACTTGCTAAATATAAATAAATGAAATAAAGTGGGAGATAGTGATACTCTGATTTCTGTCAGCACTGACTGTACATTTGTTCCAAGTGTCTGAGCAATCAGAACACTACATAAATACCTTGCCATGCCTGTGGGATCCCATGCTAAGTTACAATCCATCACTGAAGCAGGCAGCAGCTCTTGAAGACATGCTAAAGCACTTCTGAGGTTGAATGTAATTCATTGCTACACTCTCTGGTTGCATGTTTATTTCCTCTAGCAGGAAGAAATGGCTACATGTGGAGCAGTTGTATGCTGGAAATTTCACTTAAAATTTGCATCATATTAAACAATTACTGACCAAAGGCTCTATAATTTATCAGATGATTCATCTCCTTTCTATAAAAATTCTTTGTCAATAACCTTTACATTCAGGAACTCTACCTTGACACATACCTTATCTGCATTTATATCTTTATTGGAAAACTGCACAAGTTTTCAGGATTGAGAGAGGTAAAACCATTTGATAAACAAGAATAATGTGTCCCACCACATCCTCACTGCACACACAAAAGAACATGCATTATGTGTATATAAAAAATGACCCTGCTTATCACATAGTTGCTTTAATGATTTTCTTCATTTCTGACTCCTGATTTCAGGCAAACAAAAAACTGAGGAAAATGTTAAAAAACTGCCAAAGTTTCTGTTGGAATAGAAAAGGAATAGGAATATTGTAAGACAGACTGTTCCCTCAATTTCTTCTGGTCAATTTGTAGTCCCAGGAGATTTGCACAAACTTTGAACAAGCACAGAGGCCTGGCAGTGCTGACATGAGCTGAACTCCTCTTGCCTTGTGAAATTCAACCACTGCAACTTCACAGGCAGCTTTGGCAAAATACAGAGATCATCATCCCAAAAGAAAAAAGAGATTTTAAACCAACTGATTCTTACGGAGAATTTTTGTCAGCAACTGAAAAACCCCCAGTATTTCACTGGGGAACTTTCTAGCAGCTTATTTTTCACTTATATGTTTGCATTACACTGGAGTCCATCCCCAGTGTCCTGAGTTCCTGCCTTATCCTTTTACTACTGATTTAGATGTTGGTGTCCACTAATGATCTAAAAAAAGGAATATTCAATGTTTAGCCTGTAAATATACCACTGAGTCCCAAGAGTCTAACATATGTCAAAGGCATGAAATGATGACCATGAAAGGGAACTCCACATCTGTGTTTGCTTAGCAGAAGAACTGCAGGGCCGACCTGTGGACTGATGTGGCTGTTTAATACGGTCTCTGCAAACCGTTCAATAACATTAGAACTGCTGTTTAATCCTCTTACCAGTACCATTGACATTATTTCATGTTCTACTAACTCCAAGCCATCTGCAGAGCTACTTGCCTCTCTGGCAAGCCAATAGAGAGGGCCAAATTTTTTAAAAGGCTGAAGCTATACTCTTCCATGTATAATTTCAGAACAACTTGGGGTTTTTTCCATGGGAACATTTTTGCACAATCTAAAAGTCCGAGTTTCCTCTCACTTTCACTTTTGTAACTCAGGAGTAAAGGTAATGCAAGGTGAGGATCAGAGCCCAAAGTGCCATGAAATTGAATTTTCTGAAACAAATATCCAAGTATATTTTGAGATTATACCCCCAAAGGTGGTCAGATGCAAACCCCTCAACTGTTCGGCTTTTGGAAGAACAAAAAATATATTTAAAGTAGAAAAAAAAAAAAAAGATTGAATTTTAGAAGCTTCAGAGGTATCTATATTTCTACTTTGCAACTTCTTGACCATATTTTGCAATGTTCTCCCTTTTTGGATTTCCTATGGAGAGTTTGTGGCAACCACATAAATGGACATGACCAGGTTTTTCACATGGTGATTCCCAGTTCAGTGTCCAACATTACAAACCCCACTTAAAATAACTGAAAAAGAAAGAAGATGGTTTGTTAATAAAAACAATCTCTCTTAATGATTTTCCCATGCATTTCCAGAAAGTCATGAAAAGTGCTAGACCTTGAAGGGGAAGGATTCACGGGAGTGAAAACTTCCTGGCTTTGGAATGAACTAATGTTTTTGATGCTGTATAATCATTCTTACCTCTCTTTGCAACCTTTGGGGAGTTACAATCCATCCAGGAGAATCAATTATTGAATGTAACAGTAAGAGCCTTGTGCTACCCTTTGTGTCATGTCACTGTCTTCTGTCTGAGAACACAAGTGGGTCTGAAACCAAAGCAGAAACATAGTGTGAATGAACTGCAAAAAAGACAGAATATTCCAGAATTTGGAAAACTGGTTAACACCAATGTCCTGCTCAGAGTATTACACACCAGAGAAACTGATTGAGGAAAGAATGTTTCTATACACAATAAACCCAGGCTCCCACTATCACTTACTCCCTCTTCCATCTATGCCAAATTCCAGCTGCAGTCCGTACTCGCCTCCAAAGAACTAGAGCTAACAGCAAAGTCAGTCATATCTATTGGCTCCTTCGCCAGCATTTCACAACAGATATCGTATGATTAGGTGTTAAGTGGGACTATTTGCACTTTTGCTTATGGCACATATAATTATGTAAGTCTGTTTAATGCCAAAATGACTGTTTAAGTAGCAGCTGCACAAAACAGAGATACTGGTTGCACAGGACAGAAAACACAACCTTAGATAAAACCAGCACATTAAAAAATACACACACACACATATATATATGTATTTATATACCTTCAGGACTATCTAATGTGGAATGTTTTTACAAAGAGATCACACCAATGGTTCTTCAGTAGGACTCTGCTTCTCTTCTTGTCTGTGAAAGTTTTGCCAGGGTCACATCCAGAGTCCTTAAAACGTAATGGATGAAACCCTTGGAGTTCGGGATCCCATCTATCAGCTCTCACTGGTGTTTGTCACAGAACAGGCTGGCACTAGATGGCTCTGTCAGTGCTTTAGGTGAGGTGGCCTGGCACAGATCAGTGCATTGAGTTTGCCAATGCTTTAAAGCTCTGTCTGCAAAGAACCTTATGGGTAGCACAATGGGAGAGACTGGTGTAGACATACTGTATACAACCACCTTCTGTAGTGTTCCTCTGGAGGAATTAAATGAGTAACTGTCCCTGCCATAAAAACTGGAGGAAGATACATTTTAATTACTTTTATTGTTTTTCAGAGGAGATGTGTCCTAATTTCATGGCACAGTAATAGAACTTCCATGCACTTTGATTAAAGTAATCACAAAATATCAAGGTTAGTTAGAAATGCTGTTGTGTCTTAAAATACATCCTTCTAACCATATGGGTAAGGTGGTGGCAGTGGTTGGAGTCTGACACAGAGGTGCTCTATAGAGGTCAAAAGGAGATCACCATTTGTTTAATTTAAATAAATCAATTTGTTAAACAAGGAGCTGCTGAGATTATACAGTTAGAGGATGGAAAGCAAAGAAAGATAATTATTTTTGTTTGCATAAATCATTTTCTTATTACTTGGGGATCAGAGTGGTATTGTTTGGGTTCGAGAAGGGAGGGCAAAAGAAGATAAGTATATCAATTTGCTGATCAGGGTTACATGGGATTTTGCTGCTGGGGCTGGAGAAAGCAAAGAAGATCATTATTTTTATTTAAATAAATCAATTAGTTGTGATCAGGGATCACAAGGGGTTGTGCCATTTGCAAGGAAGGCATAGGAAATTCTCCTTTATGGATAGTTAGTCATAGAACAAATGTTCAGTCATTACTCTAACAAATGGAGAAAGGACAAAAAAAAACTTTCAAGACCACAAAGCTGAATTTCTCTTTCTTTCTTTTGAAGACCCTGTCTTTGGCATCATATATTGGCCTTCAGTTTGAGTTGAAACAATAGCTGTCACACTTTTAACACCCTGAATCAGAATTATATATATGCATGTGAGTGCATTTGTATATAAACCATGTATATAGATAATTACATAGACAAACAGATGACCAGACAGCAGCTAACGGGGCCTGATCCTGCAAAAGCTCTTGTATTTTGAGGCAGTGCCTGCTGCAACTCATGGAAAAACTGTGATTGCCTTCCCAGGACACAGGATCAGTCCTCCAGAGATCAGTGACCATTCTGTGCACATACACTTTAAGGACCTGATATTTGTTGCTTCTTTTCTGAGGCAATTAATGAAGCTCTGTGCGTAATTTTAAAGGCCCTTCATGAGCTAGCTGGATATCTACAGCACTGAACATCAGTGAACTCATATCCAAAACTAATAGCTTCAGTATCACTGCCAAAAATTGACTAAGCGCTCTTTGTGCCTGCAAATGGGGTTCTGTAGGCAGTATCCTTCCATCTGCCTTCCAGGGATAATCTCCTCTTACAAATAAAACAATTGTTTCGTTTGCTCACTGCAATGGTTGAATGAGGCTGCAGAAATGAATCTCACTGCTTTTCAATGTTCCCAAGTCAATCAAGTGAGGGTTTGGGAAGTGGGCTTGCTTTCAATTAACATGTGTTGCTATTTGCAAAACTGGTTTAAAAAATGTATTTTCACAGGTTTGGATGTGACTCCTGCAAGCTAACAAGCAAACCATTCATCCTGCTCGACCCAATTAAAAGATGGCTTAAATATAGTGTAAAAGTCAAAACTCTTTAACTGTGGGATCAAGGTGTCCCATGTATTACCTTGGAGTAAAAAGAAGGAATAATCTAGTTAGCAGTTTAACAAATGAAACAATGTGTAAGTAATTACAGAAAATACGGGGCCCTAACCATTCCTTGGATGCTTTCAGAGCCAATGGCATAGTCCAGGGGATGAATTTGCGTTTGTAACAAGAATGATAAATCTAACTAAACATCTTTATTTTTACAGTACGTTAAAGAAGCATTTTTATTTAGCGCAGTAATACATCTCCACATTATTTTGAAGTATGCTCCTTTATTGCTTTTATGTCTTCAGAATTGCCTGAGGAAAGCATCCTTTTCTCCCTGTGTTTCATTGTTGTTACCCTTGTAGAGTACAACATGCACAAACTTGATTATGATTAATTGAGGGCTCTGGCAAATTTTGTTTTTATTCCTTTCCATCTAAGTCTCCCATCTGCTCAAGTTAAAAAAAAGAAAATTTAACAGTTCTAAGGACACTTAGGATTTTCTGGGTAAATCATCACAACAACTCGTTCAGCAGTAATGGCTACAAGTGAAGAAATTCTTCCTTCACTGGCATTCTTGCTCTTGCATCATCAACACATTAATGCTTCCCCATCCTCCAAGTAACACTGAGAGACGATAACTGGTCAAACCACATTTGATCCAAAATCTTGCTGCAGAGCTGGAATACAAACTGAATGAAACCAGTTTAGAATATTGCTTAATTAGATCCTACCACCAAAGAACCACTTAAAGCAGCTAAGTACTAAGTCAGTAAATATAAACACCCGTGTCCTTCGGCGTAATGCATGTAACATCAGGCATGCTATTTATAAGAGGCTCTGTTGAAGTTCTTACCCAAGGTGATGCAGCTGCATATACCAGCCCATTAAGCCTGGTGTACCACATCAGATAAGGCCCTTCCTTCAGGGTTTATGATTCAGGTATAAACGCCTGCCATCCCCTGGAAACTGGCAAATGAAGTTGCACTTGGCAGCCTGGGGTTTTCTTAATAGGATGAATGACAGAAGCAAGAAGTCATGTTTAACTTGTACAAATTTAAAGACAGCCTTGATCTCCAGCCTTGTTAATGTGTAGCATGGAGTGGTGCCTTTGGCTGATGAGAAAGCGAAATAATTGAGGAATTTGCTCCTCTGAGACCACAGAGTTGAAATAACAAAACCCCAAACAATTTTAGGAACTGGAATGTAGATACAATCGGTCTTTAAAAGGCTGGTCTGGGGGCACAGGCACAGGGGCTGCAGAAACAAAACAAGGTCAACATCAGAGGTGTTTTTGTTGTTCAGCCAATAATGTGAATCGAGTTGCTGGCCTTGGCCCAGGCCCCTGTGAATAACACTTCAAATGACTAGTCCCACACCACTCTTCTTGAACCATCACTGGAGAGGACAGGCTAAATCTGCACACCTTACCCCAAAGTGAACTGCAGAGCACTGGTGTGATCTGTTACTGTAAATCAGCTGCAAAGGTGGTGACTCCACAGGAGGGATAATAATCATCACCAAAGACAAGCGTAAGTGTGGGTCTAATTGCCTACAAAGATGACATCTGCACACAGGTGGACAGAGTTGAGGCTGACTAAGTGTCAAAAAACCAGGAGTCTGTGGTTCAACTGAACCAAACTAGATTTAGAGGGAGATACAGAAGCTCTACTTCCTTTGCCAAAGTTTGCAAAAGATCCTTGTCAAAGGTCTACTGACAGCAATGCTGTAAAACCTCTCAGCAGCACGGCAAAGATTATATTCTCTGTTAGCCTCACAGTAGATGAAGAAATCATTTTGTGCAACAGATACAGCTTTCGTAGCAGAATTAATTCTGTGGAAGTGGCAATATGGATCAAGAGTCCTCCATGGCAGAGTGAACAATGTACAGAACAACAGATAAGTGCCACATGGCTGGTAACAGTCACTGCTCGTACCACAGGCAAAAATCACCAACAGTCACTGCTTAGCAAGAAAAGATGTTCTACTTACAAAGTCCAAAAGGGTTTTATTCCCAATTGAGCCTCCCTAGATGTTGGTCAATTCACTTCTGTGTTCTGGTTTCCAGGGCTCACAAAATGGAGACACTGCACTTACCCACCACTACACAGAGATCTCGGTAAGAGTGATCCACTGGAGAATAAACTTTTCCACTGATACATATGGTCTTATCCTGCTGCTGTGACACAGCTGAGCTAGAAGTGAGGGGTGTCTGATGACTTCACTCCTCCAAGAAGAAATCCATACACCTCCAGGCCCAAACAGGACATCGCATTGAAGATCTGTTGAGTAATTTGGTGACCGAGCTACTGGAATCTGTGTGTGGTCAGAAACCCCTGGAAACATTGGCTGAGCTTGCTCTGGGGACTACTACAACATCAGCGTCCTGCTGCAGTCCTCCTCCCCTCCCTCTGCTCACACACCATGTATACACAAGGGCACAAGAGTTAATTCAGTCCTGTGTGGAAAGCTCTGCACGAAGTCTCTTTAATTGGGCTTTGTGTGAGTGTGTGAATCTCATCCTGATACTTTCAGGGTACTCAGGGAAACATTAGAACGGCAGCACAGCAGAAATGGAAAATGTATTATCATTCATTGGCAGCAAATAATTTATTTGCTATCCACCATCCTTTTTCCCCCCCCCGCTGGCTGTGTTTGTGATTGTATGTGAAATTAATTTCTGAAGAGCTTAGCTAATAATTATTGGTGAGAAGATCTTGTCAGTCTCTCAAGATAAACAAGAAACAGTTCCGGCTGACACAGATTGTGTGTCACATGAGTATCCTATTTTTCTGATTTAATAAATATTAATCTTTCTGCCTTTTAGGAGCATTGTGCAAGATTTTTTATCTCCTGATTTGACATGCGAAATGACCGGTACATGTCAAAACTACTCTTATTATATAAAAAGGAAAATTTTCCTTATTTCATTTCAGGATAAGACTTTTTCATATTAAAATTAATATGCACACAGATTATATCTTCTCTTACACAAATCTATGCAAGATGCTATTTAGGGTGTGCCTTTTTCCTAACCGCGAATTCTTCTAACATCAGATAAAAGAGATTTATTGTTATATTCCCATTTTATCTTCTAACTTTTGCCTAGTGGGAAAGCATAAAGGAGACAGGTGAGCCCCCCAAAAAACTGTAGAATATGATCTTACATCAAGGCACCAGGCAGAAACTGAGATGATCTCTTGGGAGTTGCCAACCTTGCTGAAGATCCTCCTCACTGCCTTGAGTGAATTGCATTCCTTCTCTGTGCCTCAGTTTCCCAGCTGTAAAGCAAAAGGGACAGGAAGGTTTAATAGTTTTTAAATAGTTCTTTCCCATTTCTTTCCATCTTGCAAATTCTTCAGGGCAAGTCTGATTATGCATTTAGCTGACAGGGGCTCCAAGCTCAGCTGGAGCCTTTAGGGGTTACTATAGTATAAATAACAATAATGATGACGGAGTGTTAAAATAGACAGAACTCGTTCTTTGTTCTCCATAATGTGAATCAAACTGTGGCTGGACTTAACACCACCAGCTAGTTTATTTATGAGAGGATTTATCAGAAGTGGTTAGGTTTAATTTCCTCTAATTCACACTGTATGAAAAATGGCAACTGTCTGATTTTAATCTATAACCTGATGCTAGAGCTTCCCAGAAATAACAAAAATACCGCATTTGAGGTATCAAAACTGTCACTGTAAGAATACAGCACAGGCTGACTATGCCTGCTGCCTTGCACCTCCGCTCCATCCCCTCTTTGCCTTGTCTCTTCCAACAATACCTGCAAGACCAGAATCACTGAAGCAGTAGATAAATTATTAATGGTAATAAAAAGAATTTCAGGAGTTCAAGTGTCTTCCTTGGCATGCTGATTCACCAAAAAAAGTTTGTATTTTGTTCTTAGATTGGCCTTTTTATTTTTTAACCAAGTGGATGTGTCTGTTGTCTTTTCTATGGTGGAAGGAGGAGGCAGAGATTGTGAAAAAACAGTCATTTTCAAATGGAACAAATGCATGAAGTTACATATAAATGTGCACTGACAAACTCACAGATTATCGTGGGGTGAAAAATAATCATATAAAAAAGATGGAATTCCTTTTCAAATCAATAGGAGAAAGATTCAAAAGCAGGGCAATCAATAGCACCCTGTGATCAACAGGAAATGCTAAGAATAACTGTATATCATGTGTGGCTTCAAATTTACAACCAGGACATATAATCTCATTGTAAGAAGAGAGTCAAGTTCAAGAACTTAGCCTCTACAGTAAAGCTCTCATTTTAACTAAAGAAGCTGAGGTCGACGGCCTCTCAAATGAAACAGATAAGGCGACATAGGGTTCTTGTCAGAAACAAATGTTATGTCTCTCCCTTCTGAAAAGCTTAAAGATATTATCAGCAAAAGCCTAGTTGGGCCTGAAATGGGTCCCAGAGAAGTAATATTAACCAGGCTCCTGGCAGATCATTTATTTATCTCAAGCTAAATTCAATAAAGAGAGCCATATATAAGTGAGGGAAAATAATGCAGCTGCTAGTAATTTATCATTGGATGGAAAGTCATTGTTATCCTTATCTCTCCAATGATGTTCTATTTCCAACTGGTAATGAATTATGGGGCTTGCCACATCTTTACTATGTGACAGGTCAACACTACCTCATGGGTACTGTACTGTATTTATGCAATCGATACAGAGTTTGCTGAGAAAATATTGGCAACCATTTTCTGGGAGTGACCTAGAGCTCTATGGCCTTATGATCACCGGTGGTGGTCAGCAGATATAACAGCATTTCTATACTCCTTTAAAACAAAGATTCCTCTGAATGCTTTAAAAGTATTTTTCACTTTGCTCTTTATAAAGCTGGGCATGTGAAGTGAACCACTGGATTGTTAATTATAAAGCATTCTGCTCATTTAAGCTGGCTCAGCCACCAAAAGGATCCTTTCTGTACCTTTGTTGCACTTATTAGAGGGATTTATTAAATCAAACTTCAGTACAGACTTAGCCAAAATTATTTGTGCCTGTGGTGTTTAGGGCATAGCAGAGGCACGAAGAGCAGAGGTTTGGCCAGGCTGCTGCTGAGATGTAAGGACAGGCTAACGAGCAGTGCTAGGTGCCCCGCAGAGCTCCCAAATTCCACAGAGTTTTAAAGTGGAAGCCCTACAACTCAGCACTGCATTTACCTTCCTCAAATCAGCTGTGAGGGACCCTCCCAGCATGATCCCTGCAAGAGAAGCAGGGAAAAACAGTGCTCTGTGATGGAAGGCTTCAGGAGGAAGAGCCCTGCTCTAGGGATGCTTGGCCAAGGTAAGGTTTCTGGAGTAGTGCCTTCTCTGGCACTGCTTTCCTATCCCCAAAACAATCACGTCCATGTTTACTCTCTTCTCTACTTCTCCCCATTGGGTTTGGTTTTCATTATTCACAAGAAGGGCTCGTGTGGCCTGAAAAGTTTGGATTTACACTAAAAATACAGAAACACACTATTTAAATTTTATATGGATGGATGGGGGGATATATATCAGAAACAACAACAAAAAAATATGGATTTTGAAAAGCACCTCTTGAAAAGGAACAAAGAAAATTTCCAAACACATTATAATTTTTCAGACAAAAAAGCAGCCTTTTGTCATTAAAAGTTAGCAAAAAATCCCCAACACAACCACATTCTGGCCCAGATCTTATTTCTAGATTAGGCCACTTGACCTTCATGCCATTTAGTTCCCTACCTCCCCTTGAGCCGCCTTCTCCACTGAGAAACAAGAAACTACCAATTCATGGCCATGGATTGTTTCAAGAACTGAGCAATCCAGAAAAACCCACTTTTTTTTTCCAATCAGGTAGAAAAATACATTTCCCTCAAGGCAGACGAGAGACATATTTTAAAAACAAAGAGAATGACACTTTCACTGAAGAGTGGTAAAAATTACTGACTGTAATAGCACATGGATTTTTAACCATGCAAGGGGATGCCCAGATGAGTGGGGCAACCAAAGCTGAACCTGCAGGCCTTTCTGAAAGAGCAGGATCGTACCCACGTGACATCCAAATGAGCACATGAGAGGAAAAGTAAAACTGTCTTTTCCCATTATTGTGGGAAAAGAAAGTTTGGACATGCTGGCCAGCTACAGTTCACTTAAATAATGTATTTGGTGACCTAAATGATACCAACTAAGGTGGCTGAGTTTAACCCAGATGAAAAACAAACGCAGATAGCTCTATCCATTGTTAAATAACGAGCGCGCTTCCTGGTCACAGAGACATACTGTGCCTTCTGGCATGCATGCATGTGTTAATATGTCTCTTTGGCTCCGTATGTTTAGGAAAGTCTTAGTAATGGAAAAACAAGGGTGTTGTAGGTGAAGGCTGAAGTCCTTTGGCAGAGCAGTGTGTGCAAGAGCTTGACCAGAGCCCGCTGGATTGTACTTCAGCCGAGCCTGTGATAGCAGTCTGTCAGCTCCACGAGCATTAACACTCATTCACAAAGATTCAGAAAGTCAATGAGAGCATTACCATATCCTGGAGTAAATAACATAGTTTTCCCATGTACTGACTGAGATATAAATTCCATATGGTTTGGCTACACCAGAAGGGATCTTGCCCAGATCACATTAACATATGAAAGCTCTGATACTTTCATAATCAGTTAACTCAAGGGGTCATCTAGCTGATGCCAGGAAGATCTTGCCTTTCTTTTAATAGTTGAGAAAGTATGATGGATTTTTACAATTTAAACAAGCAATGTAAACAGCAAAAAACCAAAAAATCTAGGTGTCATAACTCATATAAACCAAGATAATCCAGAGAAATATACCCCTTGAAATCAACTATTGACTTCTGAGTCTATCGTAACCAGCGAGGAGTCTGCTACTTGTCAGATACTCTTTCTCATGTAGTTTCAAACACACTGTCAAAACTGTGTATAGCTTCTAGCTCCCAGGCCTTCTACTTACATACCAATCACTCCATTCACTTTTTAATTTCCACTGTTTGGAGTCCTATCCCAAAATTTTTAAAAGAAAAAAACCCAACAAAACCTAAAATATTGACTTAAATCTACTTGGGTTTACAGAGGTACAGTCTGGTAAGAATGATGTATGTGTTTAATAATATGTTCCCTGGCTAATAAAATACTAGATTATTTTTGGACTACAGAATTTAAATGGAAGGAAATTTAACCATTAGGAACCTGTTTACTGTTGCCAAGAGAATAGCCAGTTGGCAGGTCAATAGCTATCAGCAGAAATAAAGAACCACAGAAGCCACCTGTGCTTAAGGCTTGTCCCTGCTAGAAAATAAATAAATGAAAGGGCAAAAACTGAGAAGCAAAGCTAGAGCATGTTGGGTGATTTTTCAGCTTAAAATGAAAAAATAAGAGGACATTGCTCTGGGACTACTGATTCCAGAGTTTAGAGCAATGGATAGCCAGCTCTTCCAGGCTGTTTAAACTAAATGGCCAGTAAATATCTGCATCAAACTTTTTCTCCACATGAACAGTTGAATGTGAAGCATGTTGACATATCTCAGACAGGTTCTTCATGGCATGAGGATTAGGTGTGAAAGGAAGCATGCATGCAGGGACGTTTCCCCTTCCTGTGTGAATTGTCCCACCATTAAGCCAAGTTGGAGATTGGCCATTTAAAGTTGAAAAGGCCAGTAGACACCTGTGTCAAGTGCATCCTTCCTTTACCAGATGGAAATAATTGGAGCCTTGAGAAAGTTCTCACTTATTGTCTTTTGAACGGGTCGGAGAGAATCACACCTGCAGGAGAGCTGCACTGTGTATCTCACAGATCAACGCACACCGGGCAGAATTGCGACCCCAGTGGTGTCAATGGGATTTTTGCTGTGGGACTTGAGGATAAATCCATCTACTGCCAACAGCAAACATTGTCAGAGGCAATGAAATCTTGTTCCTACATAATCTAAGACATACATCAATCCTGACATTAAATGCAAAGGAGAGGGGTTTTTCTCCTCTGATCTCTTCACTTGAAGATTACTTTTCTCACTTTTACCAGCCAACTATGGTCAGTATGCTTTTCTGTCCTGGAGACTTTTTTATGTACACATGTATGTATTGATATTGAATATAAATATTGAAATATTGGAAGTTTAGGTGATGGATAAACCTACAAAGGATGTAATTTTTTTCATTTATTTCTTTACAATGAAACATCAAGACACTTGAATTCAGTTCAAGTTTGGGTAGTCTAAAGATGTTCTATTTCTCAGAAGGAAAGAAATTTTCATTTAGCAAAAACTGGACTAAAAAGCAGAAAACAGGTTTAAAATTCCCCCCAAAATAATCACAATCACAACTGATCCAGTCAAAAACGAGTCTTGTAATTTTTTTCAGAAAATTTCCTGTACTCACCACTTTTCTACGATTTCTATTATTTGATTCAGGTGAAAATTATTATTTAGGAAACCACTTGCTACTTGGCTCCTGTTTTAAGGGCTCTGCATGTTGCACAGATGCAGCAGCAGTACCTGCAGAAGAACACTCTTGTGCTCCTGGCCACCTCCTGGTGAGGGTTCCTAAAGGTTTGCTGAAGTTAAACAGCACTTGGCCAGTTTTATACCATTCACAAGTTCACAGTGGCTTAAGAGCTGTTACAGATATTAATGGCTAATCAATTACTACTGATGCAATTATTCTTCTCATCCACAAGCAAAGTCTTAAATAAATGGGCAAATATTAACTGAGGCTCCAGCTGACAAGGTTTTCTTCCTGTGCTTGTTAGTATAGGCTTCCCTTTGCTAAGACATTTACAGAGTAAGAAAAACAACAATTGAAGAGAATGGTTGCTGCTATGGGCAACCTGTATTTCATTATCACAGGACCTTCACTTGGACTTGTCTAATGTTACATAACTTTTTGGTACCCTGTCCCTGTTTGTGCAGTTGAAAGAGGACGAGTAGGGAGAGCACAGGTCCACCACGCAGAGAGCCCACCAGCATGCCCTGTGACTATGGATAATGCTCCCTTAATGGTCCAAGTTAACAAGGAAGGCAAAAGGTGGTGTTGCCTGTGGCTTGCCACTTGCCAAAACACTACTGCCAAGGGGTCAGCAAAGGCTGAGACCACTGCTCTACAGCTCGTGCCACGAGTTCCCACAAGGAGAGAACAAGCACAAGGTAAGGCATGAAATCTGAATATGGGGACCTCATTTATCAACAGGGAAATGAGTGCAGTGGCCTCAACAAACTTTCAGGACAAACTCACAGGGGTTTGATTGGATAACAAGGCTTCAGGTCTAATTAGACAGTGGCTGACTGCAGCACAACCAACATAGATGAAGACACTTTTTCACACACACATTTTTTTCCTTGAAAGCCAATTGTCAACTTTTAGTTCTGTGTTGGCTTGCTAAACAGCATCAATTTATTTCAACTTCACTATCTCCCAGAATCAAGCCTCCAAGTATGTCAACTTCAACTGCCAGAAAAATTATGATTTTGTGTAACATATAGGAAGTTCATTGTAAACATTTTAAAGAAAAAGCTCCAGCTCTCAGGATGTCTTGTTTTAATGCATTATTTCTTTGAAATCCTGAAAATACTTGTGCACTGATTTGTAAAAAAAAAAAAGTCAATATATGCAATTCTTCATCTCATCTGAGGTAAGACAGGGGTTGTGGAGGGAGACACCATTATATTTTGCTTTCTCTTCTTGTACAGCCTTCCTTAATTCTGCAAGTCAGATAATTGATCTGCAAGAACAAGCCAGGATGGGTAGTGAAATATCCAGGGCAAACTCCCTGTCACTTGAGTTTTTAAATCAAGGTTGTTGAACGTATTTCTAAACTATGTGCTCTAGCTCTACCACAAGCTCAACAGAGGAATCACTAAGTAAAATACTCTGGCTTATGGGAGTCAGCCAAGATGATTATAATAGTTCTTGCTGGCCTTAATAATCAGTAATATAGGTGAAACAGAAACTATGGTTGAAATTCATCCACGTGCAAAGCCCGGTGATAAAGCTTTGAATAGAATTTCAGACAAAGTACTTAGAAAGTCTTAGGCCACCCTGTATCCAGTGAGATTTTTAGGGAAAGCCCCCTAAACTACACATGGAGAAGAACAGCTCTGTCAAGCCTTATTCAGGTTTTGTTTTGCATACTGTGAGAGGAAATAAAAAGCACTGCCTTCTGCCCCAGGGTTGCTGCTGGAAGAGAAAGACCAGCTGGGACCTCTTGTGGAATGCAAAGGAAGCTTAACATTTATCTGCTTTTGCTCTCACTGGAATTTGTCGGAGGACCACTTAAAATGTGCATCTTCAAGAAAAAAAAGTTCTAAGGAAGCTCTTTCAACCTATCAGCAGCTTTTGGAAGGGCTGGAGTCAGTTGTGGCTTTGCTACATATCCCCTGGGCTCCCAGAATAGCCAGTCCCTAATGACTAACGCCGAGGCACCAGTGTAGGAGGACGTGCACCTTGCAGCATGGTCGGTGAGAAACTCTGCTCTGGGAGCCCAGAAACATCTCCATTTTAATAATGCTATTGTAGGATAAAATTATCAAGGGAAATGCTGACTCCACAACTCGCTAACATACATCATCTGTCGAAGGGCAAAACACATGAAATTGCCTTGAGATTTGGAGCGGTTTGGGAAGCACATGGTTTTAGCATACTGCCCTTGGCCAGGGCTGTTTCTGCCTCCTCAAGTGGGCAGGTGTCTGCTGCTCCTCCTGCATGGATGCACAGCCCAGGTAAGTGGGCAGAAACTGGCCGCAAATACATCCACACAAACTGTACATGGGTATTAGTAAACACACAAGTTCCACCATAAAGGGATTATATGACTCTTTCCTGGCGTCTGGAATGCACATTATGTTACCAAACAAAGGAAATTATGCAAAGATAGCCCCAGAGGCAGAATAACCACGATCCGCTCCTACTTGTGAATACTGGGGAAACACTCACTAGCCACAATTAATTACCTGCCTCTGCTCGTTTTGTTAAATGATCAAAGTAACACATCCACTGGTTGCACAGGAACGTGACTATTTGTACAAAATCTCATTTATACAGTAGCCATGCAGGGCCAGATCCTGCACTATTTGTCATTATTTGCATGCAGTTTGCCTTACTGAGGGAATTGCTTCTAATTACTTAGCATCAGGACTACAGGACACAGCCTGACTTCTGCAATATGAAGGTGATAAGGATATATAGCAGAGCAAGGGGGGAATCAATTGTTCTTAGATTCCTTCTCCTCCTCATCAGCTCACCTGACACACATGAAATATTTGTGAAATCAATTTCAGAATGACCAGACGAGGTACTGGAAGTGCCACAGTCAGTTCATCAGTTGGCTCTTCCAGGAACACTTCAGGAATTAGGATGGAAGCATATTACTTCCTTTCCCCCAGGATAACTGCAATGAATACAATAACCCTTGTTCTCAGAGGCACTGCTGAGCACGCTGCCTCACACCCTAGCAAATGAACATTGCTTGCCCCCTTTCAGCAACAGCTCTGCAAAGGACCAGTCTGTAAGTGCAAACATCCTTTCCTCATCTCTTCATCACTGCGCAGTATTTTCAGTCAGCACTGAATCACACTGAGGTCCTTCAAAATTAGTTTCTGTGGCTCCACTACCAGCATGCAGCTGCATTTCCCCCTGCAAAGCGTACGTGGTCAGTACATCTCCTGCACGATGCAACCAGAGCTGTGGATCTCATTCCTGAGTTGGGCTGTCTAAAATGAGACCTGCATTATCAGCCCACCTGCAGCAGAAAGCATAGAGCAACAACAATATTAACAGGGCTTGGTTCTTGGGCCACTGAAGTCCTTAGGTAGTTTTCTCCTGTGCACAGTACCTTTTGGAGGCAGACTACTAAACTCCTGTCTGTGGCAATGTGGTCTCTGTTTGCTCACAATAAGGCAGAAGAAGTTTCGCAGGCCTTAGCATATCTGGCCCATGGTTTTGCTCTCCTTATGAGAGCTTTGCATGTGCTCTCCCAGCACAGAAAAAGGAAAACTTTGCAATAAAGGTATGGAATTAGGTTTGCTAAGAACTCTGATAAAAGTGAGTATGAAAGGAGCTCTACTTAGTGTCAGTGCAGACCCTTTAAAATGCATACACAAATATTTATGCAGTTTCCTTTTCTTCCAGGAATTGTTTGTTGCTCTATTTGATCATGGTACTTCTACAGCTCCTAATATTTTTGGATAATGTTCTTGCCTTCATTTGTAATCATTCTTTATTCGGTGTGTAAGATGGATTTTTCCAATTTTGTGCTATTATATACCTTAGCATGGAAAGGATTAGATGGGTTTTTCTTTTTCCTTTTAGTCCTTATTTAACTGCTTGTGAGATTCAGGGATTTATATCCCAGTAGGTCTAATTCCAGGATTATAGGTATCTAGATATCCAGTAAATCATTTAGCAGCATATAGGTTTAATGCAACTCCAAATAACCCCTCCAGTTAGCTCTCCAGCTAAAAACGGAAGTTAGCTAGAAGCACCAGATTTGAGTAAGAGCTGTAAGGTAATGCAGAATCACTAATTTAGAGTCTGATTCTCCTTCCATCAAAGGAACTGATAAAATTTATACCCACTTCAGTGGAAACATGGCAAGGCCTTCAAATCCTCTTGCTTTAGATGCTTTCCTTCTTCCTAGCTAAATACTAATCAAAGTCTCCTCCTCCTCTGATTTAAGGTTCGGCTCTCATTCCCATAACTGTTACATTTTTATTTAGATAAACACTGTCAGGTTGAGTTGACCCAAAATTTAGTTTTATTAAAAATGAAATAAAATAAGCAACAGAAAGCTTTCTGTATTTGTTTTTCTAAGTTCCAGTGAAAGCAGCTTCTTGGTTTGGACTTTTTTCTTGGCATCATCTGCAGCCTGAACATTGCAGCACTGTGCTCGTACATGAAAACAAACAGGGGACAGACAAAAGTGAAATTGAGTTATAGGTTGGGCTTAGTGACAAGTAAGCATGTGGTATTCAAGATCAAAAGCAAATCTGGTTTCTTAGGACCTATTATTCAGAATAACCAAAAGTAATACTAATAGCAAAGATAAGGAAATCAGTGCTTTTAACTGTCTCTTTTAATTTGCTCATGCACTTTTAAACATGGCATAGCAAGTGAGAAAGGCTTTGCCCTGGCAGAGCAGTTAATACAACCACGGACCTGTGCCAGTTCTCACCAGGCATGTCTGAGGGTTCGTCATGCTGTCTTTTAGGTAACGCATTGTTCCCCAGGCACTAAACCAGGGATGCTTGAGAGGCACAGGTGTTACAAGGTCAGGTTTCTGGTTTGCTTTGAGATGTATGAAGGTGTTAAATCCATCTGATACATTTGTAGTGCTGACTGAACATCTCAAACCCCTGTGAGAAGGTGTTTTTGTACATGACTGTTTCTTGCAGTACAGTATGATGGAGCAAGAGACTGTTAAGTGACACAAACGGCAGCACGGAGGCCACTTACTGCACACAGGGAAAGAACCTGGTTGCTCTAACAAGGCCTGGAGGAAAGCAGGACTGCACCTGGGGTGTGGTAAGGTGATAAAACTGAGCATCCCTCCCAGCCTTAAGGGTAAGCGCTTGTTTGAACTCTCTTTATATTGGGTGTGTTAGAGGTGTGGGCCTAGGGGATCTGTCATAGCCAGAATTAAGATGTGTTCTTCTCCTGTAGAAGAGATATAAAAAAGGCCTTTCCAGACAGAGGCTTTCTGCCTGCATGAGTGTCAACACAGAGTTCATTTCAGGCAACTTCTGTGGTGAACAGAAAGGTAAGGTTAGGTGAGGAGCCCTTCCCATCAAACCGAACTTGAAGGAAGGCCAGGACTGCAGGGCTTGATTAGGACTGGGCATATCCAGCACATAGGGTGGTGAGTGAGATACATCACCTCCAGAAGGCATCGAGACTCAGAAACACACCTTGCATTTGCAGTTCCCTTCTTCATATGGGACAGGAAGGTGGGGTTATAGTTTATTGGTTTTCTATGCCCTACCTACCATTCTATGCACTGGCTCTGGCAATTAGGCCAGTGAATAAGACAAGCAGGCAACCATGGTTCTCCTTGCTTCCATGTCCATCCTATAAAGTGTGGGCAACCAAGCAGGTAGACTTGTTTGCTCCTGCATGCCTGGATCCATGGTCCAGATAGCCAACAAAGGGGACAACAGAGTGTCCAGTTCATTTATCATTATCTCCTGCGCAAGAGAACTGAAGTCACCTTGTAACCTTCCTTTGCTGACCACTCAATCTTCTCTGCAAGCTATTCCCTACCTATAGCCACAGCATGTTCATCTCAGTCCTTTTAAATGGACTTGAGAAAGCTGATTTATAAATGAATGAACAGTGAATATGTAAAAATAACACATTCCATTGGTGCCACGTCATCCTGGTCCATCATTCATAAAATTTCATGTGTATCTAGACCCTGTCAACAGATCTGCCTCAAAGAGCATGCAGGATCAGCAGTCTGTAGCTTCAGAAACAGACAACATCTAAACCCACCACCATTTCAGTAACATCTCTGCCTGAATATGATAGATAAGGATTTCAGGAAGGCATGTCAAAGATAAAAGGAAAGCTACTCCTTGCTCTTGTTTAATTTCCCTTCCAATTTCCTAAAAGGCCTGTTGCGGGAATGACTGTCACCAGAAAGATACAGGGCCCAATTTACAGCCGTTGCACAGAACTGCAATAAGCAGTTGCAGTCTATAATTTTCAAGTAACACCACATTTATGAAAACGGCAACAATCCCTTTTGCCGTGATTTGTGGACTCCGATGGCAGAAGAGCCAACCTCTCCTACAGCAGAGAGCAAGAAGAGAGAAAGATGAAGAGAAACAAACTGGCTGCTGCCTCAGCATGTAAACTGCAAAATAAATAAAAAACAGCCTTAAAAAGTGTTAATAAAATATCCGCGAAGAGTAGAAGGGGTGATTAGAGCTGACAAGTTGGCCATAGGGCCTTCTTCAGGGTCTTCCAGTTAGAACTGACACAAGATGACAAGTTGATAAATTGAACTGTGTTGACATGGCCTGCATTTTCATAAATTTCCTGCTCCTTTTTTTATATTAAAAAAATAAATAAATAAGTCTGCACAATAAGAATTCAAACAAAGGCCTGAAATACTGTGCAGTTCTCCTAAGCATCCTATACCAGGCTTTGGAACAAATGCAAGGCTAACTGAAAGACTTGTCACAGACAAGGCATTGTATTTACTGAGTAATCACCTCTAATTTTTCTCACCAAGGATTCTATTTGAGTGGAAATACTTCAGCATGAGTTGGATGAGGTCCCAGATCACCCTGTAATTTTTAGGGAGAGGAGTGTTACTGCTACAAGAGCTAACCAGAAAATATAGTGAGTGGTTAGAGTTTATTATCTTTTGGGTTTTTTTCAAAATCCTACCGAAATCAGCAGAAAAGCTTTCATTAGATCTAATCCCTTTCTGAAAAACAGTTAAATCGTTTCTGAATTGGGATTAAAATAGTGACATTTGGGAAACATTAATGAAAAAAACAGAAATGCTTTTATAAACGGCTGAAACAGCAAGCGTTTACTCTTCTTACACCTCTGAAGAGTCAAACCCAGAGGTCCGTATTATCACCATTTCACTCACTCTGTGCTTCAGGCAACTTCAATGTCTTAAATCTCAAGAGTCTCCTCTTTTTCCCAAAAAAAGCAACTCCATTATTAAATAAATTATAACTATGCCTCTAATTTTGCTGTCTGGGAGTTTCTTTTCCAATCCAACGTTTGGGAACTGGGACTTTTTCTCTAAATTGCTCAGACTGAGCAAAGGTAACACAAGAGATTTTCCAATTACATCATTTGATTTTTATCATCATCATCATTATTGCTGTCATGATCTTTTCTTTGGTGTTTTAGTTATTACCTAACCAAGATGTATATTGCTGCACAGCACGTAGTCGGCTTTCACATTTCAAATGAGCATAGCTATGCAGAGATTAGAGGTCCAACAAAGAGTTTATCATAAGTGCATCTGGTATTGTTTCTAATCAGTGAGCTGCACCACACCAGTACAATTGAGCCGAAGGCTGGCGTGTTACAGAGGTATTCCTCATGCAGTGAGCTCAGTAACAAGGATGTTTCAAGAGAATGGGTTTTTACTAGTTTCAGTCATACTTTCAGTTGCACAGCTGTTTTGATGTTCACTCCACCTTCTTTGAGGGGGCAGTAGAAGATGTAAATCTTAATCTGAACACTGAGGGCTTGAAAAGCAAGAGAATAAATATGTCTTCACCCTGTTAGACATGGGTGGAAAGCGAGGGAAACCCTCAATAGAGAGTTTACATCCCTGTAATGAGCTCTGCAATTCTAAACATCATCTGAAGAACTTAAGTCATTGGTCCTGCAGGGGAAACCATGCCTGAAAGGGACAAAATTTTAGTGAGGGCCTTCTCGCAAACCTCTTTTTTAAGGTTGTGTCAGAAAGTGCATTCATCTATGGTGGAGCTGGCCTTTAAAAACTGAGAATCCTCCGAGCCTTTGAGAGGTCATAAGAGTTGGACTTGTCAGCTAGGCTACTGCTTTGAGCTTCCAGATCTGGGGAGGCCCTCATGAGAGTCCATTCACTAGGACTTTAGGCCAGTTTCTGCTTAATGAAGCCTAGAGAGATGGTAAATGATTGTCCAAAGGTTGCCACTTTCATATGGTGGACACTATCTCTGTGCCAGACATCAGAGGTAGAAAGAGGCAGACCAGCAACAAGCTTTGGCAACACAGCAATAGTGAGGGATCAGGCAGATCAGGGCAGTAAGGGCTCTCTTGCTCACTGGCTTCAGTCATCTCCTTACCCAAACAACCAAGGCTTCCTCAGACTATTAAGTGGGACTCTTAATGAAAGAAGTTATGTAAAGGCAGAAAGTTTGATTCACCAAGTTGTCACACTGGCAACACGTTTACACAACTTCTCCACCCAAAATCAAGAGGTTTAACCTGTAGGGATAATTGCATGCCTTTGGCAAGGGCGGTAGAGAACACTTAAAGGCAATCAAAGCAGAGAAAAAGGGAAAGCAACATCATTTTGGATAATTGGAGCAAAGAGGTAATACATATCTCACTGTCACAAGGAAGATTGGCCAATGCAATATGCATTTATTCTTATCTCACAGTTGTATTTATCAAAGTAAACTGTGCTTAAGTTAAAACGAAGCACATAAATCTTCTCTTATTGTCATCCTGCAACTGACAGAAGCTGCTAATTATATTATAGATCTTCCAAAAGTATGTATAGTAATTACCAGTTTCAGCCACATTATTAGACTTGCAAATACAGATTGCTCTTCACCAGCCTGTCAGGAGCAAAGGGTCACACCGAAAAAGGGGTAAATCAGCACAGACTCAAAAAACCAAGTGGGAAACCCTAACTGGGCTGAACCTACTCTGATTTGCACCGGGTGAAGACACCACCTTTAAGACATACACAGGTTTCCTTGCTGAACTCTTTCATTTTGGTGTGCTCATCCAAGTTATGAGTTACATCAGGCTTTCCTGTGTGGCCAACTCATAGCCGTTACTGGGGTCTGACTTGGGACCAAACTCAATGTATTGGAATCAGGGACAGCTCTCTCCAGGTCTTAAAATCTTTCAGACAGAAAAATTGCTGTTATTGTCCTTAGGAGTAAGTTCAAGGCCTATGGAGTCCTGGAGAAACCCTTGGTACTGCCTCCACCTGTGGGTGCATGAAAGCACCACTTTTTGTCAATTACATAAATAGGCAAAAAGGAAATTTAGTTAACTAACAAGAGTTTTGCTATACTACCCACTTTCTCCATACATCATAGCTTAGCTGATAAAAAGTGCTACCAGGCATAAATCTTAGGTATTATTTATATATGCATATATAAATGGGAAGAACCACTTGTATTACTCATTTGTTCTATTTGTTTGGGTTTCATCTCAGCTGAGCACTGGCTGGAATTCTTAACCCAACAGGAATTATGTGGGCAGAAGACTGAAAGGTTGCCATGTAAGGTAGAGTTTTCAAAAGCATTATGTGACTGATGAGCTCAACTTGCAATATGAAAAGTTATTATTTTGATAAAGTACTCTGAAGTCCAAGACATTCCGCCACAGAAAATATAGAAGTACTAGCATAGATCTATTCAGAGTTAAACTTTCTTCTACATTACAAACCCATATGAAAGAATCATTCAAAACTCTGCTTCCTCAAAGAGTTGTAGAAATGTAACAGTAATAAAATAATAGAGTAGACAAACAGTTAATATTTTCTGTTAGGCTAATCAAGGCATTTAAATATCGTGATCTCTTCCCACTCTAAGCACAGCTTATTCCGTGAAGCCACAATAATATGATACAAGTACGTGCTTTCTGTCTAAATTATAAATTGCAAAACACTTGACAACTTTACTGGAAGGGTTTAACATGAGTGCAAAGCCATATTATTAATGAGAATAAGCCATACAGTTAAATAAAGACATCTTCATATTGCTTTGTGGCTCCAGTGTCTACTCTTACAAAGTACTGAGTTTCTTCCATTCTTATTGAGAATAAGAGCTAAAATAAAAGTGGGAAACACTATTCCACGCCCAGCTGGATGGGCAATGTTTAATGTGCAACATCCTCCTTGGAAAAAGAATCTAAAGAAGATCTTCAAGATTAATATCCATTTTACATGCTTTTACACTACTCGGCAATCACTCAAATCTAACAGTGAATCAAGGGAAAGATTAAAAAGCCAAAGGCCACAAACCTGTTTAAACTAGTACAGTGGGTTCAAAGTTTCCTCTAAGATCTTGAGCTATAGTTTCCAGATATCACTGAAGTAAAAAACCTAGGCAGCCCCACAGATAAGCTCCGATTCATCCTAGATGAACCAAAGAACTATGATGAAACACACTTTGGACCTTGTTCTCAGCCATAATTAATACCTGATTCTTTCGGTTACTCACCGCAAGTAACTCCAGTATAACCTCTCAGAACTGTTTAGGAGCAAAATGAGCTACAAAAAAAAGAGTTGCTGATGTCAATGGGGAGAGGAATGGTGGGAAAATACTTATGCCTCCTTGCCAAAGTGAAAGTGCATTAAAGTGCCTGCAGTTATTGATATTCCTGTTCTTGCTGAGAACTTAGTGGGAATCCCACTGACTCTGCAGGAGGGAACGCTCGCAAACAGAAGTGTATGCATGAAAGAGAGCAGACAAGAGAAAGAAGTAATAATGCAGAGTCTTTACTTACCTGTGCTCGGCATCTACAATCCCCTGGCTGTTACACTGTCTTGGCATGGGACTGGTTTTAGTTCTGTTACTGCATGTGACCCAGATCCTTATGTTCCAGCTTTCGCCAAAGGGAATGCCAATAGGAATCCTTCTTCTCTTTCCAGCCATCTTACAGAAAAAAATATGGTACATTTTGAGGAAGGCAACCCATTTAAGTGTTCTCCTTTAAATAAAGTACAGCAGAATTTCATTTGACCATTCTAAAACTTCAGACACTAAGCCTAATGAAGGTAGAAGAATACAATCAGTATTTATTATGCTCCAGTAGCACACAGTTACTTCTATGACTGCTCATCTAAAATACCAGGTACTGAACACAGGTAGAGCAGAGTCCAAACACACAAGGAGAACTAGCAGAAGAACAGAATACAGGCTAAGTCAGATGTAGCTTTTTGGAAAAATCAGCTTCATTCTCCAATGACAAAATGTAGACCAACTTCTTCCTTTTACTAAAGAAGACAAATGGCTTTTTCTCAGTCTGCAAAATACTTGTGTATCATCTGACGTCCTCAGCTGATCAGTTGCTGAAATCCTACTCTCTACATTTACCAGGGTCTAGGATATTACACTGTATGTTAAACTACTTTTCTCCAGCCTGCAATCCCTTTCCTATAGAAGAGAACTAAACTAACCTTGTTGATAGTTAGGGAAACCCAAAAACTTTCAATAAGTATGAAATCATTTTGTATCTGAAGATGAACATCTGGCCTTTGCAGGGAGATCCACAAGATCTCATCTCTTGGCAGCTGATAAACAGTTGTCACAGCTAGGTATGTTCTGGAAAATGTGTGTTGAGCTTCAATGCACTGACTCCAAACTCATCAAGAAACCAGCTCAAAACAGGAAACATCTCTAACCCCATGGATTATAAAGATTCCATATAACTATAACAAGTGCTTACAGTAAATTCCATTACGAGGAACCTCCACCAATAGCTAGAGCTGGAAGCTCTTAAAAACTGGGTGTGTGTCACTTAACTGTTGGAATCAAGGGCATGTCTTAAATCAGTGAGCGAACTGGAAGGGAGAAAGACTGATACATTGTCCATTATTTTAGTCAGGTCTCATATTTTTTATAGAAATTTAATACCAAGTCATTTTTTATGCTGGGTTTTTATATGTTGGGTCCCACTGCACCATCATGGAAGAAACAGCTGTTACTGGTTCAACAGGTTGGCATGACATAGTGTATCCCCAGAGGATTGCCACTGACCTGTCCTCCCTGCTCTGGCTAAGCTGTGTAGGTAAACAGCCACTGCCTTTCCTTGTGAGCAGCTCTTGCTGGCAGCTAGTCCCAGTTCTGGAAAACAAATTGCAGACCATTATCAGCTCTTCTGGTAATTGCTGCAGGATGGAAACTGAGAGTGCAATAAATCACAACATCATTATACTAAGGCCCAAAAGGTCTGGCATGTTTTTGCTTAAGATGGTTAATACAGAAGCAGTGTAGACTACAACGGTAGATTAAAACATCCTATACTGACCAGTCTGCATGTGGGTGTTTTTGTACTTGCTCATATTACTCACAACATGTTTTAAATTAATAAAAATAGCCTTGTCTTCAATTACAACAGTAACATTTTGCTTTTTAACTCTGTGGGAAGAAAATCCCTCAGTCTTTAAATATGCAAGCCTTGAACTCTGCACAAGGTATTACAACTACTGGGGAGGTATCACACATAATGACTGTGGGCTAAAGGTTGGTGTATTTTCATTGTTTGTATTCTGTCTTTAAGGCAAATGTCCAGTGACCAACGACATCTCAGTATTCACATGGACATCACATAGTTTCCAGCAAAGTTTTTTATGTCCAGGCTAAAAGAAGTTACCCAGGTCAAAGCAAAGTTTTCCAAAGTCCAATATAATGCATGAACTTCAAAGTTGAAAGAAAGAAGCTGCAAAACCAGGCACTTTCAAACAATCATTAGGTCATGTGAAGAGGAGAAGCGTGATGGGATTTCCCTTGGGATATTCCAAGAACATGTACAGTCCCAGGCGCTGAGCCAACAGGATCCAGGCATGTCAGTGAGGTGCAAGATAGGGAGGAGTCAGTAGTCATGTTCAAAAATGTGCATTTCATGTTCAGCCAAGGATCAATGTTAACGGCACTTGTGGATCTGCCAAGTGCCCAGAGAAAAGTGCAAGGATGAAGCGGAGGGAAAGGAAATAAATAAAACTGGAGAGGGAAAATTATACATAATAGAATTTTGCTTCTCCCTCCAGCTCCAGACCAGCTCTTCAAAGCCAGAAGGTAATTCCACTCATCGCAGTATCTTCCATCTTGCTCAGATTTCATCCATGAATAAGCAACTGGATTTCTACCAGACAACTGGAAACCTACCAAAAGCACAACCCTCTGACGTGCCAGTAAAGCTGGAATTAGATAAAACATTCATGAGAAAGACCCACAGATTTAGTGGATGTGACTTTCATAAATGCTGGTGTTCAGAAAGGGCAGCTTTATAGAAAACATTTGCCCCTAGTTTACAGTCTCTGCTGAATGAGTTTAAACCACCTCAGTATCAGATGTATCTTCTTTCTTTTTTCCTTTTTTGATGATGGCATTGTTATTATTTTCATCCAGTTAAAAGAATGAAAGGCTCTGCAGGGGTTGTACTAAACAGGTTAGGATTATTATAATCAAATTTTGATTGAAATACTATTAATGATCTGTCTTGGGAATATAAAGTATGATTTTTGGGTTGATAGCATCTTTGTGATGGAAAGCAGATTTTTTTAATTGGATTCTTGGAGAAAGTACTGTAAAGCTTGTTCAGTTTATATTTTAATCCAGACTGCCCTGTGTGCCTATACGTGGTTGCAAATATTTAATTATGTTCATGACTGTGTTAGATACACTTCACAGGGGAAAAGGACAGGGCAGCAGGCAAGGCAATCTGGCTCTTTTCAACCAAGATCACGGAAGTGCCTCTAGATGCTACCATGACCGACAGTAAACTTGAGCCAGTGGCCACAGGACCATGAGTACCAGTCACACCTCCCTTGGGCCATTGGCCATGGTGAGCTAGGCTGTTCCGTCCTTGCACTTCAGCCAGAAGTATTTTTCCTGACCCTTGTACAGCAATACATATCAGCTAGAGGAAGAAGTATTAGGCATTTTCTTTCCTGTTAATATTCGCTGTTTTCTGTGTTGAAAACAAATGGCACCAGCAGTATGCTCTGAGCAGCACCGAGGGCACTGGTGGTAGCTCTGGCACTGAAAACAACACGCTGGCTTATCTAAAAGGCAGGGCACAACACTGTCACCAAGAGATCCCTATTTAATGGAGAGCTGACAGCTATTTACATCACCCAGGATTTAGCTGCAGTGTAACTGCTCTAATGACAAGCCGTGTAGCTTTGAACACTGGACAGTTTACTTCCAAATCTTTTATGCTTTGACAGCCTCCCTAATCATTCAGCAAATAAATCATGGGAGTTCCCAAATGGCATTTTCACAAACGACAGTTTTACGCTACCATCTTTGCAGCAGCTACTCCAAGGTGACTATTATTTTTGGAGTAGTTGGGGATTTTGATTATTTAAGAAAAAATCCGGGCTGTTGCTAGTACTCCCAACCCAATAAGCACTGCTGCTTATACACAACCAGTGAAAAACTACTCCTGTTACAGAACAGCCAGTAATGGTGGCTCTCACACTACTAACTATCTGTGTAAACGCAACTTATGCTGCTGGTGGGACCTAATATATCCAAATGCAGACTACTTGCTACCACTTCCACATTATTTCAGTGCTATCATATTGCTCAAATTAAATAAAAGTCAAAGTGGAACAGTATGTCATGTCGGGTCTGAGCTTCTGGATTCAGAGAAAAAACTGCAGAAACACACAATACACAGAACTTCTCTTTCTACAAAACATTTTGCTGATTGCAATTCTATCAACCAACCCAACACTCTTATTTACAAAAGTGGATACTGGCAGGGGAAATGCTAAAGCAGCTTCGCTAATTCCAACGTTGTCAGATATTCCAGTTTGCCAAATCCCTGCATTGATTTCTGAGTGTCTCCTTCCAGCATTACCCTCACCTACAGTGACCATTCTCACCACTAATGTTATTGCTGAAAAACAATGTATTATGACAACACTCAGTTAAAATCAACAGCGTCTTTAGGCATTTGGGCTGTGTCTGAACTGTAGGAGAAATAGAGTTCCTATAATCTACTCACACTCCTCAGCCATGCCCTCAATTCCATTTTAGGCCAAAATCCAGAAACACATCACAACTTAATCCTCCTGCAATTTTTATTGTGGGAAGGAGCTCAGGTGCATCTGTTGGAAGGGAACTTAAGACAGATGCCTGAGGCACCAGGATCTGCTGGCACACCACTGCTTTTGCAGTCCTTGCAGGATAGACCATAGTCTCACATACGATGGCAATGAGCGCTGCGTGAGACCGAAAACACATCAGCATTTATCACAGCACTATTGAAGTTGGGGACTTGGAAGGAGCTGGACAGATGGGATGAGATCTATAGCTGCCATCTAGCTCAACCTTCCTCCCAGTGCAAGGCTATTGCCAACAGTAGATCAGATCAGCCATGCTGTGTCTGGCCAAGTCTTGAAAGCCTCCTTGGATGGAGATTCCAGGGCTCTCTCGGTTACCTGTTCTGGACCTGCACTGCCCTCCTAAATACAGCAAGGTACAGGAGGAGCTGGGTAGTTCAGCAGTGCTCACAGAACCAGGCTTCTTAGACACAGTCTAAATATCCTTACTTAGAACTGTAATCAGCCAATAAAAGATTTCTAATCTCTGAGCTGTGTAAGAGGCATAGTGTTCCATCGACAGTGATTGAATCATTTATCACTTTACCACTTGTTTTCCCTGCTGAAGAGAATCATTTATCTGCCATGTCACCTGGAGAATGGTGGGTGTTGTCAGAAGATCAAGGTCCAGCATCAGAGTACGTAACAAACATTAACCACTTCATCCCATTTCACTGGGCCCTATTTTAATTTCATTTTTTATTGAGCCTGATTATTAGTTTACAACAGGCTGTAAATTATAGAAGAGGCAAAGCTAGATCACCTCCCACAGGCTAAAGAGAGAGAAGACTTTTTTCCTTCACATGAACATTGCTGTTCCTGAACTCCTCTGCTGTGTTTCTAGTTTCTGCACCTTTAAAGAGCACCAAGTCCAGCAGAGTGGTCTAGCTGTGCTGAACTGCAATTATTTATGTTAGCATTAGATCATTATGGAACATGATCATTCTAACACACTGAATTTTGGGTTAATAGGAGGCTTCCCCATGTATGTGTACCAGCCAGTACAATAGGGACTTCAGGAAATCATAGAATCATAGAATCATTATGGTTGGAAGGGACCTCCAGGGTCATCAAATCCAACCTTTATCCCATCATATTCCTAACCATTAGACCATCAACCCATCAGACATCTGCCCACTGCATGCAATCAGAAACAACCTTTGCACATGAATCAGGATTATGATTTTCTTTTTTAATTTCTTGGAATCCTTACAGAATTCCAATCAAAATGGGGTTTACGCAGTCTTGTAAAATGCTGTGGGGGAAAGAGCATATTAAAAGGATAATGTATTCTCTTTACTGATCATGATCTGGGAGTTAAAGTGTTTGAAACACTGTGTTTTGCAATCCAGTCTACGTGATGAGTGATAAGTTATACAGCCATAATAAACAGTAGCGATACAGAAAATGTATTACATTCTGTACAGCCCTATTTGCATTGCAAAAATCCCGATTTCGATTACAATGAACTTTAAATTACAGAGTAAACAAGTTTTGGCTGCATCTTGAGGCCCAGCAGGGAGGAAGGTATCGTTCGCCACCCCAGCAAAGGAATGCTGTTTACATCCAACTGGACTGCACTTGGGAGACTTTGCAGCTTTAACACACCAGGGGCTGCAACCAGACCCCCTCAGTCTCTGTGCTTAGTGGTTTTATTGGATGGCTGTAGGCTCCCTACTCAACACCAGAAGCTTTCAGCAGTGCTTAACTTTCCCAAAAGTGGTTAGGGCTCAGGGGATTAGGCTGAATACAGCCTACCTTTGAGTCAGCTTGCTGGGCAGCAGGCTGCCGGGTCACTGAAATGACATGCTATTGTGTGCTTTCATAAAGAAACAAGTCGGTGAGTTCATTTTCACTAGCAGTAAAGTGAAAATAGGACATTTGCTTCAAACTTGCTCTTGTTTTTCCCCCTTTGGAAAATAAAGAAACATTCCAGTGGCTCGGATCACCCTGACCTCTTCTCAGTCTGTGCATCAGCATGGGCTTTGTACAGGCTATGCTAATTGTTTTGGTTAATGATTTCTTCTCAGAGTGGTATTAAGAAAAGACAGATGTTCACTCTCTGATATCCAAACATTAGCAGGTCACCTGTACGTATCTGACACCATTATAATCTCTTCTGTGCTCTAAGGGGGGGTCCAAATTTATGCTTCCTTTCATTAAATGCACACCCAAGGCTGTCAGGGGGGAGACAGCATCAGTTCTGATGGTGTCAGGATCACAGCAGTGTGCATTCTTCTGACCTGGCAGGGTAAGATCGCGTCTGGAAGTGGCACAGATTGGGGACAGCAGCCAGAGAGGGCTTGCATTAAGATCTGCTCTAGATATTGGAGGCTGGTTGCCACCTAGTTTCACAACTTACAGAATCTGATAAGATCCTCAGTTTCTTTTGGACAATCAGCTTCCCACAGTTTTTATTCACTTGTCTCCACCAACAATGACGTAAAATACTCTTCTTCCCTGTTGGCCATCGTGACCCATGTCTCATGCAATCACCTATCAGGATCCTGAAGTCATCCAGAAACTGAAGGTGGTGCAGAAGGCATCAGCTCTCTTCCCAGTCATAGTTCCTTTGTGGAGCCAGATTGTACCAGACCAGCAACTCATCACCTACAGCACGCAGTAAATTTTTGCCTATTTGCAAGCTCTCAGATCACTACAGAAAGAGCCACAGTGTATATCACCCAAAATATTCAAGCTCCAGCTCATTCCATACTTCAGACTAAGAACTCCAGTATCATTTGAAGATACTTGACACAGGAACTGACTCTCCCCTCTTTGTCCAAAATAGCAAAAATTAGTTATTCTTCCAGATATGCTGCAATTTTCTTCTCTGGAGGAAAGAAAGAGGCAGGGGTGTCTTCGAAAGAGGAGTTGTTAGGCAGGGTAGAGCATTTTTCTTCTTTACTTTGATGTATATTATTTATATGACTGCTACTTTTTGTGTTTAACCTTAAATTATGATCAATAAGGAAGCGCTGGGCTTTCAATACTTGTTATAAATCAGCCCATATAATTTAGACTTAGGAGCCCAACTCTGAATGCTCATTTTTTCTACAAATAATTTCTGTAAAAACTGGAGCTAGGGCAAAAGCTTGACTGACTGGATATTATTCCTGTTCTTTGGAATGAAGTAGAACACTCCACCTCTCACCTGTGCACTCATGGGGGCTTTCTCCAGCATCCTCCTATTTACTGTTTGAATTGGGATTCAAAGTGCAGAAGAGGCCTGAGCACATGAACGCAATCAGTTTAGAAAACAAAACAAAGAAAAAACAGGTTTGGTGCATAACCTGAGGTGTATCTGTGCAATAAGCAGGAACCAGAATCTCCTGGTTCAGGTGACAACAGAAAAAATAAAACAACTTGTTAAAACATCACCTGAAGCAGAAGTTTCTAACCCTGTGCCAGGTGTGGTACGTGCTTGAGCAACTCCTTCCAATTAAGCGAACATCCCAGAGATCCCTCGTGGGTGGTATGGCTCCATCCTGTCCTCAGTGTGGGCTAGGTGCTCTACCACATGCCTCTGCACTAATTATTATCTCTGCTGTCGTATGTGTTCATGGGGAAGCCATGCTTTCATCACCACAGCCCGGCACGCACTCCTGCAAGGCAGGTACTGCACACGGGGAACTGGATGCACCCAAATGAGCAAATCTGCTTACCACAGCACAGCCTGCTTTGCCAAATTTCCCAGAGTTTCTCTGCTGACTCCCCCAGGAAGTAGGCATGTGCCACCAGCCATTGTATAAACCAGCAATTCCCAAGTCAAAAATTTATTTTCCATGCATTAGATTTCTAAAGTCAAGGACAGAACTTCTCAGCAACTCCTGTAACTCCTTGGCTACTAATTCCCCATCTGCTGAAGGCAATGGCGAAGTAACAGAACAACAGACAGATATGTCTTGGAAAACAGGAAGCCTTTCTGGCTGAATTAGCTTTTCTCTGCTATCTCTAGAAACAAATCTCCCTAAAATATCAGCAACAAATCAGTTTTACTTCTTTCCAGTAGAGAGCAAGGAAATTACCTTTTTTGATTTCAACCTTCTTCCAGTGTCACAAACCCATCAGGCCAACTAATCTCATAAGAATTTAACCATATGTTCAAATTGGAACCTGAAAATGGGCTTATTTTCTGTTTAGTCTGAGTCCAAAGCCACAGAATGAAGTTTATGTTCAAGGTACCGGAATCTGGAACCTCTCAAAATGTGAAGGGTTTAGGTCTGTACTTGTAGCTTTGTTTTCTGTTCCATTTCTAATAAAAGATAACTTGAAAAGTAACGATTAACAATATATAGGGTAGTAATCTATAAAAAGCTCTGCATCCAAGGTATTAGAAAGCAATATAAATTCTTTTGTGGAACTGTAAACGGTATTTAAATGTAAGTAGGTATTATACTCTGTTGGTTAGATGGGGACAGTGAGAAGTCTCTGACTGGCTTTTCTGGGAATCAGATAGGTCCCTAAATCATTAACTTAGTATTAAATCATCTTACAGATATAAATAAATTGAGGGACTTATTCAGGGATGTCTTGCAGAACGTAAGTAGTTTCTAGATGAATGACTCATAAGATCAAAGTCAAGGAAGACACCCATTTAATTAGGGAGGAAAGTCTTGAGCAAATCTGCAACGACACCTTTGCCAGGGACAAAACTTTTCCTGTGTGCACTCCAGTTTCACCTGGCTGTCCTGGAACACAATGGATCCAAATTATCCTACAAAAATTTACATGAAGCTGAAAAGCAGCTGATCTAGGAATCCTCCTATTAATTCCAGAACACTGCAACCATCAATAAATAAGTAAAGGTTTTTCTACAGTTCAAATTCTCCAACAGAACAAGTTTCCAACCGGATCCAGCCTTATGGAAAGACAGCGTTTAAAATCCACAACTTTACCAGTTCTCCCCTTCAGCTGGCGAAGTGGCTCACGTTCACAGCACAGTTCAGCACAATAATTGCACGGTTGCTTTGTATCACAGATGATCTCTGTCTGGCACAGTATATCTTCACATGACATAATCAATCACGCTATTAAGGAACAACTCATCCTTGATGGCTTATTCAGAGCTAACCAAAAACCACAAAATCCTTTCGCCATTCACAAATATGCAGCACTTTCTTTCCTTTCCAGACAGCCAAGGTATTGCAGCTGATACCTGAGGCAAGGCAGATTTTCAGAAATTAAAAAACTGAATGTATTCTAAAAGTCAACACCCAAAACCCCACAGAAGCCTGGTACGTCAGTAAGGAGAAAATATTATTCATTTTATGAACAAATGTTTCCTCTGCTGCAGTTGTGGATTTGGTAGGTGTGTCTCCTTCATGGAGTGGAAAAAATCACGGCTCTATACACTTTACTGTGTGCCTTCCTTTTGTACCAGCTGACCTTATTTCAGCTATTTATAACTACATTTTGCAGCCATTGTTACTGCTGGGTTTTGCTTCACGGCAATTGAAAATGAATATTCTCACTGTTGAATTCTCTAGTTATATGTAATTTGCCCATTTCGTTCACTGCCCATTGTATCCCAAGATCTTGTTTTCCTGATTTGCATCCATGTGGACTGTCTCTAGTGCACTGTCAACTGTCTGGAGTGAGCACATTTCACTGAAAAGCCACTGTTACCAACACCATCAAAAGAAGTAGGAGAATCATGTAAGAGAGCATGATGTAGACAACTGAGATAGGACCTGAATACAGTCTGTGCCGAGACTGGACACAGATTACTGGGATCTTTTCCAATCAGGTTTTCAGTCATCATCTCTCTACAACTGCAAAATATGAAGAAGTAAAGATTAATAAAGCAGGAGAAAAAAGACAGGCATTTCAGAGAATGTAGGGAACAACAAAGGAGTGCAAGTAAAGCAGGATCTCAGAAAAAAAGACATCAGTAAAAGTAATTACATCTTTTCCTTTATTTTTCTGTACTTCTCTGGTACCATCCTCTGCTTTGTTATGCTTTGTTCAAAACAAAGGCATGACTACCCTGATTGTTCACTTTTCTACTACTGCCTCCTTTCAATTTTGTAATTAACATTAAAAAGCTGTATCCAGCGTATCTAAAATCACACATACAAAACAGGCTGGCCATTTGCCATGTTGTAGAGGAAAGCAGGCATCCCACAAACATAGAAAAGAAAACTAGTTATCTGTTACCCTAATTTAAGGTGTGTAATTAACAAAGCTGGAATGCAAACACTTTCTCTGCTCAAGTCACTATGGGTTTATATATGTATGACATATCTAATAAGAAGCTGAGCATCCAGCCACTAAGATGCTCCTATAAGCTGTACCACAATCCTCTTAAGGATTTAGGGAAATCAGAGGCTCAGCTTTGCCATCTGTGGCTTAATAAATATTTTCTTCAGAGGCTTTGTGCCTTGTTTTAGCAACCAAGAAAACAGTCATGCAGTAATTTCTGAGGGACAGCATTACCACAGACCTCCTTTCACATTTCACAAGTGGACAACCTGTGGTAGCTGTCCTGTATGAAGCAGTTGAAATATAGCTTCGAGGCTTCCCTGGGTGACCCAGTGAGGCCGTGTTAGAGCAAGGGTTTCTGTGCACTCTGAATCCCTATCTTTGGGATAAAACTGTCAAAAGATGCTCATAGCAGCAATATTGCCAAGTCCTTTAGAGTCCCAGATGGACTCACACATCAGCACGTCCCACAGCAAAGCAGAAGGATCTCTGAGGAGCTGTTCCCACCTCTGATGCAGACCTCTCACACCCTCAGCTCTGAGGAATTTGATGCATTAGAGGTAATCACGTGAAAATTTTGGCATATGACTCAAAGGATCCAAAATAATCCCTTCCGTTTTTGCTCAAAGTCACACTATTTTTACCAGTGCTGTTTAAGCAGCATCAGCAGACACACAGCATTTCTAGTTTCGTAGTTTCTTCTCCACATTCAGTGCTGGGGCCTCATCCAGCACTACCTTCACTGAGGAATTCCAGTTCTGCTTGCTCTAACTGTGCTATCCATATCCCCCAGCTCCGAAGCTTCAGAACCACCCAAATCTGGCTTAGAATAAAGGAAATCAGAAGTTGGTCAGCTTCTAAGAGAACAACAAATTAAGGAAATAAAGATGAAAAGCATTTCCCTCTGGAGCTTTAGATGAAGATAAAGAGGACTTGTGCATGCCAAGGGATGTTAGCATAAAAAGTCCTGGTATTTAAGTGGATGTAAGAAGGCTTCCTAAGGAATTCAAGAAAAAGTCAGTAATTTCCAAAGATTTTATAAGAATCCGGAAAAAGAGGGAGAGGAGTATAGAAATAAATATATAATAACAGATGGAAAAACACATATTATTGTATTGGCCCAGGGGTAAGAGCAGAAGATTGAGAGCCAGAAGACCTAATTCCAGTGCTGACTTTGCCACTGACTTGGTGTATGAATACTCAGCATATGATGTTGGTGACGCTACTGTCTCTCTCTGAGGCACAGATCCCTTTCACATGTGTGTCTCAGATGTAACCAAGCTGAAAGTGCTCTCTTCTTACTTATGTTTCATATTTTGAGGGGTTTCAATTTCTGCTGCAGCCTGAAGCTGCTGAGTTATAATATAAAAATAAAGGCAAACCAGAATGGAAACTATAAAATATTGTTGGCTGGTCTGTTTTGATTCTTTAACGGCTTCAAAAGTGATAGCACTCAGATAATTGCTCTGGTTTTGGAGTCAGATCCTGGGCTTGTGCACATATTTTTGCATGCATTTCCATCAGAGCACTGTGCACAGGGAAGCTGTATTTTAACTTGAAAACACATTGTGGTCAGAGTTTCACTGTACTGCACTTAGCACATGCAAATCTTAACAAGCACATCTGCGACTGTTTCAAGAAGCGTTCTGTGAGTAGAACTACACACCAATAAAATGCTGCCCATAGGATATTTCACAAGTCTTTCATTTCTGAAGAGCCATGTCCTGGATTCC
>VZRW01008444.1:363374-380297 GCA_013398125.1 Aegotheles bennettii
TCGTTGAATGGGTAATAAATAAATAATAAATAAATAATAATAAATAAATAAATAAATAAATAAGTCTGATGACCTCCCCAGGCTGGGGAGTTTCCTAGTGATGTCTCTGATCCGGGCACCAGGAAGACAACAGACTGCCCTTTGAGGAGGGTCACCCCGGCTCCTGGGCACTACCTGGGAGCTGCTCACATTTCTGCTGCAGGGCAGGCAGAGCCTGACCCCACCAGTCTCTCTCCATTTCAGCCTCCCTAATACTTCTAAGCCTTTTTAGTTCGTCCTGCAGCCTGTACACTTCATCTTGCAGCTGAGATCTACACAGTGCTGCAAACTTATCACAGCATATCCTTCTCTTGACTACTCCTTGGACCACACAGTTCCTATGCAGGACCATTTTTCCTATAGATCAACGCATTAGCAACTCCAGGGTGTTACAAAAAGATGGACCCAATTTCATTGTATTTTCTATTGGGTCTATTTTCAAATTGGGTTCATCTTTTTGAAACACCCTGTACAATTAGATTCACAGAAGAAAACAGCGTTGCTTTTTCAAAGACCAGGTGTCTACACCACTATTTAGGTCATTTTAAGATGTTGGCTGAGGGATGCACTTCACTGGTCTGTGCTGATAATGAGAACAAAAGAAATCTGGAAACAATAAGAAAGATTAATGGAGAGGAAGGCACTACAATCTAGAATGGCTGCAGAGAATCACATACAATGAAACACTGCCAGTAGTGAAGAGACTGAAGTAAATGGAAATGAGGTGTTAGTATTGCCCCAAAAAATCAGAACTTCTGCTGCCAGTTTTCTGCAGCAGGAAGAAACCTGTAGATTCAGTCTATGGGGAAAAAAACCAAACAGTGGCAAACACTGGTTATGAAACCTTCCCCTTATTTTCTCCAAGTAAATCAGCCTTATTTCCCTAGGGAAAGGCAAGAAACACACTTGGGAATAATCATGAACAGTACCTTTGTGACAGCAGATCATGAGCTACCTCTACGTTAAGGAAAACCATTTGTAGGACAGCCAGCTTGTTCTGAACCAGTCATGGAATATAGCAACCTCAGTGCTGCTTGTATAAAGAAGCAAAGGTCTCCTAGCATTACCCTACAGTTGTACATTGCCTTGCTGCTGTTGTGGTGTAGAGCTAAGCTGTTTCCAGGGGTCATACGACTTCTCATCTCAGTAAGAAAAAGTACTTTTGGGTTGGCCAAAAAGGCTACTGCACTGGGGCACTCTGAAATCCCTTTGGGTAGCATGGGCTGGACTGGAGTGTGCCTGAGCTCTACTTCATCTCTCCCCAGTGTCCCTTGATAAACTCAACACTTAAACTATCAACTGTCCTGGGAGCCCAAGCTTTTTAGGAAGCAATATATGAAGAAGTAATTAATTCATCTCAAATAATCAGAAGCTCCCCACATTAAACCCTGATCCATTCCCTCAATTCCCTTTTCCATCTGTTCTTCCTACACCTGAGCTTTCCATGACTGGTAATGTTCAGTGTAAGGTAGGCTTGTGCTCTGCCCTGAGAGTAAGTGACTGCACAACAACTGGGAAGAAACAGGTTCCCACTAGTCTGAGCAGCAATGTGTTACATCTGCCTTGCATGTGCTCTCCAGAAAGTGATCTCAATGCCTCTCTTCCCCCCTGACTGCAGAACTGTATCAGGAAAAGGACTACCTATTACTATGATTTGGATACTGAGTCTTCGGCATGTTCAGGGCCTGAACATAACTGCAGGTAAAGAGCAGAGGAAGAGTCATCCTGGAAGTATCTCAGCCTCCTGCTGAGCCTCAGACAGGAGTAGGTACTCACCTCTGCCAGAGTGGCACCAGAACGCAGCTTTTCCCCCGAGATAGAGGGCTGCAAAGCACTGGATTACATGGCTGTCATCACTGCTTATTGGCTTTTGTTCTTTTCATGGAGCAAGGCAGCAGAGAGCAGGGTGCCACAGTGCTGTGCTCGGGTGTCTGAGGAGCAGCTCATTGTTCATTTATTGCAAAAAGGCATTAAAAATAGCAAAAAAAATATAAAATAAGTAGAGCAGCTTTCCTTTTGGCACACCAGGAGACAGGTGCATTACTACTGACAATGAGGACAAACAAATACTGGAAATACTTTGCACTTCTTCAAAGTAATAGCATTTAGGAATAGACTCAAATGACCTTACTCGTACTGAGCAGCGTCCTACAATTCTCCCATAACCAGTGCTGTGTTCATGGAGTAAAACGTGTTTCTACACCAGTAAAAACATGAGAAAATAGCAGTAGTATTACAGGTCAGATTCCTGTGTTCCTGGTTACATAGATTGCCACACATGCCAGTAGAAACTTTAATTCTTCTAGTGAGGTTTCTCAGAGAGCAAGGAAAACCCAAACCAGAATAAGAGTGGCAAAATCTAGCCTTCATACTATAAGAATATTTGATTGTGTGGCATTATCTAACTATGGCTTACCTTGGTGTTATTCTCCCTTTTCGGTAGGTGAATGACTTCACACTAAAACAGAGGGCTGTATAATTTTTCTAGAATATACAGCATTCTGCATACAGCAAATATTCTGTGTATTCTAAAGCAGAGCACATTGCATGCTGGTAAAAATAGAAATTCAGAGGAAGCAACAATAATCATGAAACTACACCAAGTAATAAAAACTGTACCAAGCAGTCAAGACCAAAATGAGAGAAAGATTTTGAGTAAGATGAAGTAAGGTTTATGCCTTTACCAAACACAGGAACTATGGCAACTTGCGCCACTTCCAGCTGAACCTTCTACCAAAACAGCTTCCCGTGCCAGTGTGTTTCACTGCTTAGGTGAAGTATAGACCTTTTTGGGTATATTGAAAGTGGCTGTAGGCAGTGAGAGGTTGATCTAATAAGAAGTGCTCTGTGAAGCACTAACTATGGAGACCACGCTTTTACTCCAGCAAGGAAACTCTCCTTTATATGGGGGCTGTATGTTCTGCAAAGTGGTCAGAGTGAAAACAGGACCAGTTATATATGAGATACTTCCTTATCTGCACGAGGGCTCCCAGACCACGAGCTCAACTCTCCAAGCTTCTGGATTGCCCTCAAGCCCCTGCCTTGGATCCAAGGACAACTCTCACCTGGGCTGAGTCCTGATCTTTCTAGAAATGACATACCTGTTTGCTCTAATACGTATAACTATCTTATGTACAAGCACCTAATCATGCAGCATTTATAGGGTCTCATTCTGCATTTTTTTTGTCATTTAATTCTATTAATTTGTGTGTTGCTTTTTAAATACTTCCAATAAGCTTCAGAGACTGACTTATTTGTAAGGGAAACAGAGCCAAAGGGACTCGCCCTCTCCAGTCCCAGTGTGAGCCAGATGGCCACACTTTAACCAGTTCCCTGAAATCACAGAATCACAGAATCACAGAATCTAAGGGGTTGGAAGGGACCTCGAAAGATCATCTAGTCCACCCCCCCTGCCAGAGCAGGGTCATCTAGAGTACATCAGAAAAACAATTGCAAGTCAAAATATATTGGGACAGACATGTCAGCTGGTGCAAAGCATCCCAGCTCTACTGACTTCAGGGAGGCAGGCAAATTTATAGCGGGTGAGCCACACGCCCCACTCCATGTTGCAACCTCCAGTGATTTTATTGAGTCTTGCAATAGCCAATGCTTTTAAAGTGTTGCTTAAATCAAGAGACTGCACAAGAACCTAAGCTTGGATGATTTCTGGGTTGGCTTTTTCTTAAGTTTGAATTTCTAGTCCATACGGCTGCAAAGAAAAAGTGGAAAACATTAGGTGAACATTACTATGCAAAAAGAGCCAACAATTTTAACCAAATCTCATAATCGTTATTCTTTTTATTCCTAGCATATGTTCCTTATTTGTGAGAGGTAAGCAAATATTAAATTCAAATGGAACAAATAATAAAGACATCCTTGAAGACATGTTCCCAACTCTCTGTAAAACATTAACAAACACAACTGAAGAATGCTGAAGCTGGCAAAGTGCTGTCTCAGTCAGATGAAAATCAGGGGCAACTTCACTACAATTAGCAGGGCTGAAAAGGAGGCGAGGATGTAGCAACCAGTCCTGTCCTTCTTACAAGAAAAGAAGAGAGGTTTTTTCCCCCATGTTTCACAAAGACTGTGTTATCTTCCTGTCCAGTTTCCTGGGCTGTAGATATGGGATATGGCTAGGCAGGTGTTCTGGTTAATCTTTGCAGCTCTTCTACACAAGTAATACCTAAATACAAGCGAATTAAGAATGGGAAGGGCAGCATTTGAAAACAGATCAGCTGAAATGCATAGGAACTGCAACAGGACATTCTGGGATCTCTCTGTGTATGAGCTCTTCTGTAAGGACAATGCTTATAATAAGATTTGAAGTTCCCCTGGCATTGATAATATTTTTTTGTTTTGTTTTGGGGTTTTTTGTGTGTTTTTACCCCTCCCTTACTGATTGTACAGAAATCTGTGCACTGGAGTGCTCTTCAAGGACTGGGGATCAAAGCTTGAACCCAATTCAAACAGAGTATGTCAATAAAGGATGAAATTCACTATTAGGAACACACTTAAAACACATCAGCATAGCACATAATAGGGTGAAAGACAAAGTTGCTCTCTCCCCAGCCTGATATATTTTTCAGACTCAGAACACTAAGTTAATATGGTAGAAAACAATGCTCCTTTTTCCTCTAAAAATACACAGCACATAATCAAAAAGTAATGCACAATCAACCTCTTGATGTCTTTAAGGTAGTAGCAGGAACTGATACTGCCCAGAGCAGCAATGAGCTTCTGAGTCCCACACATGGTAAGAGAAACCGAAACAAGGGATGCATGGAAAAGCCATTAGCAGAAATCTACATGCAGACAAAACATTTTGGTTTTCGTCAGATCTCCAGAGGTCCGAGCACAGCATGTTAACGTTTAGGATAGAAGTCAGTCAGTCTCCAAGCTTCTATTATTTTGTTTTGGTAAAAGAATCTGAGATGTTAGAATAATCACTGGTATTTTTACTGACTAACTCTTCGTAGTAGCTTCTGTCAAGTGTAGCTGGTTTTAATTTGTGGAATGCGGGTGGGCACAGCTTAACATTTATAAAGCTCTAATTGAGAGCATTTCCCTCACAGAGAACAATAACAGGACAGTTAGTTCTTAGAAGTTTTTAAACTAGATGTTTTGATTTTAGTTGGCAAATTTCAAGAGTGGTTTGGTTTTTTTTTTTCTAAGTCCTTTGCTTTTCCAGTGTGACTTAACTCCAAAATGTTTGTACCATTAAGATGACAGATGCCAGGGCCCAAAGGCAAACACACAGGATCATCTATCAGGTGCTTGGCTTTACTGTGGTTTACTGTGTGCTTTGCCAGCAAGTCTTAGCACCTTTGTATGCTCCTCTTTCCTTACCTGTAAAATTGAGATAATGACATGTACCCTCTTTGTTAAGAGCTTTGGCACCTTTTCTACATAAAATTGCTACATGGCACTAACATACAAATGTAATGCTCAGATAACCCTATCTCACTGCATATAAAGGACAGGTGATAGGGGGAGAAATAGCAACCTTTGTCTCAAGGGGTCTGGGGTTGGGTTTGGTTTCTAGTCTCTATTAATTTCTTTTCACCTTCCAGAATTGTCTGAAACATCTGCTGAATTGGCACAATGTGAATGGAGAGATTCCACCTCATCCTAATATTGTCCTGATGAAAAACTGTCAATGTCTGGTGTTCTCAAAGGCAACAATTTTTTCTGAGCACAGTGCCAGGAATAATCTCCTGCTCTTTGACTCAGTCTGCAAGCCCACAGGGTTATGTATTTATTCACTTATTTATTTTGATGTCTCCAAAATAGCAATGCATGTTGCTCTACAGATTGCATGCTGTAAAACAGTGGAAGCAAATAAACTGCAATTGTTAATGTTAATTGGTCTTACTTTACCGTGTCATTTCCAATTTTTTTCAACACGGAGATTAAAAAGGGTTGGAGAAAAAGCTGTGATTTTGTCATAAGCAATCCAGTTTAGCAGAGTGAACTGAAGGGATTTGATTGTTCAAGCTCTGCACAACCAACGAACCGCACAAATTCACATTAATCTGTCTGTTCACACAGCCCTAGCCCCTCTGCACAGACCTGTGCTTCCACACACAGCGATGGTGCAGGCCCGTGAGCACACACCCCATGGGCAGCAGGGCCACCCCATCCTGCGTGTTCCTCTCATCCCTTGCACGGACCCTTGAAAGTGCAGATGCTGATATTTCAATCAGCGTATAACTGAGGCCTCAGGTTGCCTCTTCAGGCCAAATGGTGAGGACAACTTTGACTTTTCAGTTGTGGTTGACATGGGGTCTGCTTTGTGGGAAACTTCAATTAGTGCAAACCCAGTAAGCACAGTATCTTGCAGACTTGAGCAGCTCATGCAATCTCAAAATCAGTTCAACTCACCCACCATCCCGTGCAAAGGCAGAGCTGCATCCCCACAGCACCACACTGAATTTAAAAGACCCAAGGGAAGATGTTCCAGCCTAAACAATCTCATTCATTCAGGATGTTTTCATTAATATCCTGCTTCAGTTTGCCAGGTGGTATTTTCAGTTGTATTATTCTTACCAATCCCTTAACAAAACCCCATAATGGTTTTTCCTAACACCATGGTGTTTATGCCATTCACACACACACATTACCTACTCTCTCAGTTCCTCCAGTTCTCAAGAGACTGAGCCACTGTCACTTGGGTGCACATGACCACATTCACACACGTACACACAAATTTGCTGATTTTCTCTGAATTTCCACCCAGTCTAGTCTTGAGGTGCCCAAAACAGAGCATGCTGTCCTGAGAGGGGTTATAATTCTGGTCCAAAATCCTGCCTCTATCCCAATCCCATTTGGGACTGACTTGTTGCCATGTCATTGCACCACAAAATTACATCTCATTTTCTGTTATCTATTACATCAGGTCTCAGCCTGCAAAATGTTCTTCTAGGTTTCTCCCTCAGAATGAGGTTCTCCTTGTGTATTAGCTTCTCATTTTCCATACTGCATGGCATTGTGAGCTTTTCTGTTCATATGCCCATCCTCTGTAGGTCTACTTGCACATATCTGGGCAGCTTCACTATACACTCAATGTCACAAGTGACTGTCATCTAAAGATTTTATTAGCACAGCTTTCCTTCAGATCATTTGCAGTGGCTAAGAATCAACATCAATCCCATCTTGGTGCCAACCTCTACTAAACACCTCCTCAAAACACGATGCTCTGCTGTTAATAATTATCCTTCCACCACTTTGCAGTCCTTACGACACAATGTTTATACCCAAACCAATGTGTAAACTTGTTTTGCAAGCAGGAAAGCAGGAATGTCATGAGAAACCACATCAGATGCATTACCAAAATCCAAATCATCAGTAGATCCAGCAAACTGCCTTTTATCCATTGATTTTGTAATTCTGTTTTCCAAAAGAGGTTTGGAAAAATCTATTTTCTATTCTTTCATTGCCACTAAGGCTCATTTTTTCCTTCTACTCTAAAAAAAATTCCATAGTTGTTTCCTTTTTCCACTTCTGCATTCCTTTTCTCAAGCCGAGATATTCCCAAGACCTTTAATTAATTAGCTAGAAAGACAAGATTTGTCATAGTTTACCCTGTATCACAAAAGTCAGTGCTAAATTTGATGTTTGTTGCAGCTGTGGAACAGATGTGGGTCCTAAACTCTGAGATTTTTGTTCCCTCTGTGTAATGCAAGTCAGAAATTTTAGGGAAATGCATATGCCAACAGTTACCAGAGTGTGATACGTGAAATGCCTCAATATTTGTGTTTTTGGGGAAATGGGATTTAGCTGTAGTATCTCAGATAGTGCGATGTGCTCTTGCTGGTGGCTGCAATTCATGTCGAGGAGCAGTTTCAGGCTTGGATGCTGACCTTGGAGCCCAGAACTGGACACCACCAGCTTTCCTAGAATTGAATAAGGCTTCCAGCACAGATGAGATTGAAGGCAGATACCACAAGGGTACCCTGAGTTTTCTAGGTAATAGGCACCTCAATAATACTGAAAGAAGACTGAATTATTCACAGCTTGAACTCTTTTGGCCTAATACAAAGAGCAGGAGGCTACAAAACCCCCAAATGACGATGTGAGTGCAGAAGCAGAAAGATCAGAGATTGCCTGTTGAGATCATTCAAGACCACACATTTTGTCCTATTTGATGGAAAAAGAAAAGTTGTGATTACAGGAGAGGAGGGAAACAGATAGGAAGGTTGTCAGGTCTTGAACTGGCTAAAAGAAAAAGAGATTACATCCTCTGCTAGAGAAGACTCAAGCTTCGAAACCCACTAAAAGTAAAATTGACTGCACCTTTGAAATACACAAGTTCTGCCTGGAAACCAAATACAGGGAAATGAAAAAAGGATATGTACAGATGGCACGATCATATGGCCAACATATGGAAACCAAACAGAATAGCTACTGGGTTTTAAATTCCATGAGAACAATTGGAGAAGAGCAAGAGACCTCTTTCTCACCCTGTTTACTTCCCTGAAGACCCCACTGCGCCCCAGCCCTCACAGCACTGGTAGCACTTACTCTGTTGTGTACTCTGTACACAAACTCTTTCAGATGTTTGCCACTTCTAACTCTTCGGAAGCCTCAGACAGTTCCATAAGTACTCTGACTACTGTCCTAAGCAAAACGACACAAAGAAGTAGCAGATGAAAGGCAAAGGAGGTACTGACATGCAGTTTCCTAAAAAACATCCCCACGACATCCTCACCATCAACACTGGGCTGGTTCTTACAGCTGGATGGAAAAAGCAGCATGTGAGCATGGCTGTGCACACACACATCCAGCGTGTTTATTTAACCACACATATAAAAGCCTGTTGAAATCAAAACATACCCTAAGCCTAGGCAAAACGTTTTAATTAAAGGAAACATATTTTCCTCATTAATACGTTGTATGATGTATCAACGACCATGACATACTCCTGTGGCATGTTTTTTTCTTCTCTGTGTGTGAACATCTGTACATTTCCCCAGAAGCTGAATTTGACACATGTGATGCAGGAACAGAAATGTCTTTTCAGTGGAAATCTAAAGCAAACAGATGTGTTAAGCATCTGCCAACAAGTTATGAGGAAGTTACTTCTGCTCCAGGACATAATAACCTATGCACTTCTCCTTAGAAGAATGTTTGTCTTCTGTGGAAAAGGCAACTCCTTACTATGACTTGTATTTCCATGTGTATGAGAAATCTCCCAGGATCGCAGAATCACGGGGTTGGAAGGGACCTTTGGAGACAGTATAGTCCAACCCCTCTGTCCAAGCAGGGTCAATTACACCAGGTTGATCTGGAGCATGTCCAGCATGGTTCTGAGTATCTCCAAGAATGGAGACTCCACGCACTCTCTGGGTAAGCTGCTCCATTGTTTGACCATCCTCACACTGAAAAAAGAAATCCTATATTTAAACACAATTTCCTGGTTTTCAGGTTGTGCCAGAGCTGAGAAGAGTCAGGCTCTCCTTTACTCTCCACTATTAGATATCAGTACAATCTAGGAAGATACCCCTTAAGCCTTCTCATCTCCAGGCTGAACAACCTCAGCTCTCTTTGTCTCTCCCCATATGCCACATTGTCCTGTCCCTTAATCACCTCTGTAGCGTTTTATTGGACTCTCTTCAGTACATCTGTATCTTTCTTGTACTGGGAGTCCAGGACTGGACACAGACCCTGGATGTGCCTCACCGGTGCTGAGCAGAGGGAAAGAAGCACTTCTCTGAGCCTGCTGGCAAAATTCCTCCCGGCGCAGCCCAGGATTCTGCTAGTCTTTGCTGCAGAGACACAAAGCTGACTCATGTTCAGCTTCCCATCCACCGGGAGCCCCAGGTCCTCCTGTGAGACCTCTGGCTTCTGGGCAGCTCTGGTACACATGGACATTGTTTTCAAATCTGCATATCTAAGCCCACATAAACCCATATCGGGCATGAATACAAAAGCAGGTTGTTATTCCAAGGCACTGCACACCTACAGGTCCCAATGGAGAAAAGTGGAAGTGTTATGATTAAAGCCCTATTTCATGTTTCCAGGTTGCCTGCAGCAGAGCCTTCATCATCAAATTGTGTATAAACGGAGGCTCTGTAAGATGCCACATTTCAACTAAGCTCTAACAAGAACCACTCAGGAGAAAAGTGCATTTCCTTCCAGTTTATTCCTTTGGTTTCAATTGTGGTAAGTTACAAACCTATTGTAAGGTAGACACCATGCGACACAGGGGCGTGCAGCTCTGAGATAACTCATCCTAAACCAGTGATCTATGTGGAGGGTTAGATAATGCTGCATTATACATGGGAATATCAGCTTCTTCATGAACAGACCCCGCTGCCATGTGCTGGGAGGTATGAATTAGACTTGATGAACATAATAAAGCAAAGACATAAGTGTTTAGGATATCTTTTTATAAAGCACTTGCCTGTCCCTGCACTTAGAATAGCTACCTGCATCCATTCCCTTGTTAACTGCCACAGACCTCCATCATTCTTGAACTCTCTTGTTAAGGCGAATAACAAAAAAGGGAAAAATAAGATCTTACTGCTAAAGCCCAATTCCTGGCCCCTGGGGTGCCTCCTTGTACAAGCTAGTTGCAGAATGTAAATGCAGAAACAAGCACTACAGATATGCTTATGGATGAGGAAACAATATCATGAATTGTGTTATGTCAAGTGAGATCCTATTTATAAACAGACAAAAAGCTTCTTGGTGTGTAAGTGAGTGATGGGAGGCAGGAGATTGTTCATTGTACAAATGAGTGCAAAATATGATAAAAAGGAACCGCAGGGCTCTCAGGAAGAATAATGCATGTGCCATTATCATTTTGACACAGAGGACAGTAGCACATTCATCAGTATTGAGCTGCAGAGAACCTGTGCCTACCCTTTGTGAATCCCATGGGAGGTTATGGATGTAGGATGTTTTCAGGGTAGCTCTTTGGAGGATCCTGGAGCTCCTCACCAATGGCATAGGTAAGCTGCTAGGGCTTGTGCATGTTAAGGTAGGTTTGGCAGAGAGGCACAAGGGTCCTGCTTTGAACATGTCAGCTCTTGCTCTCTGCATGGCCCAGACTTTTCACACGCTCACATTGCCTGGAAAGCCATGGTTGGAAAGGCACAAAATGGGCAGGAGGCAGACAGTGGTCAGTGCTTCAGAGACCAGCAGTAGCTCCAGAAGGTTACAAGGGCAGTTATTTAAACTACAGACAAAACAACGCAGAGACTCTGTATGTAAGATGTCTGTTATTTTTCTAGTGGTTTGTTGCATTGCCTCCTTTATTCCCTAAGTAAATGCAGTGGTGTGTCAGACCAACCTTTTACTCATTTTCTTTCCACTTCCTTCCCCATTCTCCACCCTAACTAAAGCAGTCATGTCTTGGACGGGACTCTTGAAAGGTCAACATCCAAGCAAAGCCATCTATCTAGGGGTTAGATCCCAGGGTGAACACCTGGACTGATTGCTAGCTTTTGAGATGTAACAGAAAGCTGCAAGACTTGAGAGCCAGTGTCCAGACTGAGTTTAGACTCTGGAGACTTAAAAAATCCCAGTTTGCTGAGAGCAGCACGGCGAGTTGAGCAGATGCTGCCATGGCATTCACCCACAGAACTGCAGTGATGGTGCCTTCCCAGCTCCAGTCATTACAGCCCACCACTTATGCATGCTCCTAGTGCTTTAAGGAAAGCTAAGGCCAGTTCTGTTCCATCAATACTGTGTTCAAGACAGTTGTTACAGTGCCTATAGCGTCACACTGCCAAGAAGCAGCTGTTTTTGGAGTCTGAAAAACACTCTCAGATGGAGGAAATCTCTAAGAAGGAATCAAAGTCAATTTACTCTGAAAGTCTACAGTGTCTCCACATCTGCTGTACAACACGTACACACACATTGAGTTTAGCTCTTCCAAGGACATTGGTGGGACTTGGAAATCAAATCCCAGTCAGAAGGTACACTCCAGGCATATTGCAACTGCAGTGCTACACGGACCACTCCAGACAAGATGCAAACAAGGGACAGTGGGTAAGATGCTGAGTTTGCAATGCTAAATATATTTGTTGTTCTCTGTCATTGCTTTAAGAGGAGTCACTATAAAGATGTTGTTCAGAGTCACTGATTTTTTTCCTGTTCCAGTTTCCTAACCTTGCCAGTCTTGGAGTTTGGGGTTATAGCAGTGAGCAGTTTATCTCTTCTGAAGTAGCAACAAAATGCCCTGGCTTTCAGACCTCTTATCTGATAGACCCTTATCTTTTGTACTTCCAATTCTGCCCTGAGAAAGGCTGAGGAGCAGATGAACATCCAGGAATTTAGCACATTATTAGTATTTTTTTTTAACCTAGGGGCAAGGAACAAAACAAGCAGCTAAGTGCTGTGAAGGAGCGCACTTAACTTTGTCTCCTGATCTCAGAATCTAGCACATTAAAGGATGGTGTTGCCGTTTGATACCTGCTGCTGCTAAGAGAATGCATAATGATAAAACCACTAGCTAAGCTCTTACATCATTTTACAATCAGGCATCTCAAAAACTGTTTATCTGATCAGCACCAAATTCTGTCAGAGCGTTGACATGTGCATTTCTAAATAATTTCAGTATGTCAACCTGAATAGACACACAGAATCAGAGAGTTAATTATCTTTGACAACTTTGCCAGCTAATTTCCTATTTATATGTACCAAACTAGGGGCCTCTTTTATCCTTCCCTGTCACAAAGAGTTTATCAATCAAATCAAGGCCTAAAATTGGCTGCCAAGACGGCCTGCCATCCCAAAGGGGAGTTTATCCGTTTGAAATCTTTCCGACTACCTAATGACAGCAACATTGACATGAAACATAACAGGCATTGTTTTTTGTTGTTCCTTCTCTCTCCCTGCTCCCCCTCTTTTTCCACTCAGAGCAGACATGGCCTCACTGGGAGAAGGTGAAGCTCAGGCTGGTATCTCCCCTGCCCTCCCGTGGCTCCCCGCTTCCTAAACACGCCTGCGCCTGGATGCAGCTGTCAGGACGGGGTTTCGGATGCACACCATTCACCTCTGGATTTGAGCTGACAGAACCTGCTCGTGTCAACTCCATCCTTGTCTGTGCCAATTCCAGCACGTTCGTTGAGGAATATGAACAATGTTAAGCACTACCCACTCCTGCTGACAGGCATTAGATGGCGGAGCGTTCAGTACATGTTGTCACTACTTCCCTCTGACAGGCAGTTATGTTTTACTTTAATAGCCATACATCTCCTCTCCAGTTCCCTTTAACTGGCTGGAATTTTACAAGGATACCAAGAGGCTGTCACTTCATTGGTGCACATCAGTGTTGTCCCTCATCCAGGAACTCCCCCTTACTCACATGTGTAAAAACAAGTTGCATCCCATGGCAGAGGCAAGAGAACAAAACGTGGTCCTTGCTGATACCGTGCTAGGATTTTCTGTCTCACCATGGGTGGGGAAAGGCCCAGCAGTCATGGGCTGAATCCTAATGATCAGCTGAACCCACACAGGCAATTTCTCTAAGGGTGTTGTAAAAGAGACAGAGTTTCCTCTAGGACCAGGATGACACGGCAGCACTTCTCGGATACAGCTGGGAGTGACAGGATTCATCACACATGCTGCTGGCATTCAGTCATGGCAGCCTGACTAGTTAAAACTTAATAAAAATATAGAACATTTTAAAACATTGAATTGTTGCTTAGACAGCCGCCACACAGGGAAAATGATCTAATACATGAGAAAAAGACAAAACCACAGTGTTGTTTGCATTCTTGGAGATGGGGCCATCTATTTCTCACCAATACGAACACGCTGACCTAAGGTGGAAGATGCTCAGCACCCTGCCTTGCGCACATGCTGTGCACTGCAGATCCAGAGGAGACAAAATGCCTGCTCAGGTGTGCTCCCTGACCCGTGTGTCAAGGCATTTCTGTCTCCAGGTGTTTCCCCCTGAAGTGAGCCAGAGAGAGTTAGAACCACACTTTGTTAACATTGCACTAACCTCTTCAATCTGCGGGGCTTTTTTGTCTTTAGAAAATGGCTCCCTTTCTAATTCCAACCTTTTATCCCAAAAGCTCTCTCCTCATTCCACCAGCTTCAGAACACGGTGGGCACACCAGTCCCTCCAGTAGGAAGAAGGAGCAGCTGAGCTTGTGTTCTTCCTGTAGCTGAAGTAGCCATTCAATATATGCACCCTGCTCCTTACAGGGTGAGGTCTCCCAGAAGGTACAAAGCATCTGGAATGAAGTGCCTCATTGTAATGAGGTCTTGAAAGCAGAGTTTATGTTATTTTATGACTTACTATGTAAAAGAAGAGGTGAGAGGGGGGAAAAAATGACTGGCATATTCTTTAATGTCACCCAAAAGCCTCAAGGGCCCAATTAATCAGGAAATATGTTTGGCTTTTGGACTTCAGTTGCCCATTCCCTTGGGCTCCTGCAGTGCAGGGGCTGGACATATGTTACTTGCTCAAGCTCTAAGAAATTATATTTGCATGGGGAGTGATACCTGCTAGTCCAGAATTAAGATGTCAAGACCTTCTCTCATTCAAATGCCAATGCTCTCAGCTGGAATGTGTCTGGAGAGGGCCCACAAACCAGCTGAACAGCTTGGTTCATAACCTTCACCATTCCCATGAGAGTCTGCATAGAGACCCAGCTGTTTGGGTAACACAGTGGAATATGAAATAGGAGAACCTGCATTCTTACACCCTCCCTGATTCCCACTGAAGAGTATAAAGTGAATCGCCACCAAACAACTCGGGTAATAAGAAAAAAGATTTCATCAACTCATGAAACTGGTACTGATTCAAAGCCCTTCCCAGGCCTGCTGAGTCAGTGGAGAAACCTCTTCTGCTTTTGAAACCAATGACAAAACTGGAGCAGAAAGGGTGTTTTTCCCCAGATATACAAGCCAGGATGGCTTTATGCTGCTAAAGCTGAGCTGGTTTCTTTGGAAACAACCAACTAAAAACTCTGAGTCTTTCTCATCTTGGCTGCCTGTCCAGAAGATTTGGTATTTTTTTAAAAGTTGCCAACAAAATCTAGTCATTTTAGCACCATTAAAAGGCCAACTTGTATTCATAGAAAATACTCTGGCAGCCTAGAGTTACCTTTGCACAATTTATGCTGGGATGCACAACTAAACTTTGCATCTGCTGCTTGTTCCAAGGAACAGACACTTCAGATGGTAAAGCCCAGTGACTGCTGGGCTGCTCTCATCTACTGAGGCATCAGAGCAAATCCCTATTTCCAAGCTCCCCTTGCCTGCAGAATGGCACGCTTTGGGCAGGAGCAGCTCAGGGCCAGGCACATACAGAGACACGTGGTTTCAGAGATATTCACTGTGTTTCAGGAGACTTTCAGCGACAGATCTGACACTGGCTCCAGCAGCAGAAGAAATGGCTCATGACACAGCTAGGGGAGCGATAGTGTGAGTTAATATTGTCCTTGCAATGGCTATTATTTTTATTTCCCTGACTCTGGAAGATGAAGACTCAAAAATATTCTTAAATACAGAGTGAAATGACTGTGCCCAGACCCTAGAGAACAATCCTCAGTGACTAATACTGATGCCCTGGTTGCCAGTAGTCCTGTTAGTGCTGTGAAGGGCTCCTTACAGCTAGTGAAGGATTGCTAAGGTTTCACCGAGCGCACACAAAAGTCGCCAGGCAGAAAACATTAAAAAGTAAAGTTCTCATCTTTCCACTGCATTAGTAAAGCTACTGCAGCAATAGTGCAAGGTCTCACATACCAGACAACCAATTCTCAACAAGGAACGTACATAAAAAGGAGGAGATTGCTTCTGGATGCTGCCTTTGCCGAGCCTCCCAGCACGTGCTGCTGGGGATGCTGATGCTTACCTGGTAGAAGCTGGGCAGAAATCAGCAATTCATTTCACATTAGGCAGTATTGAACATCAGTCATTACACCCAGCACAGGCCAGATTTGAGCCAGTGACCTAAGGGTGAAAGGCTGCAGCTTCCCAAACCGGTAATCATTACCTTTTGACACAACCAATTATTCAAAAACAGTCACTCAGAGCTCAATTAAAATTTTGGTAACTTAACCTTTTCTTTGCTTCTCCTTTGTCTCCTGCACATTGTGTTCCCCAGCCTAAATAAACTGCACACTTTGTCACTGCACTACATAATTCTGTATTCAAACTGTCAGGACCTCCCGGAGCCACCTCTGTCACTGTCTCTGCCAATCCCCGCGCGCTCACTCAGGACTCAGAGTGGTATTAAAGTGCTCTCCCTGACAGACACTTTGATAACATCACCAAGCACATGCATTGAGGCAAATTCCTTCTGACAGCATTCACTCAACAAGCAGAAAACTAAAGAGGTCTACGGATTTGTTTAGTTACCTCGCCTGTGTGATAGATGTTATAATTAACTCTCTGTCTAATGCTGAAAAGCTATTGTTAAGTTTCACAGCCTTTGAAGATTCACATTTGTAACAGCAAACCTCTCAAATGAACACATTTAGCAATGACTGCATTTTTCAGTGATTTCTCAATGTTGCCAAACAGCAGCACTGAATATTTATAGAGTTTCTGTTAAAAAATTACACGTATCATTGCTGGGTTTGCTTTGATCTAGAATTTATTGTCTATGAACCAAAAAACGACAGCCCCCCCCACCTCCCCTCTCTCATACACCTCCACACGTTGGCTGCTTAAGACATTGTGTGGAGGCAGGTCATCTCAGACTCCACTACGAATCTAATTAAATTAATGCAACCTCTTGGACAACACAGAATCATTACTGCTGCAGCCATTCTAACATTCATCACATCTGCACAGTCATCCATCAGAAACTAAATGCTTAGTCTCCTACTCTCTGTTCACCATAATGGATCCAGTTACATTTTTTTTCTCCCCAGCAAAAGCAAATTATTACAGACAGACTCTACATGGATGTGCCCATCT
>VZRW01008445.1:1319-17820 GCA_013398125.1 Aegotheles bennettii
GGGGCCCAGAACTGGACACAATACTCCAGATGTGGCCTCACTAAGGCAGAATAGAGCGGGAGGAGAACCTAAAGCTAAAGAGACCCAGCTTCCTTAGCCTTTCCTCATAAGTGCAATCTTTCCTATTTTCCTAACAGAATTAGTAAGGTCATTGATTACATTCCTGGCCCTCAAAAACCTACTTAAAGTGCCTCCATATTTTATTTTGCAAAATTTGAGCACAATCCACTTGCTCAGGTGAAAATTCAATTAAGCTGTACAGAACCCTGGTATTCAGTTTGCTTGAATTGTGTCTTATACATCATCTTTATCTGAAATCAGGGTCCAGTGAGAAAGAGCCCTGCCTCCTTTCTTTTCTTTTTTTTTTTTTTNTTTTTTTTTGTTTTCTTGAGCTTCATTATTGACTCATGCTTTTATTCTTCTTTATTTAATTCCCTAAAGAAATTGAGACAAATAATTTTCCACTTCAGAGTTTCTAGAAGTTGGTATAGCTCAAATGACAGACAGTATTACTTTATTTTCAAATATAGGTTGAGCATGTTAGGAATGGGAGGCTTACAGGAAGGTAGCTTCTTATTTGAGACTCAGGTCCTATAAGGACCTGCTAATTCTTATCAGGCCATTTTCTAATGCACTTAAGTCTTAATTGAAACTGTCAAGTAAGATTAGACTTCACATTTATAGAAGGCAATACAATGATCAGAACAGATTCCATGAGCTAGAACCTCGGGTATTTTTACATGAAAATACTTCTGCTGATCTGAGGAAAATTTAATACTATTATTACAAAAAGAGAACTTTTTGCAACTAGGTTTTCTACCTCAGAGTCCGCTTTCACACTGTTTGAAGCAGCCTTTTCCATCAACCAGCCACATTGCTAAGGAGAGCAGGAATAAAATTGGCTTAGATTGTCACATTTTTTCCCTGCTTTGAAAGTGAGACGTTTTGGCAGGCTGTTCAATACAGGCAAGTATTTGATATGTAAACATTTTTGGGTGTTGTTCTTTTTTCTGTTTGGGGTTTTGTGGTTTTTTTTTTAACCCACTGACCAGGTCAATACAAACCCCTGATGGGACTGGCTTGATTTTAAGATTGATATTACAGCCCTTCCTAAAGGCCATCGCTTTGTTGCCCTCTCCATTTCTAACTCACCATAGCTAGTTAGTTCAGTTACAGGGAACAACCTCAGGCAACACAGGTATCAAACTTCTATAAAAAACAAACTTACGTAGTTCCAAGGGTAGATCACAAATTTTCAGGCAAGATCAGAAACCACATTCTTGTCACAGGAACTTTGAAGATCAAGATTATTTGCAGTGATCCCAGATTACTCTATGGTTATGCCTTGTTCTTTCTCCCGAGTGGTTGCATTCTAATCGTTAACTTTAAGTAACTGTAGGTATATTCTGCTTTAGGCTTAGTCACATTTTTCCATCACTCCAACTCAGTCTTGGACATCTGTCTGTCTACAGACTTTGTAACCCTTATTTTCCTACTGCAAGTGAGGCACCTGAGAGAAAGGCGTGGTCAGTAACACCTCCTGTGCATCCAATCCAGACGTCAGCCGCGTTCATTGCTCTGATGGATTCAAGCAGATACACATGCCTGCAGATGATGTTACTTGACCCTAGACTATCATGGCCTTTCCTCCCATGGAGATTTCTATGAAAAAAAGACAAGGCCTGCATTTGTCAAGGTTTGACATTCATAATTAAAGCAAAACCATGCTGCTGAGAACCTCGCTTCAGTACCAGTGTGACCTTCGGAGGCGAAGGCTGTTAAGGATCCTTCACATTCCAGTTATAGGCTGATAACTCTTCCCTCTGACTCAGCAAAGTGCACTCGACAGCTCCCCAGAGCCTCAGGCAGTTAAAAAATACCCGAGATGACAATCTGCTTTGTGACAGGGATATAGATTTTTTTAGAAGAAACCAGAAGGAAGTTGGTCTCACACAAGGGAATTTGTTTGGAGAGCTCTTGCATAAGATAGGGACATATCCTAGTTTCCCACATTGCTCTCCCCAGGAAAGATTTGGTCATAAGCAGACCCTCCTAACAGCAACAGCCTCCAGAAAGCTTATCATTTCTCACACTTTGGGCACTGCCTCAGTTGGGTAAGACTCGGAAAGTGCTTATCTGGCATTCAGAAACCAGAGGCATTGTTCTTTATGTTTCTGAACCCACAGCAGATACCTCTGAAGGATGCCACTGAAGAACCAGGTCACAGGTGGTCAAATCCAAATCCAACACAAGACACTGAACACTGGGACAGTGACACTGCCCTGAGAAGTGCCAGACAGGGACACTGTGGTTCCATCTTTGAACACATGACATATAGGCAACTTTTAGGAAATACAAAATCCAAAGATCTCCATAGATATCGTCATGACACCAAGACAAACGAATGGTGAAGAAAGTGAAGAAAGTTTACAAATTTGACCTAATATTTTAAGCTCTTGTATTTTAAGCTACTCAGGCACACTGTCTGTCATGCATATTGCTTGACAAGTATTTACTGCTACAGACTCTCAAAGAAAAAGCTTAATTGTAACAGAAACCAGACAGCAATTCTCATCTTGGTGCACTTCATTGAGAAGATCAAAGAAGCACAGACAGTTATAGTCGGTAGAAAAAAAGTAAGGTAAAGATAAAAAACCACTATGTTTTTAATTTTGAACACAGCCCAGAAAGCAGCATTTCCTACTTGGGAAAAGACAGGGATTTTGAATGAATCAGAATGTATTTGTATTTCAAGTGACAAACACAAAGTTTAAAAATCAAAATATTTTAATAACCAGTAACGGGGAGATGTCCCCTTACTACATTTTGGACTAGCAACTACTCTACAGATGAAAGCCAGTTTAACACTTTGTGTGAGTTTTCCGCCTTGCAATATACGAAGGTACATACCCTTATTCTATAATTCCAGCAATATAGATACAACACTGTAAATAAAATCTTAATGTCTTTTTACTACGTAGAGTCCTGTGCTGTCACACTGTACTATGCAAACCAGTTATTATATGGAGTTACAGAAAGCTAGCACACTGGAAATGTTGCCTTATTCCAGTTTATACAGACTTACACGCTTAAAGTGTTAGCTTGAAAAGATTACAAGTAGCTCAGTAAAAATGGTCATGTGTTTATGTGATAGTGTTGTTTAAAGCTGACTATAGATTAAGCTGTTGTACCATGAATAAACAATTTAACAAATATTCAATCCCAGAAACACAACTCACTTAAACTGCATTCACATTTAATGAGAATATGTCTTTTCATCCAGATGAAAATAAATGCATGTTCCAGAACAAAATAAAGTATCTTATTAAATGGTTTGCAGAATTTATTAGGTCTTTTTTAATATACTCAATACTTTATCAAGCTAGTTGCATCTAAAGTGATCTCTGCCATATACATTACAATTTCTGTGCACCATCTAAAAAAAAAAAAACACCAAAAAATAGTATTTTACTTTTAACCTTGAATTAACCTAAAAGTGAACCCTTCTGTAATTTAAGACACTAGCCCACACATTGCCTATAACTGCAATATTTAAATTAGGTTTCACAGCAAGCTCAACCTGCATTTCAATAAAAGAGGTTACTGACATCTCAACTTTTGAATTTCTATAGTTTTCTATATTAACACCGCAAAAATTTAACGTGGTGTTTAGTCCAAATAAGGAAAAAGTATACAATTCCTTTACAACAAAGCTTGCTCAGAATACATATGCCTCAAGAAAATTAGGAAACTCCTCCAGTAAAAGGAATTCACCCAGATTTGTGAATGGAAAAAGATTTTAGGTTGTTCTTAATGCTTGGAGCTGCTCGTAAAAAGCAAAACCAGCAAGCACAACAAGTAAACTTGTATTAGAGGTGACTTAAAGCAAAGAAAATTGGAAAAAAGCAGATTCTACCTGTAACAAACATTTCCCAATTTAGAACAAACTTTAAAAGGGACTCATGCAGGTAATCAACAAATACATTTTCTGATGCCTTCATAGGATTCTAGTTTACTGGCCAGGCACATATACTGTAAATATACAGAGAATCCAGAGTGCTGAAATTTACACAGCACTTAAAAGGATTTAACATAACAGAGGTGGGTAGGACACGGAAAAAATATTTAACAACTTATATAAATATATTAAAATCTCAGCAAGAAATGTAGGAGCCCATGCACACAAGACAGTAAATTGAAAAAACAATTAAGACTTGACTTCTCCTTTCAACAGCACTGACACCTGAATTCCAGAAAGTTAACAATTTATAATATCTTATAACAGTCTTTCTCCACACAGCCTATATGTACTGAATCATACCAACATTACACAGCACATGAACAAGCAGCAGATGCATCAAGGGAACAGGAGCTATATGCATCATGTGGCCTGCCCAGTTACAGGCAAATATCAGAAAAATTGTTTCTGATATATGCAGAGATACAATCAATATAGCTAACCGCATACCCGCCATTTTCAAGAGTTGTCCACAGTATGGGAAAGGGGAGCTTTAGATAAAAATTATGTACCCAGTCTCAGAAGTGACAGAAGCAGAGATTTGTCCTTCAAAAACTGGGTCCGTTATGGACTGGCCTTGATGCACATGCAGTACATTTGTTTTCAGAACACAAGATTAATTAGGAATGTCTGCACTAGTGTTTCGATTTCCGTATCTGTGATGGATGATCAGCAATACAACTCCTAAGAAGAAGCATATGGACCCAACAGTGATGTAAGCAATTCCCAGAAAGGGATTTTTGCCTCCCATCCACGAGATGGTGCTTAGGATCATTCTTTTCCGTCCATCAAAACTGTGTACAGGATAATCTGAAAAACATATAGGAAAACAAGCAGCACGTTTCCAAACCTAGCTTTATGTGGTTAGGTACACTACATTTCTGGATCATTTCACTCAGGTTCCAAGTATAAACTGCCTTCTTTGAATACTGAAAGAGCAAGTATGAAAAATTTAGCTGTTCTTTTTGGCTAAGACTAATCTGGGCACTGACAGCTACTCCAAGAAAACTGCCACATGAGGAGATGTTAATCCCTTTTTAAAGAAAGGGTAAATGCACAATTTTGTGCGTTTTTGAAAGCAGCTTCAATAAAATGAAGGAAATCTAAATTTTAATTCTTGAATACATTTTTCTTAGTGTTTTTTTTCTTAGTGACTTTATATTCATTCAGTTTTATTTGCACTCCCCAGAGTTTTGCAGCAAAGGAAAATACTACAGTAAATTTAAATGATCATTGAGTGCTTTCAAATTTTAAGAATTCAGTAACTATAATAACCATCCTTCTCTAGTCTCCTGCACTTCTACCTAGTCTTTAGCTTGCCCAAAACAGAATGGCAGGCCTCCCCACCTGATCCACAGCTCTGGAATTTTTCTGACCTCCAAAGTCAGTCGGCCCTTGATTACATATTGTCATTACACCCTGAAGTTAAAGTTGTCAAATTTCTACGCTACCAACTACCCCTGTTCTTTCCTTCTTCCTATGCTTCTTTCAATTCCCTTAGCACCCAAGCAATCTGATTTCCTTCCCACTGTGAAGCTACTCATTTAATTTTACACAGGTCTGAGTAACTGCACAGCAGAGCAGGCTGCTCTAGAGCAAGTCACAAGCAGAGAGTAATCGGACAATACATGAAGCCACAGAAGGACCCAAAGCAGGCCCCAAACTTTGGAATGAATGTTAATTCCTGCACCCATGAGAAATGCCTCTCCCAGGTATTTCGTGATCCTTCAGTGTCAAAACAGTAATTAAGAGCCCATAGGAAAGCGCAGGAAAGCATCAAAGAATTAGCAGTGCATATGCTGATGAGCAAAACCACACACTGCAATTTGGCCACGTGACCAACCTCAGGGTACATACAGTGTGCCCATATATAGTGTTTTGTGGAAATTAGAGCCTGGCTAACTGTTACTTAGGCCATTTAACAGATTTCAAAAAGGCTTATCAGCTTACCTGAAGGCTGAACTATGATTTGTGATTGAACTATCACCTGAACTATGCTTAAGTATCTTCCTGTCAGCCAAAATGCAGGCAGTCTGCCCAAAAATGAAAATGTTCCCACGCTTAGAGTTTAGCCTCTATCCCACATGAGGCAGCTACTGGGGGGACTGCAAATACCCAGAAACATGACCAAGATGTGTGAGAAAAAAGTGAATGAGACTGACCAGACACCTGTGAGAATTCAAGTTAAGTGTACAGAGAAGACACTAGTGTCCTCCAAAATTTGTCTACCAGCTAAACCCTACACTGAAATCTTCCCTATGGCTAACATACATCTCCATTATCTCCTCACAAAGGCCTTCTCTTAAGAGTTGACTTTTTTTTTTTTAACTGAGTATTTTCATCCTGGTTAAAAAACACAGTTTTCTATAAATGCAGTTTTATATGCACTACGAAATAGCTTAAGATTGTTAAGATTAAAACTACACTTACATTAAAGAGTGTAAGTCTAACCCAGTCACTCCATTTGTAAAGCTTAAAAAACTGGACTAGATTTCACGTTCTAACAGGCTACACACAAGTTAATTCTATAAAAACTCGCACAGAAGATGGTAACTATTCTAATCAATTGTCACTACCAGATTTCAACCACAGCTCAATACTGCTTTTTTTTTTAGACATGGCAAGGAAAAAGCCTAGTTCAGTTTGAACTTGCTCTAATATATGCCTGTGTAATCCAGCTAAGGTCCTTAGCCACTTCCAAAGGTTTTTCAAAGGATACTGTATGCGATATCCAAAGAGTATTTTCCAGCCTGTAAGGTAGGCTGTAAATTATTCTTTCTTTCAATGAGACGATACAGCTTGCGAAACGTCGGCAGAGCAGCGGTACGCATCCACACGATGAAGTCTTCATTGATGAAGCCATTGTTGTCAGGTTCCGAGTCCAGCATATACACTGGCTTGGGCCAATTTACAGGTTTTGTAGTGCCTAGGATTAAACACAAATAATAACAACAAAGCATTTCATATACAGAACTAAGTAACACACTGGCTCATCAAAATTCATTCTAATACTACAAAAAAACATATTAACTCCTAAACAGTATGATCAGAGAGGTTGGTTCACTACTATTGCAAGGCTCTGAGCTGTTTAAGAACTTTTTATTTTGCAGCTTTAGTAGTAGTGCATATCCATTTATTCTCATGACAGCACCATCCCTTTGCTTAGACAAATTTGGCTCACCTACACAATTACACAGCTAGGAAGTCTTGTCTAAAAACATTACTTTAGTGAGATAGTTCTCCATTATGATGATAGCTCCTCTGCTCACTTGTTATGAGTTTGACTACCACTTTCTGGAACATGAGCAAATACACATTCGTACAATATTTTAGATGATGCCATCCTAATGCTTTTGCTAATTTCAATGGAAATACAATTCTACACTGTATTGGGGTAAGGTATCTGCCTTTCCAAGGGTAGCATCACACTGGTAACATGCAATTTGCCAGTGACTAAGCAAGAAACCCACATCAGGTTAAACCTGAAATAATTATATACCTTGCACAAACACCCACACCCACCCCTTAGAGCCCTGAGGAAGATTATTTTCAGACATTGGTAGCCAAAGAAAACTTTGATTTACCAAACTGTATTTAATCTAATAAATCAGAAAAATCAGTCACTTCTAATCACAAAAAAAAGAATCAGGTTTTTAGAAAACTGTGCACAATCTACCGGTAGAAACATTTAAATGAAAACTCCATATGAAGAGTTTAATCAAACAATTGCAGGATTTCTTTTCAAGTTAAATCCAAGCATTGTAGCAGTTGTACTGTTTTTGGCTGGGATACAGTTAAATTTCTTCATAGTAGCTTGTATCCTGCTGTTTTGGATTTGCGATGAAAGCAGTGTTGATAGCACACTGATGATTTATTTGTTGCCGAAGAGCGTTTACACAGTCTCAAGGCCTTTTGTGCCCCTGAGACTGCCAGGGAGTAGGCTGGGGGTGTGCAAAAGCTTGGGAAGGGACACAGCTGGGACAGCTGATGCCAACTGACCAAAGGGACATCCCATACCATATGGTATTGTGCTCAGCAATAAAACTGGGCACGTAGAGGCAGGTAGGAGTTGCTGCTGCTCAGGGACCTGGTTGGTAGTGAGCAATTGTTTGCTTTCATATCATTTGTTTTTCTTGGGTTTCAGTTTCCTCTCTTTTGTTCTTGTGTTGTTGTTTTGGGTTTTTTTTTCTGTACACAATGTTTTTTTAATTATTAAACTGCCTTTATCTCAACCACGAGCTTTCTCACTTTTATCCTTCCGATTCTCCCCCATCCCACTGGGCAGGGTCTCAGTGAACAGCTGTGTGGTGCTTAGTTGACCCCAATTAAAGCATGACAGCAGTGCAGACATTAGGCTTTTCTCAGTATTCCACGTAAAAAAGAAAAATTATCAGAAATTTTAAAAAAATAATAAAAAATAATGATTACAGTAAAGGTAAAACCCAAACACTTTCACATGAAATTTGCAGCTTTCACTATTTAAAGGCAGCAGAGTAGTCCTTAGTTTGGATTTCTTCAGAGAACCACAACATTTTTAATTAAAATGTTCACTAAAATGTTGTCAGCAAGATAAAACTCACTGGAATAAAAATGTGTTTGAAGTGTTTTTTTGTTCTTAAAATCTCATATTTATTTATTTATTTTACCTTGGAAAAGCGCAGTTAAGTTATTTCCATCTCCTGTAGGATTCCTGAACTTGACATTTTTATCTGTCCACCATGCAATGCCTTTTTTGATCAAAGTAATAGGAGTCCTTGTGTTATTTTCAATGCGGTATAATTCCAGTGTATCTAAGGAAAAAAAAGTCAAATTAGAAAACCAGCTGGAGAAACTTTCATTAGACAGATGATCCTGACAGGCAGTGAAAATTACTGGACAAAGCATTTAATACCTGCCTGCCACAATCACAAACTGTTCTGTAAGAAACATGTATTAGATAGATATCATATATGGATAATACACTGCTATGTACTCCACAGCAGTAACCGCTCTTCACAACGGGTATCTCCATCCTTTGTATGCTCTCACATTATATTAATTCTGACAGCAACACAGAAAAGCATAGAAAAAAGCAACACAGTACAACATATTTATTTTATTCTGAACAATGAAAATGTGTTTATTCAAAACAAAAAAACCCCATGATGTCTTTACTCAAAACCATTTGCAACACAACACTAAACATGCGCTGTATTACAAAAACATTTAAGCCTTAACTTAAAACTGCGTTACCATACCATTAAACATACTGTTGGCAATAGCTCCGCAAGGAGCAATGGGTTTGTCCTCATTTGTGCGGTACGGCTCGCATTCCTTACTTGGATTCTGATAGAAAGAAAAAAAGGCAGATGAGCCTGTGCCAGTTTAACCAACTAACTTGTTTTTTTACTACAATACCTCAATAACGTGCACATCTTAAATGTACCACAAAATCTCTTAACAAGTAAGGTTATTTACAAATACTTTCACAATCAATACTAGTTATCATGATTGATTTTTCTTTTACAAGCAGGAATAAAATCAAAATAAAACATGAATAAAGCCAGAATTCCATTGTGGTCATACTAAAAACGAGGCTTTTCTTGAATGCAATTGGAACTTTTTTCTTTTATCTTTTAATAGAAACAGTTTTCCAACATGAAGTACTAAAGTATTCTTTTATTAAAAATTTTAAGTACAAATCAGTGTTATAGAAAATAAAGACTACAGTAAGAAACCAAGTGTAATATTAAATGCAAAAGATTGTAAGGACTACAACAGCATGCCACAAATGCAAGCAGAAAAAAGCCCTCCTCCAAAGGTGTCAGTCATCAGATGTCACCTCCTGAAACTCTCCCCTTTTTTAAAGTTTACAGATAAAAAGGGAGAATCATTCTTGCTGGAGGAAGAACGTGACTGTATTACCATTCCTCATAAAAATTAGGGAAAAGAGAGGTCTGGCCCTAAACATCACACAGTGGCTTGAACAGAATACACAGTACCGATATTTTCCAGTATCACTGATGTTCAATATTGAACGAGAGCCTACAAAAATGGATGCATTTAGCTGCAATATCCAAACTAAGTGCTAGGTAACCGAATATTATTTTATACAGAAAACAAAAACTTCAGACAGAATAGATACAGATAGATACTACTGACTGAAGATAACAAGACAGTTTAAAAATATTCAGATTTGAGAAGTCACCGAAGTACTGCATTGCTGTCTACTTAATGAAATGGTTGACATGAAATTTTACAGTATTTTATACAGTTATTTTTCTGTAAACCAAATATAAATTTCTTACACTTGTCTTCTGTTACACAACAATTCTAGTACCTCATTATTATTAAACTAAACACTCTGCTATGTGGTGGTTTATGCAGTAGTCAGAAGTTAGTTTTTTATTAATATCAAGCATGAATACCTACAAGTAATGAACTATTATCTCCATTTAGCTGGCTGTCATCTCGAGACTTCACATACCGACGATGGTTTTGATAGAAGTTGGAAAGTCCATAATACATGAATACATTGCTCTACAAGAAGCAAGATGAGGCAAGAGGGGTTTTCATTCACACAAGGAACAGATCAGTAAAACACATGAACACACTAATTATGACAAAGTTTAAATTTTAGACTCTTAAACTCTGGGTTTACTATACAGCAATATTCATAAAGGCCTCAAGCCTGCCTTCACACTGAGCATGTAAGAGTACTATCCTAACATAAGCTGGTGTCCTGAAGTCAAACAGTATCAATGTGCCACAAACTATCAGAATGATATTTTACCAGCACTAATCCAAACACCTGCCTTGTCCAATGTTAACCACATAAACCTCATTATTTGTCTCCAATTTGTCAGAAAGCACTTATCTGGCATTTCCAATTCTTGTTGAACTGAGATTTTATAAATCACGCAGGAAGAGCTGATCTCCTTGCCAGCTATATGACACGTACAGTAAATCTAAATGTGTAAAACACAATCATTCCATTTAATGTTGTACATTTCCAGATAAACAGAGGCATTAAAAACCATCTCATGTTTGCTACTGAAAAGACACTAAAAAAAAAATCAGATCCAAGTTCATAGGAAAACTACAAATAATCCTTTAAAATAGAAAAAAAAAATAAGACTTAAGGGATACAGCTTTCCTGTCAATTATGAAATAAACCATATAAACTGTTTCAATTTCACTTTGCATACAAGGTAATATACCTCAAATGAATGTTCCAGTGTGAAATTGATGGTGCAAGTACAAGGCGGTGTGCTGTCCCAGGACACATTCAAACATTTGTTGCAGGGACTAGAAGGCTCTGTTCCTGTATAGTCAATCTGTAACAGGAAAAAAAAACCCTAATTAATTTACAATGGGACAGTAAAGAAAATTATCAGTAAGCCAGAGAGTTGACATGGCATTTATTTTGCAATCTTCTTACACCTCAAAGCCCATTCAGGTCTGATTGATGATCTCAAGAGGTTCCTTTCAACGTAAACAATGTTGTGATCTGTCTATATGCTGGATTTCAGCCTCAAACAATTTTAACACTGAAGTGGGCCACTACTGCCGGGGGAAAACAAAACAAAACCCAATCCAAACTAACCAAACCAAACAAAAACCACAAACCAAAACATGAACAGCAAATACTCCAGACAACACGATGTTTTCAAACACACGCACGTTATATGACAGGCAGATCTGAGCTTTTACATGCTTTCCAGAGCGGTTACGTTTTTAAGAGTCTAGATATGTAATGAAAAAGGTTTGCATTAGAAAACTTGCATTGCTGACCATTTTTAGTCATTAGTCAGTAGATTAAAAAAAAAAATAGTAATAAAAACCCCTTCACTTAATGCCCAAGAACTCTCCTAAAATAGGGAAGACACAGACACTAAGACTGTTTTGACAGGAAAGGTAAAATACCAGTAGATGGACAAGAAAGATGATCAGTGTAAATTTCGCTTATACAACATTATCTGTCTTAAATAGTGTAGCTCAAAAAAAGCCCGTATTTGGAATCTGTACATACAGGCTACCTGGACATTATCCATATCTTTACAGCCATGAGCTCACTCTACACCCCAAGAAACAGAAGTTGCTTGACCACATGTGCCCTCATGTATAGCTCTAGCATGTGAATAGCAGGAAATAACTAATTTGGGCTCAGTGGACTAGCTCCAAGCGTAGCAGGAGAAAGCTTCCATCTGCCTGTACGCTTACTGTGAACTGCTTATTTAGAATTTAGACTCAGATTGGTGCAACATATATCAGCTTACGGCAACAAACCATTTTAACAGCAGTATCATTTGAACTACAACACCTATATACTTTTATGAAAAGCTGCTGCAAATTTGCCCCAATTTATGCTCGTAGTGAAATGTATTATTGAGAATTACAGTGATTTATCATCTGTCCTAACACCTATATTAAGGTTAGCTAAAATAAACACAGTTTTGAGGCTTTCCTCTGGATCTTCTTCAAGGTCTCTCTTCCTGTGATTTCTTTGATATCTATTAAGCTGCAACCCTTCCCTCAGCACTTTCATTAGTATCTGCTCTGCTGACAGATTCTGGCAGACGAGACCTACACCCTAACAAGCCTAGCTGAAGCAAGTCAGCTTCAGAAGCTATTAGCTGGCAGACAGAGAGAGGATCACATAATCTTTGCTTCCTCCGCTGAACAAGAGATTGAGTTGATGCTGATCTAGAAATAGCACTACTGCAGCAGTTCTGAAAAGCTCTGTTTAGCTAGAGCAGACAGACAGACCACCACTGCTCTCATCAAACAACGCATCTCACGTGTTCAAGGCTAACTCAGTGGGGGTTTTTCCTGCTAAAGTAAGCTTAAAGCAAGCATTTCCTTTAGAAAGAACATAAACCTCGATATGCTGAGTGAGTTCTCCAGTGTGTGGAAAAGTTCTTAGGATCAAGAACAAACTCAAATGCTCCAAGGTTGCAAGGATCTAAAAATTTCACTTTCAAAAATATAATTAACTAAATTCTGTGGAGCATGAAACTGATGGAGATTGAAACAGAACTATGCTTTTGACCACTGCCATCAGCTTCAATGCTATCCAGGAGCTTTCCTGTACAACAACTGCCAACACAAGTGTCTTTTTCTGCATCCACATTTACAGGTTACCCTCAACAGGGAGTTTGTTTAAAGGGATAGAGGTATCTGTTTTCATCTCTTGACAAAGTAACAAAACAAGGACTTTGAGAACTGAATCAGGACTTTGGGGTCCAGAGCAAGAACCCACCTTACCCAGCATTCTGTCTCCAGGATCGGCCAGCAGCTGAGTACGGCAAACTCACACAGAGTGAGCTCTTCCCAACAACCCCTGATCTATGGACCCTGGGTATACCCGAGTTATCCGGCACCAATGGCTTTTCAGGCTGTTTATGTCCTTCTCAGTTATTTACATTCTTGCAGAGTAGGAATAACGTAACTATTGCATATACATATTCTCCAAACAATTTATGACTTTGCAGACTTCATACGCCGTCACACATTTATCCTACTCTGCTTGGCCACTTCTTGTATAAAAGGCATCCCAGAACTCTGGGCCTATTTGCTATCCCTTTCTAGGGGATAAAACTTTATTAAGTTTTGTAGCATTTTTGAGATGGGGCTACCAGAACTGCACAAAACACTTAAGAGGTATGCGACAGTAATGTCCCTTCTTTCAGCTCTTCATTCCTAGTCATGCCTTGAAGTCTACCTGGCTTTTTAAACTACAATTATGCATTTCACAGCAGCAGTCACAGCACCAAGATCTCTTTCCTACACAATTAATGTTTTGGGTATTCCTCAATTTTTATCACATTTTAGTATGCTCTGTCAATGTTGCTTAACCATTCTAAACAAAATTTAAAAAATTAAAAAAAAAATAATCAGAAAATACAGAACCCTTTCACCCTTTAGTAACGGGGCAAACAGACACATTTACACAGCTGCTTCTCATTTTCCACACAAATGAACTATTTTCATGATAGACCCAAGATAAATGGCTGTTTATACCCTTTGAAACAGTGAGAAAATGCTAGAGAACAACCAGGACAAAATCCCTCCAATTCTAGTACACTTAAGCACTGGAAATCTTCCACATTTGAATTCAAGAGAGCTTATAAAGGAAATTAATAGAAAAACTACATTTTGCTGCTCAGTCCTTGCACCTATATGAGAATGTATATACCAATGTCTGCGATATCTAGTTCCAAGAAAGGGTGATTTGAACTGTTCATAAATACGTATTTCAGGGGCATAAATTATACATCCTATTCTATTCCAATACACTAAGTTCCCAGGCAGATATATATATGTATCTATATGCACGCACACACACACACTTCACAAGTATGCTGTTGTCTAGGAGGTGGGCGTAAATAACTACCTCTGCTTCCTCCCCCAATTACATTTTTAAAAGAGCTTAGTCACTGCACCTAGCTTCTAGATGTCTTGTCTCCCAGAGCTAAATTTACAGCTATTTGTGAATAACATTTGAAGGTTACTAACAAAAGCCAGCATACTGAGCAGGGACATATCTCAGCTAAGTATGTAGGTGATAGTAGTGTCTTAAATTACAACCCTCAGTGGTGTTAGAGCCCAAATGTTGGTCTGTAAAACATTTCACCCATGTTTTGGTGCTGCAACTGTAAAGTCTGTTTTGATTTAAACTACTTTTTTTCCCCAAAAAAAATTCAGCTGCATTTTGAATGACAAACTCACTCACAGAATTTCTGTATTATAATACTTGATAAAACCCACGTAAGGATCAGAGAACAGAATCCAATCTCAAAAGTCAAGAGCTCTGTTCCTCCTGTCCTCATGAAAGCCTCATGAGCTGACCTGGGAGAGCTTCACACAAGGTGCGTAATTCAAGTCTGAATCCACACAGTAAAACAAACAAACAGAACCCCCTTCTAATCTTGAATATCTTGAAATTAGAAAGGGTGGAACGCCAGCATCTGCCAACTAGTTTCCAAATATAAATGGCTACTACTGCTTTACATAAGCAGTCTGATTGTGTAGGGGACCATCAGTCATGTTCCCAGCTCACCTATGGACTTCCGTACTGCACGTCGGGGGAGAACGTCTAGTTTTTGGCTCCCATTGGAACACAACTGAACTGCTAAGTGACATTAGTATACAAAAAATATGCATACAGCAGCAATATAGGCACAAGGAGTTGCTTTTGGTTTTGCACTCGTGAAACTCTGATGCATTTCCCGTCCCTATAGATCAACACAGACCCAGTCATAATGAAAAAAAGGATGTATTTATCCAATTACATTTACCTTACAGTCATTATGATCTAAGCCTGTGTATTGTTTCACTATAGAAGTGACTATTTTATGTGCAATTAAAAAAAAAAATAATCAAGAGTTAGCAAGGATGTTTTTTTCTTATTCCTCTTCATTGAGTGTCCTGTTGAAAACATGTGACAGTATTTACCTTAAATATGACTGTAACACAACAACTGAGAAGTCTACATGCCCACGACAACTTAGAGAACATGACAGCGGTGCTCTGACAAACTTGGGTCAATTTTCAGGTGTTCTCAAACACTTCAAAACTCTCAAACATTGACACAAGAAGCAATTGCTTTTCAAAAATATACTTGCACACAACATTTGGACACTGCAGAATATACTTCAGCATTAGGTTTTTTCACTTCTGCTTTCTCCTTAACTGAAACTTTAGTTCTTACCACAAAAGGAAAGCGAACCTTAAGCTGGTTTTATTATCACATCATTTGCATTTTAACAGAAATATGAAAATATATTATCATTCATTGTCTGCCTCAGAATTTCTTCAGTTAATTTGGCTTCATTGCCGCATTGCTACCACTAGCCAAGCCACTGTCTTGAACAGTACTTTTTTGAGAGTGACAACTTAATCCAAAAACTACAATGATTTGATCCACTGAAATTCATATTCTCCAATACAGCAATCCAACAAACAACTGCATGGCTTTTTTCCTATAATCAATATTGGCCGCAGTAGCTCACTGAAACAAACCACAGCTGCCAATTTGCTTTTCAAGGCTGTCCCTAAGCCCTGTGGCTTGTTTTCTTGCACACACAGTGACCCCCTTAGCGAACGGACCCACCCGTGACACGCGGTTCAGTTTCTGGTTAAGGCTTCGCAACTTCTCACAGCAGTGCTGTGGTTAATTACCAGGTGTAAATGACTCCGTTTTCTAGAGTACAATTAGGAAAAGCCACACTCTTCGATCTCTGTTCCTAAGCTTGCTCCGGACACGCTGATCTCCCGCAGAGCACCTGAAGGTTCAATCACCAGCGCACACCAGCACTGCCGCAGTTCTTCACCGCGGGGCTCTGTCCTGCAGCCACGGTTACCCTGCCAGACTTACAGATCTGTGTCACCCACGGCCCGCAGCTGCCCCAGGGACGACGCGCACCTTCCCGCACCGAGGACAAAGCCCGCGCCGGGCCGTGCGGGTCACACACGGGCAGCGGCGCCCCTGAAGCGCCCCCG
>VZRW01008447.1:0-18991 GCA_013398125.1 Aegotheles bennettii
TCAGCCACCTCGCAGAGGCTTTTTCCTTTAACGCAACAGTTGTCCTGCTCTGGCAGGGAGGTTGGACTAGATGATCTTTCGAGGTCCCTTCCAACCCCTAACATTCCATGATTCTGTGTGAAAAAGAAAGGGCTGTAAACCTTTCTTTGAGAAACAGCACAAAACACGTTCGTTTTCAAAGAATTATGCTTGTGCTCTACAGTTTTGCGTGGATTCTCTAATGTACATTGTGACAGGTAACTTTACAGCTTAGATGACACATTGCTTCACCACTAAAAATCAAACATGGTAAGAAGCTGTTCTCCATGTTCTGTAATGTTGCATTACTAAATTCTATGCACTTTCCTTTGTCACCTGCATGAAGGGCCTGTACCGGTTGCAGCCGGTATGGCCTCATGATTAAACGTTGCCTTAACACATGCCAGACAGTCATATGAGGGGTCACAAGTTCTTGGCTGGACATGCGTGGGCTACGCAGAAAACTCTTCTCACATTTTCCTCTGAAGTGTGCGGCCGCCCTGTGCTCTTCCCCTTACACCAACAGCCTCTTTCCTGTTTCCATCGTCGGTACCAACCATGAATGCTCTTTGGCATTGTCAGGTCAGTGCCAAAACGCCGTTGAAACGCATGCCGCGCTGAAATTATGGATTCAGTCTTGCTGCATTGCAGAAAGCAAAACGCTTTGTGTTGCGGAGTTGCCACCTTGGGAATGACCAAGGCCGGGGGCTGTTTCTGCACTGGGAGAGGCATCCAGGGATAATCATTTGAAGCTCTATACCCGGCCCTTTCAAGTGGCAAGAATTTAATTCGTGGGCGGTTTTTGAGAGATACAGTGGTTTCAAATTGGGTCCATCTTTTTGGAACACCCTGTGTAACTTCACCTTTGTGTTACTTTCTAAGTGACAACCCTTTTGTTGTTGCATCAGTCTAAGAAACACGATCGATAGTGGGACTACTCACTTGCGCCCTTCCTATCTGGTTTCTGTTGAGACTGTTCCTTGCTGTATACTTTACATCCATGCTGTGTATAATAATGCTAAATTGTCTTGCTTCATTTAGCTACGTGTCCAACCCTAAAAGGAAAAGCAAGCTCTCAGTTATATTTTTGTATTATCTTTACAGTTGTAAAGAATAAACTTTTAATTTAAAAAAAAAAGCTGAAATTCAGAAACATGTATTGTGTGGATCACTAATAATATAGAATCATAGAATGGTTTGGGGTGGAAAGGACCTTAAAGATCATCTAGTTCCAACCCCCTGCCATGGGCAGGGACACCTCCCGCTAGACCAGGTTGCTCCAAGCCCCATCCAACCTGGTCTTGAACACTGCCAGGGAGGGGGCAGCCACAACTCTGGGCAACCTGTGCCAGTCTCACCACCTGCACAGAAAAGAATTTCTTCCTAATATCCAGTCTAAATCTACCTTCCTTTAGTTTGAAACCATTTCCCTTTGTTCCATCACTCTGTGCCCTTGCAAAAAGTCCATCCCCAGCTTTCCTGTAGCCCCTTCAGATACTGGAAATCTGCTAGAAAGTCTCTCCCAGAGCCTTCTCCAGCCTGAATGACCGCAACTCTCTCAGCCTGTCTTCACAGGAGAGGTGCTGCAGCCATAAGCCCACTTCTTTTCCTTAGATTATGTTTGGAGAAAAAACCCATCAGTTTATCTTGCTTAGGTCCTGGTTCATTATGAAGCATTAAATTAATGGTTCCTCATTTTACATTACTTACCATGAATTTAAACAAATACTAAGTGTGCACTAAATAATAGCTGGTGAATTTTTAAACTACATAACTCTAATCTTTGGAACTGGGAGGACATCCACGTTGTTGAGTCAAGATGTGGTCGTTTGTGTCTATTTGTCAAATGATGTTTTTTCTTGGCACTGGCTATTGATTGACTAACCAGATCTTCTGTGACACGGTGCTCTGCTTAGTGGATGAGGGAAAGGCTGTGGATGTTGGCTACCTAGACTTTAGTAAAGCCTTTGACAGTTTCCCAGCATTCTCTGGGAAAAACTGGCTTTTCAAGGCTTGGACTGGTGTACACTTTGATGCATACACATGTGGCTGGATGGCCAGGACCAAAGAGTTGTCATGAATGCAGTTAAATCCAATTGGTGTCTGGAAACAGGTGGTTTCCCAGGCCTCAGTATTGGGGCCACTTCTCTTTAATGTTCTGGACAAGGGGCTGAAGTGTACCCTCAGCAAGATTGCAGATGACAACAAATTGGGTGGGAGTGTTGATCTGCTTGAGGGTAGGAAGGCTCTACAGAGGCATCTGGGCAGGCTGGATCGATGGACCAAGGCCAAGGGAATGAGATTCAACAAGGCTGAGTGCTGGGTCTTAACAACCCCATGCAACACTACAGGCTTCGGGAAGAGTAGCCAGAAAGCTGCCCAGCAGAAAATGACCTGGAGGTATTGGTCAATACCCAGCTCAATATGAGCCAGCAGTGTGCCCAGGTGGCCAATACGACCAACAGCATCCTGGGTTGGATCAGAAATAAGCATGGCCAGCAGGACTAGGGAAGTGATCATCCCCCGAAAATCAGCACTGGTGAGGCCACACCTCGAAGACTGTGTTCAGCTTTGGGCCCCTCACTACAAGAAGGACATTGAGGTGCTGGAGCATGTCCAAAGAAAGGTAACAAAGCTGGTGAAGGGTCTAGAGCACAAGGCTTATGAGGGGCAACGAAGGGAACTGGGGTTGTTAAGTCTGGAGAAGAAGGGGCTGAGGGGAGACCTTATCGCTCTCCACCACTACCTGAAAGGGGGTTGTAGCGAGGTGGGTGTTGGTCTCTTCTCCCAAATTACAAGTGTCAAATAAGAGGAAATGGCCTCAAGTTGTGCCAGGGGAGGTTTAGATTGGATATTAGGAAAAATCACTGAAAGGGTTATCGACTGTTGGAATAGGCTGCCCAGGGAAGCGGTGGAGTCACCATCCCTGGAGGTATTTAAAAGCTGTGTAGATGTGGTGATTAGGGACATGGGTTAGTGGTGGACTTGGCAGTGCTGGGTTAATGGTTGGACTTAATAATCTTAAAGGTCTTTTCCAACCAAAACGATTTGATGTACCTGCTGACACAGCAGTACAGTGCTCTAAGTAAATTATGTTTTAAGAAGCACACCACATAAAATAAATGCATTATCTTCAGTAATTTGAGATGAGTATTTACTGAGATATCAACTTAAAATTATGGGTGCATTTTGATTTAAGTGATGCTTATAAACTTTTATTCCTGAAGATTCAGTGTTTGATCCCACGCTCTGTCCCAGATTCAAATTCCTCTTAATCAACAATTGATCTGTGAATATTTGTTTTTCTTGATTTAGTGCAGAACCTAATCTCTACTAACTAGGCATCTTGAGAGATGTGTTCTAGCGTTAAGTGCAGCCAGGGCCAGTCTAGCTTGAGAGGGAGGGATTTCCTAGTTAAATGAATACCAACCACTTAGAAAGCAAGTTTCAAGGTCAGGCCTTCTTATGTTAGTTAACCAGCAGCTGTCTCCTCTGGAATCTAAAGACAAAAATAACTAGAAAACTAAACAAATTAAGGTGGTTGAACAAGCTACTTAAAATAACAATCATACTGTGAACCTTCTATAAACTAGCATGTTAGGAACCCGTAACAGGTTTTGGAAAGCTTGTAGCAGGCTTGGGACCCATGGTCCCCATCAGGTGATGTCGTGCTGCTGTGTTACAGCACTTCCCAAAATGGCTTTCAGCAGCAACTGCAAGGAAAGTTGTACCTCCTTGCAGGTTGTGACATCCCAACTACTGAAGGAATTTTTCAGAAGTGTAGTTGCCAAAATAATAAATGATCCACATATATGAAACAGTTTTCTGAGGGGCTTATTACTGTTAGGCAATCTATACGAGCAACAGAAACTTTCTGCTACCATCTAAAACAATCTTTTATCTGGTAAGTTGCCTATCTTGGTATGACTGGAGCAACAATTTTTCTTTAGTTGCCATCCAAGAATATAGAGGCTCTTGTGCTTGAAGTCTGCTGTAACAGTTGGACCCAAAGCAGATATTCAGCATATGTGAGTTTTGCTCAAATTGTTACATTTTGACAAAGGTACAGCAAGTACAAACACATCTTGGGAGTGTATACAGCATACAGTAAGTTGGGCAATTTTCCTTCTTAACAAATGACACATCCAGTTTCAGTGCATTCTCAGCCTGTGCTGCTTTATTGCTAAAAAAATTTGTATACAGGTGCAGAGTTTCCAAGTTCATTTTTAAACAGTTCCTCTTTACAATGTCAAAAGAATAAAATCTTATCTTGAAATCCTCAAAGATGCATAGATATAAAAGCAAGCTGCCTTTTGGAAAAACATCGGAATTTGCAGGGAGACATTCTTCCACTGTTACCATGTAAAACATGTGCAATGGGAGTACACAGTTCCTAGGAACACCAATTTTCTCCACTAATCCATGTGAGCATGCCATCAGAAGTTCAGTATAAGAAGTATTTTCTAACCTGTTTTTTAAGTACTAAGGTAATTTTTAGGAATCTTTAACTAATACTTCTCCTTTGCTGCTACACTTTTTGGAAGGAGAATATCTTCACTGACATCCCAAAGTACCTTATTCTCCAAGTTTTATATTGAAGGGGATAAGCATTTATAACTGCCTACTCATCACACAGAAGAAAACATATTTAACAGAGTTTAAAACCATGTGAAACGTTCTAAAGAATATCCACTAAGAGTTAAGTGACCATGGTTAACTGCTGGGCTAAACTTGTTTTACAAATTCCCTTTTTACCTGAAGAAGTTGGCTCAAAGGATTTCATTTAGTTAAACTTTTGATACCATAAAATAGTTATCTTCTCTTATAATATTTTTATCTTCATTTGGCAATTCTTGTATATCTAGAAAGAGCATTCATGAGAAAAATGCAACCCCCATTCTAAACCCAAACCATGGTGCTTTATGGATGGTTGATTATGAAGTATGAACAGGAGTTAACTTGACACACAATTTCTTCCTCCAAGAGACTTCCTCTTTCTTTAAATAGAAGGAGGACTGAGCCTATGTACATGGAGAAGTGTTCTGCACAAGTTAAGCCCACCTACAAAACTATGCTAAGCTAGAAGTATGGAATTCTGCAGTAACAAGCTAGTATTCTACATGTTTGAATACAAGTTTAAACTTGGAAAAGTATTAGTGATGTAGGCTATGCTACACGTTCTATGTTATTTTCAAACTGCCAGCAGAAATTCACTGCATTACCCACTAAAACACTTGGGAAATATTACAGAGAACACACTAAAAGTTTACAGAAAGATGGCACCCAAATTCCCTTTTATTTAATAAGTGACAAAGAAAAAAGACTATCGCAACCTGTGTTGCAGAAGATAAAGACCTTCAGTGATCAAATCTCATTTTCTGTTTTTAAAAATCTCTTTAAAGAACTTAAAAAATATACAAGATTACTAGTATTTTCAGGTTCATTCCTGCAGGTGCCATTATTGCTGGCTGGTACCAGTATGCTTCAGTACAGCTGCCTATGTGGCTAGAGAGTTACCTGAAAATACTGTCTATTAAAAAGCTATTCAACACCTGAAATATATGTACTGTGCTTATTAATTTCAGTCTTCTCCAAATAATTTCTCTCACCACACTCAAGCTTATTACTTACTGTCTGGCAAATACTACACTCAATTTGAGTCTGTTGTTTTCACTACTTTATTTTGTTGTTTTGTGGTTCATTTGTTGTTTTTTTTAATTATTATTTTCACCCGTTGTTTCCCCCCTGCACCTCGTAAGAAACTCTGCACCCTTTTCCTTGCTACAGCTGCAGCAGGTGAGAAACCTCATCTCGCCCCTAAACATGCTTAGTTCATGCCCCGCTTTTTACATGCTCAGGGCACTAATATGAACCAGACAAGAGGTTATAAAGGCAAGTTCTACTGATCCTGGTTCCTGATTTACAGTTTTGGTGCCATGCTTCTGTCCCTATCTATACATTCTGCCCCTTTCTCTACAGAGGCAGCACATTCTCTAAAGAAACAAAATTTGAGAATCAAAGCAGGAAGTTCAAGCTATTGGTATATTAATTCCTATTGCTTCATTATGTATAAATGCATATCTCAATTTACTGGTAATAACTACATTACACTAGACATTTTGAATCATGCATAATTAGAATACTAGCTCTAATATCTGGTTTGTGGGCCTGTGCCACTTTCCTTCAGTTTCTCGATGCAGTTCTTCATGCCTAAGGCATTACAAACTAGCAGTCTTCTATTTGACCTGCCAACACACTCATTAGGAGGGGAAGTGGAGAGAAGCAGACAGGACTTACATAGGACACACTAAACAGTACGTAATAACAGTAAGTTACCTTTTATCTTTAACCTTAGATGTTGTAAAGTCTTAGGGAATCTGTCTTTATTATAACCTGTACTTAGGCTCAGAGACAGAAACATGCTCTGCTTACATCATGAACACCGACACTTTCTCTAAAACTCAGTGGAAAGCGTAGAGCAGGCTGAAAGGGAATAGACATCAGAATCCATGGTTAGTATTCTGCACTGTTAAATGAGACCCCCTGGTTCAACTGCTGGCTTTGTGTGCCAGTCAAAGAGCTGCCAGGGCAAAATGCTGGATCGTTTAGTGAAATAAATCCAATAGAATCTAACTTGAACTGCTATTATGCAGCCCTGTACCTGAACAGCAAGCAGGGTTAGTAGTTTTGGAGGAAGACCAGACAGTTGCCTAGGGATGCAGGAAGCATTTCTAAGACTGGTTATTAATCAAACACTATTCTTCTCTTCCTTATTTTTCCTTTCTCTGCCCCAAAACCACACTGCCATGTCCTGACAATGTAATCCTTGTGTAAAGTGTCAGTGTCCTGCAGTTCAGTACAATTTCTTCTCACTCACTATCAAGAAGCCTTTGCAAGACTTTGACAATTATCCTCCGCTGCAAAAGGTGCAATTCCCAACATGAGTACTGCTAAAGGAGGCTTGTCGGTACTAGTCACTACACCTTCCATATCCCACACTGAAATGTGGTAGCATCTAACACTTCTGCTTAGTTTTAGAAGCAGTGAAATCAAGGGGGTTGGAGTTATAATACAAGAGCAGAAAGGCAAAGGGATTCCCTTTGTTGCTATAAATAGTAATTTCTAGTCTTAGTCTAGTAGCTCATAGAATACAAATCATTATAGAAAGTCTGAATGGGAACAATATGCAGATAGCTTGCCCGGCTACATCAGTCTTGACTCATCCTCCCCCCACCTCTCTTTTCTGAAGGAATAAACCCTTGAAGAATTCTGTTCAGGCACAAAGTTCATACTTCTGAAGTATGAACTTGACCATGTTTTCATTATTGTTTCATTATTATGTAAATGTACTTGCTGACCACAGACAAGAATAAATGTCTAATTTCTCTAATGTAATCAGATAACAATCAAATTAAGGTCCCCGATGGCCAGCTTCCAATTTTATCAATAATTCAATAGCTGGAACTTAAGCTGATTACAACCTTCCAGATCAATTAGCTTTTCATACACATATTACATATTAGCTAACACTTAACTTAGACATTCTCATGCTTATCTTGGTTACTTTATACTGTAAAAATGCTCACAGCCCTCACGGTCCCCTTATCAACCTATGAAGAGCCAAAGCACTTCACCTCCCTTCAGCTCCGAGTTACAGTCCAAATTACTTCAGCTTTCCAGAAGAAATCCAGCCAGGTAGATCTAAACCGCTATTGTAATAATTTTGTTCAGTACACAGTATAATCTGTTGGGCCATATTGTCTCTATAGACTACATACCTGCACTGAAAACAGTGTCAACTATGGACGTATTAGAACTCCTGTGGCTCTTTTATGTAACCCTTTGAAAGCAAATACTTTGCTGGGCGCAGAGGCTACATCTGTACATCATTAAGCTTTTGTGTTACCAGAGGCTTCACAGTACTTGCCTCTGCAGAACTTCAGGCATCAAGAGAAATCAATTATGGTCTGAAACTGTTTAGCAAGGCTAAAATTATTTTTCGCTGTAAAGTAACATTATTAGAATTCTGCAGTTGTGCTTGGGATGTACAAACAAATTTTGAGTGTCAAGTGTTTTCTAATATTTTTTTATTTAAAGACCATTTCAGCCTGGTCTTTCTAAACAAACAAAAAGTACTTCCCACAATGAAAGCTTCCAACTTCAGCATCAGGTTCTCTTAACAGTCCAGTATTTGGAAGGGTTTAGTTTCTTCTCAGAAAACCGTCAAGTGCTAGACTACAAAAAATAAAAGTATAAGGAAACTTCAGCTACCCTTTCAAAAAGAACTGTCTGCCCCTTCCTCAGCACTCATTGACAGTGCCTCAGACACATGAAAAAGCTAATCTCTTTTTTATTTATCAGGTTAATTAACTAAGTATTCAAGTGCCAAGTTCCCTCCAATGAGAGGAACGTAAGAGGAATTCACCCATATTCTCAGGAAGAGACTCTTCACACAACTCCCTGCAGCACAGAGCACCACAAACTTATTTGGTTATTACCCACTTACTCTACTGTACAGTCTTGCTAATGCAAGTTATTTACTATCACATGCAAAACAGTTATTGCTACTAAAGTTCTATTTTCTTATTAAATCATCTTATGGCTTTGTTTGCATCAGGGATTCTTCCCCCTACATACTGTGCTATTTTGCATTCCAGTTTCAGAGGTATTTTTCAATTGATTCTCCCAAGCACTAAACTACTTTATTCAATGGTACAGCTACTTCCATTTAGAATTGAACCTAACTCTCAGCACAGGTCCCCCAGAGCTCTGCTGTAAATGGCCCACCTGTCCAATTTTCTTGGAAATATATTATACGCAGAGGGTTTGTTGGTTGTTTTCCCCTGTTACACACATTAACTCTGTACGAATTACTGGTTTTGCACCAAAGTACATGCTTCTTAATTAACTACTTTAGAGATATGTCGTATCAAAATTACAAAACCAAGCTACCCGGTTCCCTCCCTCCCCCTAATGGCCATTTACAGGCAGGTCTCAGGAAAAAAAGATGCAGTATCCTCTCTGAGTTGAAAGAGAATTTTGTTCTTGTAAAAGAGAGAAATGGGTGAAGAGCAACACTGGCACCAAATAAAAGACTTTTTCCTAGGAAATCAGAGGATGCCATCCACAGAGCATCACACATCTCGGGAACCACACCAGTCTCTTATTTGACCAGTTCAAGCTGCCCATTGAGTGCTAAATCATTTGGACTTCCCCTGGTCTAAACTTTCCTTCTGAAAAAAGCAGAGAAACAGAAATTATTAAAATTGAGCTTAGAGCTGGAAAGCAATATTGGAAGTTACCTAAAATACAGGATATTGAATTCTCAATAATACAGGGGTGGGGAATCTCTGATCCATAGGCTAGAGACAGCCTGCTGCACAGTCTGCAATGTTGTTTTTCAACAGCCCTTGACCTTATTATATTCTCTCTTATTATTATCAACATTCAGATGTATGTAAATGCAGGATCCACCAAAGATGTTAAAAGACTCAGTAGGACTTAAGCCAAAAAAGGTTCCCAATTCCTGCAATCATGGATAAGTCTTCTACACATAATTGGCAGACAGCATTTTGCAACCATTAACTTATTATTATAATGAGGATTATGTTTAACTAATTAAACAACTATATAGTCAGATCTGGAAAAAAAATTACTTAACAGATTTTGTAAATGTTCTTAAGGTAGCAGAGATGTGTACAAAATGCACACAAACTCCTTAGCGTGTTCATACTTCTCTGAGTATATCACCGGATGGGTAATAATAAAATTGAAAATGCTGCACATGGAAGAAAACACCTTCAAAGACTAAAAAGTGAAGAATCACACTGATCGAGATGAGAATTCTAGACGCTTACATACACTAGCTTACTATTGCAGTTGGACAGATAAGACTAGAAACAAAAAATCAACTATGATTCTATGAAGCACATTAAGTGAATGCATTCCATTTATAAAGATAGCATTGCCATTGTCAAAGGGAGGATACTGCATGTTTAGACCATGTTTGTGACATTTCTATTGTATCCTTTCTATTGTTAATTACATTATCATCACTGTTTATTAATAAATTTGTCACTCTGAAATTGTAAAAATACTACTAGGCTCATGCACTGATCCTAACATGGCACTACAGTTTGCTACAAAGCACTAATGCTTATGGAACTATACACATCTCAAAATGGAAGACATTGGTGATTTTGTTGTTTTCAAACAACTTGTAACATCATTTTGTCCACAAGTATTAAAATATATATATATATGTATATATATATGATCTATTGCACATGCCCCTTGTTTTTGTAATCTTTCACATGGGAAGATTTCCAACCAACGAAGAGAAAAAGTGGAGCAAGAAAAAGTAAGTAGGCTGAGGCAGCATTTCCTAACACAGCAGTTTTGTAAAGGTGCTGGCCAGAGAGGTATGGCAATGGGGGTCTCTTCTGGGCATGCACTATTGGAGTACTACTTCTGTAAAACCATAGATACTTAGCCCTACTAAAAATATTATGTTCTAAAATTAAACTTGAAAACTAATATTGTTACAGTTTCATGGATAGGAGTCAGGAAAAATTAGCAAATATATTTTTTTTGTTACAATGCAGGGTTACGAAATGTTGAGGGTTATTCCTATGGAAAAAGAAATCAAAGAACTTCAAGCATCTACTCTCTACTCAGACAAATTTAGTTACTGTACATGTCCGCAGAAAGCAAAAATACCTTCCTGTCCCCCAGGTATCTTGTCATCAAGCTATGCAAGAAACAAACTGCTAGCTCTAATGTCAGAAGGGTAAGTATGGGCAGAAGGAAGAAAAGGAAATTCCCAGATCTAAAAATCAGATGTTTCTTTTATCAAATACCCCCAACCACTTATAATCCTAGGATATTGACAGTATTTTCCATCACTTCGAGATGGATCCTGCTTCTACAGACATCTACATTAAATCCCATTGGTTTCAACATAAAGAGGCCCTAAAAGGAAGTATGCTTTTCTAGATGCCTCCAATGACAGAAAATTCAGCAAAGAAATCCTGTGTTCTTAAAAGAAGTCAGGTCAAGCTGGTGGTTGCCTCATCAAGATCAATATAACTCTCATCACACAGCTCATCACAATGTTATACATGATTTTAGTGCACCACAGTTGGCATTATTTTGATATGCAGTGTCTTGCCCACCGCTCTTTAGCTTAAATGTCTGATCTTCTTCTCTTGGAAACAAAAAATGGGTGAAGCCGTCATTAAATCTTATTGTTACAATGCAAGCCCAAACAAAAACTTTGCTCTGAAGATCAGAATCAACATCAACATGTGTCCTTTCTCTGCTGTAGAACTTGGTCCCATAAAATGGTCACCCCATTTTAAGTATCAGAATGCTGCCCTTGCAATTTATCATTGAGATTCAAGAAGGATTTCAATGGTTGGCTTTTTCAGCCATTTTCAGGTCCTCTGGCTCTCTCCAGCAGTTTTCTAAAAGGAAAACCAGAACAAAACAAGAAATCTAAACACCCTCCCCAACCATGCTATTATCTCCCAAAACATATTAACAGAACCTATATACCTTTTCATCTGGAACTGAAATTATTTTAAGCTAGTAAGTCACATTTTCTAAATCACAAGCTTGGAATAAGGTGCAGAGCTCAATTTTAAATGGAATAGAATACATATCCCAGTTCCAGGGGTTTTTTGCCAAGAAATCTTACTTGCCATATACAATACCAGAGCAGGGAGCATGTAAACAATATACACTCCCATCTCAGAATGACAAAAAACATCCTATATAATCACAAATGACAGAGACTAAGAATCTTGTGTAAACATAACAACAGACTGCGATTTAGTTTGGGAAGGAATAAGAGGAACCATAAAAAGGCCCACTCTGAGTATTTCTGCTCTCTCTCAACTCACCCCTCTTACATGGCTAACACTCCATTTTCTTGGGCCTGTTTCTACCTAGATGATGGAAACATATAGGTCATCTCAGTTCTCAGTCACAGAAGAATGAAAAAGCTGATTTCATCAGCAGTATGAGAAGCTGAAACTGTGCCAAGGAAGCTGAGTGGATGAACTGAAACTTTACACCTCTGGTCTCTTCCATCCCATCAGAAATTAATTTCTTTAATCAAGAAAGAAGTTCTGCCCCATCTCTTCTACCACAGAATGTTTTTGTTCCTTTTGCTGCTAAGGATTCGTAAAAAGCCAGAGGGATGGAATGATTTAATGTAAACCTAATCATTATCCTGTTACCCCAGAGGCCTTTAAAGCTTCTGTTTTCCTTTGCTAAAAATTAAATGGTGCAGAGTAATTTCCCCTTCCAGTGAAAGCTCTTCATACCCACACTTACATAGGTTTACACATGCAAATATACATTTTGATCACAGACTGGGAGATGCTTTTACGCACTACAGACAAGGTGAGTCTGCATTTGTTCCTGTGCATTAGCTGCTTTATGTGAATTGACATCAAGACATCTATCTACAAAGTCAAGCCTGGGTCCAGGGCTAGAAAATACCTGCACGGGACCTCCCCAGTTGTTTGGTAAGTTTCTTCCTCGTGTCAGAGCAGAAAATATGTTCTGGTTTTCCTGCTGCAACTTTTCATACATGTCAAGAAAGTCTGACGTAGCAATGAGTGCAGACACTTTATCTGCTAGGAATTCCAATATGACACAGTGAAGTACTTAACCTTCCTAAAATGAAGAAGGAGATACCAGTGAAGAACGCCAGCTTCCACTTGCATCTGATTACAAAGTATTTCTGATTTTAAAACAGAATGCAGAAAGCTGGATGAAAAGCTGGCACAGAAGACATTTCTTCAGGGAAACAAATGCTGATTTCTGTTACTCTGATTTTGAATTTTGATAAAACAGTGGGGTACTTCTGTGGGAGAAGTCATCTGGTGAATCAAATTTTGGGCGATATGGTTGAAACAGGAAGCAGAGAGATCTTTGTTCATTCAGCTCCATGGAAGTGAAGGACAGGTTTTTGCTTGCTAGAAGAGAAACATCCACACCTTCCAGCCTATGAGCAAGCAAGAGGACCTGGAAATTCCACAATAAAAGAACAGGAGAGGTAGTTTAAGAAACAGAATAAAATACATTCAACATTAAAATGCCTACTGGTTCATTACTTTAAAAGCCTGACTCTAATGGATCAAATTAACTGGCTTCACAAACTGCAATAAACCCTCACTCTGTAAGATTTTATATCTAACTGAAGGTGTCCTTAAGCTGGCTAAGGAAGTACTGCAGAAATTCTGAACTATACATTTATCCAGAAGCAATGCATCCAAAAATATACCCATGTTAATTAGCTATGGGGCTTCTTAACTCCGGCTCCCACATACAGTGTGACAACGCTGAGGTAGCACCAGAATCNAGTTGAATGCACACACACAGTATATTCTGCTATAGCGGGTCACAATGCAAAGACACCCTAAACTACCAACTAATTAACTACAAAACTCTCAGTGATGTAGAAGGGGAAAAAAGCACTTATGACAGTTGTAAAATCACACAGATTAAGTACTTAGTTTTACTCATTTCTCCCCACTTATCTGCAGTGTAGACATACTTCAATAACTCATCTTGTCACTGATTTCCTGGCCTTTCATCAGTGACACTCACCTGGTATCACCTAGTCACAGTAGCCATGAAGACATGACTTTTTTTGCTTTAAGTTTGATGCCAGCCTGGATTGGAAGGTAACACAGGTGCAATCCTGCACAGCTAGTGTCAGAAACGCGTATTATCATTCTCCTGTACTACAACGAGAAATGTGAAAGAGATTTTTTTTTTCCCTTTGGTTTCTCTTTCTCATATACAAGAACATGAGGATACGCTGTATTTTCTAGCCCCTTCCTCTATTTTCTCTGTATTTGTCATCTTATTCTAATTACCTTAACCCTTTAGTTGATCAAGTTCTGAAATAATCTTCCAGTGACAATTTTCAACTCCTATGTTAGAAGTAGTGAGTAGATTATGAAAATGGAAATATAGCACATGTCACCATCATTTTCTCTCTGAGGCACTCAAATATTTCAGCTGATCACGGGCTTGATCACTCATGCTCACACTGGTGGGAAAGTCTTATTCTTGTTATGAAGATGGGGAAAAACAGACCTGGAGAGCTGCAACAAAACATGCCAAAGGTTTATGGCAGAGCTGAGAACAGAACATAGCACTCTGTTGCACACCTTAACTACCAGAATATTTTTACTTTATTTACTGGAAAAAAAAATTAAATCAAAACTTCAGAAGTTGATTGTCATCCTTAGAAATTCTGAATGTACTTTTTTCTATTTTATATTTGACATTTGGTTATGTTACTGCTCTTCCAGTCCTACTGTTTAACAAATACAACTTTTAAGATTAACTAATCCAAGTTAATACAATTATGCAATTAGAGTCTCTTAACAGAGGAAAATGACATCACAGGACAGGAAATTTATAACTTTGAAAGCATTTACTCGTTAGAATATATAGTTAAATATATAGTTAAATCAAGGTTTCCTTCAAGAGAAGCCCAAGCTGAAAGCTGGCAACATTCCAGTTCTCTTAAAGTATTCTATGAAAAATTAAAATCTCAGTGACTGATTTCTTTGGACAGGAAAAAGAAAAACCAAACAAAAAAGAGAAAGGAAAAAACAAACAAACAAACAAACCCTACACAAAATCAACCAACAAACCGACAAATTTAATACCCGAGATATTTAGTACCTAAATAACCCTGTGGCCTTACTCACCATTATTTTTGATCAATCCATATTCTCTTCAGTGAGCCTAGAGAGAAAGAGATGAACGAATGAAATTAAATTTACATCTAGGAAGCTATTCAGATCACAGATGATTGTCTGCACAAGACACAAAAGATTAGCTGTACCTTCTAGGAATCAGTTAACATTTTTAGACATTCTACATAAAACACGCTGATGTTACTTTTCTAATGATCATAGCCAACCCCTTCCTTTAGTTTAAGGGAAAGGATAGTCAAGTGAATTGGGCCCAAGTATGAAGGACCCAGGACAAGCAAACTTTAACTAAGAACAGGCTAGGGAGGAGAAGCACATACCCAAAACATGCCTGAAAGGGTTTTGTTCAGAAACAATTCTGTTCCTGGAGTAAAATCACATCATTCATTCCACAGAATGTAGTTTACACAGTACTGAATTCCCATCCTCCCTGGAATCTGTTGGTTTCTACTTTACTGAGAACAGCCTAGTGCCCACGCTCGACCACCTGTACCTGGAGCATTAAGTACAGATCACTACCAGAATGACTTTTCAATAGATAAGCAGATAAACAACCTTGTTATGGTAAGTTATCATTAACAGATAACGCACTCCAGTTTCATAAGAACTGAGATGGACACAATTTCAGCCTCCAGCAAGGCAAGAAACTATTTCATGTTAATAAAAAACCACTGTAGCAAGGAAGCGTAACATCTGTTCTCAAGGATACTGAGCTGACAACCTAACCGGAAGAATAATGGATTGCTGTAAGCAGAACTACCTCACCACACAGAACACTACCAAAACCCCCATCACCCTCACCAAAGTATTACTAGCTTCCACCCACCTGCACAACACAGCATTTCTGCAAGCACCAGGGACCTGCACCTCCAGAAGAACTGCAGTCAGCAGACAATCCCTAGCCCCGTATTTCAGTGCAGTTATTCCATTCTCGTGTTGTCAGTTCTGACCCTTCCTAGTCCAGTCCTCCCTCAAGAACCTGCCAAGCACTACATGACTTTGAGAGGCTGAGGAACCAACAGCAAATGATTCACAAAATAATTAATTTGATAAGGAACAGTTACCAGGAACTCTCCCAAACCACTTTATCATAATGGAAACAATTCCCAATGCCAATCTTTGAAAAGCTGGGTTTTCTTTCAATTATTCTAAAACTACAAATAAAATAAAGTAAGCCTTATAATAAAAAAGCAGCAGGTGACACTTGAAACAACTCACACAAAGGAATGTCTCCTCCAATACTGAAATTCAGTTTGCTTTAACAAATTGCTTAAAATTTTATTTTAACAAGTTCACCAACTTTGGATGCCCCAGTTTTAACTGCTCCGCTTGATATACCTCCTATCTGACTTCCACAGATTATGTGGGAGCAGCACTCACCCTAGTACCAACAGAACTGGCAAATGTAACTGGATATAAATCAAGGCTATTGAAAATAAGCAGGGACTGAAACTGATGCTGTCCATCAACTCTACAGTTAAAATCGAGTGAAAATTATGAAGAAGAACAACCTTACTGAACATACAATCAATTGATCTGGAACAAGAAACATTTGTGAAAACTCAACATTATATATGTATTAATCCTCTTCTGTTAAAAATTCTGAAAATCCCATTTTTATTAAGTTTTGACCTATTGCCCATTCATATTTTTCTTTGCTGTACTGTAACCATTAATTTAAATCTCACATTCAGATGGACAATTTCTTGGATTTCAGCAATTTCAAAGCCAAAAAGAGATGAAGAAACATCTCACAAATAAGTTTACCAGCAAAATTATAGTACTTGTCTTCTGCTATAGACAATGCAGACAACTGTAATAAGAAAGGCTAAGACTGGTGTGATTTGAGAAAGAAATGAAGTGCCTGAGTGCGAAGGCATCAAAATGAACATAGAGTAGGAACAGGGCTCTCAAAGGGCATATGTTAGTGGCACTCAGGTTAAGTGGGTCATGAAGACCCCCAGCACATCCCCCTGCAATTTCAGATGACATCCAGTTCTGGAGGCAAAGGATAGTGGCAATTCAGAGTGGGACAGGGTAGACACACAGATTACTGTCACCTCCAAAGGGGTACACAAAGGCATATCTGAAACCTAGAATGGCTGCCAACCTAGGAAGAGGCCAGAAGATATGAGGACCTGCCAGCTGATGTCTCTTGTCCTCTACAAGGGATCCTGGACTCACTATCTGGACACAAGCAACGTAGCACCAGACTGCTGGACACAGGTTCAACACCCCTGCTACGGGTGCTTGGCTGCTGGGTGGACATCTCAGGCACCGCACACACTCTGCTGTCCATGAGAGCGCAAGCCTGAGTGACTGTTTTGTTTCACTTTTTATTTTAAATAAAACCACGCTTCTCTCTGATGAGGCTTCCCGTGGGTATCCGTTGCATTGTTGGTACAACATTCTCACAGAACTCCCTACAGCAGCAGAGAAATTAGGGAAGACTACTGCACAGCTGAGCTTTCTGTTCCATGGTACACACACCGTAGTAACGTGCTCCTTGAATAACATTTAGGCAAAGAATCATCCCTTCCTCCACACCCCATTTTAGAGAAATCATCTTTTTTTTTTTTAAATCCTCCAAAGACTCTGCAGGCCCTCGCATCTTGCATTCACATAACCTCCAGCACGACTGTTTCCTTTTCTAGTTCTTGTTCCTTTTCTAGTTTTTGAGAATGAACGTGGGAGGCGTTCAAGAGATACTCCAGACTCTTCACAGACTCGGTCAGAATTTTTAGCCTTAGTTGGCTCACGACTTCTGACACCCCTGAATGACAGGTCACCATCACAAGATGCGTAGCCTGTTCACCACCAATCTTCATACGGCAGACTCACAGCACGATGGGCGAGATTGCAAAGCCGTGCACATACCTGATTTGACATAAATCACGGTAACAGAAAACTCTGATCTTTTTTGTGCGTTTGTTTTGGGGTTTTTAATATACTACTTCTCACATCTCTTGTGCATTCAGAGAAATTAAGAATAAATATTAATCCAAATGAATCCACTTAGCGCTAAAACCATGTACAACCTCACACGAAAGAAAGCCGATTGCTTATTATTATTTTAATTACAATACAAAGCAGAGTTGTAATACGCCATTACATATAAAGTAATGTCCTTACGTGTAATATGCCAAAGGGAAATTCCCTGGCCTATTTTAACAATCCATACACAGACACGTATGAGTAGAAATATCCATCAGTAGCAGTACACTGTGCCTTAATGTTATGTTGCTGGTAAGCTGCTGTTACTGTGTGAATAACACAGCACATGAAATTGGCAAAATTTTCCTTAGGAAATTTGTCTCATAGGCAGCTCCTGTTTTCAGAACTAGTTGTGACAAACACACCTATACTTTTTTTTAGTTATTTCACCAGTTACAACCAACTACTTCATTATTAGATCATGTAAGATAACACACCATGTCTCCACAAGATCTAAAGCTGTGCTTCTCATTTAACCACCTCAAATTTTTACTTTTACTCAACATGCCTGCTGGAAATGCAGTCACCTAGAATTCTACAACAATCTCAAGATTTAAGGAATTGTTATCAAATGTACAACATAAGAATCTCATGCTAGTGACAGGAATCCTTCGGCTTTCAGTAAGAAGTCTCCTCTCCTCTCTGTTTTTTTTTAACTAAACAAAGCACCATTCTACAGCACAAAATATCTCCAATCATTTTGAAGATTTCAGGGCACGCCTGATCTGCACGTTACTAACACGGAGAGAAGAGGCAGTGTTTTTAGTGATAGTTTCCCACGTTTCATTGTGTGCACAGACTTTTCTGCCTTTATCACGAGCTCAGAAGGCTACAGGCAATTCCACCACCAGCACAATCCCTCTGCTCCCCCTTAAACTCGCTTCGCGCTGTGGATCACTCGCACGGTCTGGTTTTACCAAGTGATCTGGGATCCCTTTGTGCTGTGCCCGTGTCACACGACACGGAGACCCGAGAGAAGGACACGAGCTGCTCAGAGCAGCGAGACCCACCCAGCGCCCAGGTTCCGCCGCACGCAGCGCGGGTTCCGCGGCCGCAGATGCACGGGCGGCTCTCGGGCGATGCGGTTCGGTTTCCCTTCTCCACGCCGCCGTCAGCTGCCGCTGCTCCCCGAACGCGGGCTCCCGGCTGGCCCCGGCCGGGCTGCGGGGCGCCGGGCCGCGGGAACCGGCTCTCCCGCCCCGCCATCTGCTGCAGCCCGCCGGAGCTGCGGCACG
>VZRW01008447.1:19965-39568 GCA_013398125.1 Aegotheles bennettii
AGCGCTCCGGCCGACGGCCTCGGGCCCCCGCCCGCTCCCGGGCCCGCTGCGGAATCCACAGCAGCGGTAACGGTACCGCGCAGCGGGCGGGGAGGAGCGCTCGCCCATTGAGGACCTGGACACAGCCCCGCCTGCCGGGACTCGGGGCAGGCAGCCGCTGCGAACCCCCGCGGCGGCATCCCGAGCCGCGCCCGGCCCGTGCTCCCCGTGTTCCCGGTGCCCTGGCGCAGGGTGCCAGCCCGCATCGAACGCTCCCAGGGCACCTTCCCTGCAAAGCTATGGAAACACAGCACTTCCACTGCTGCTCCTCACCAGTCGGACCCGGCGTTAGGATCCTTCTGTTTTGCCCAGACTCGACGCCAAGCTGGCGGGCCCACTGCTGTTTAAGTCAGCTCATTTGCCCCCGTTCGGTATTGATCAGCTATCAAACCTATTTCCGCTTCCTGTAGTCTCCAGTTAATGAAAACTGATTGCAATCGATTTCTGCAGCCAACCATCCAAAGATGCTCCATGTACCAAACCTGAGTCTGCAGATTTGAAAAGAAACCTCACTGCCCCTTTGCCAGTGACTGGCAAACAGCTCATCCGTGTTTAAATACCGATCCCTTACACCCCTTTTTCAAAAAACAGATGAAATCTTATCACTCTTCCAAACTTTAGCCTTCACAGATGACCTTTATTCTCAAGAGGACTGAAGACTTAATTTCTACAAGCAATAGGGTATGCTGACGATACTGCTGTGGTGGTGATCTGCCCACAACAGCTCAGTTTTGAACTATTTTAAATTTAACATTAAATTTCTCAGCTCTTCTCTTACTGCCTATCACCTCCTAAGTTACATGTTAAATATGCAGATTTCAGAACACTGAGCAAGATACATGGTGGCTTTATGTGATTTATACAGCTAGGGGCAAAGTCAGATTCTGATCCCTGGGGTTTTTTTGTGTATTGCAAGAGGGTTAGTTGGGCGTTGGTTTGGTTGTGGGGTTTTTTTGCTGTGCACCTATTGAGTATTTGTATTCATCTTACAGCACATTTCTAAGGTGGGGGCTTATAAGGACAGATGTCACAACCTAGCATTGATATTATACACCCTTTAATTAGAACAACACTACAAGACTATAGGGAGGGAAAAAAGAGCCTGGTTTGGAACCATGCAGAGGTGTAAAGCTCATGTTGTTACGGGATCCACGTTGCAGTATTGAGTGCGAGTCCTCTTCTAGAGCTCATGTTTTGCACTAGTTTCCTCCACTCACCCAGAAGAATTAAAGATTATTAATTCTTTGAAAAAAAGAGCTCAGTTATAAAAAATTGATTTGTAAGGCTTCCTAGCACCATTCTATTGGTGGTTAATGGACAGTCAGTTACAATACAGGAATAGTTTGGGGGCTTTTTTATACAGTGGAGGGTTTATTTACGGATTGATAAATACAATATCCAGTCTCACTGGTACAATAAGGCACAACTGTAGGTTACAACTATATAGCCAGAAGAGAGCAACACCGACTTTTAAGCAGATCACAAAGCCTACACACTCCTTCACTTTTCAACCTGCTAACTTGTTACAATCCTATTTTACATGACATGGTCATAAAACTACAATGTTTTTCTCATACAGTTTTTCATTTACATTTTTCTGGAATTGTGCAGCAAATCTGCAAAACAATAAAGTGCATAATTTCACTTTGCAATTCCTTAATTTAAACCCAATCAAAAATCCTTCGGAGACTTGCATGTTATTCCTCAGTACAAGTGATGATTAAAGGAACTACAGAAAAAAGGAAATGCACATTTGAGGGTAGTTTGAGACTGGTATTTATAGAAACATTAACACACAACAGAAGCAGTTTTAACACCGATTCTTCAATAAAGACACTCCCAGGGTTTTTTTGGTTTTATTGGAAGGACCTCCCAAGACCTTAAGATGCTTCAGCTGAACTAGATGAGATCATTTGCCAATCCAGCCACAGAAAGTTACGTCACTATTAAACCTTCAATAATTTTGATGTCTTGAATTTATCAGCATTATATTAATAATCTTACACTTGCAAAGAGATTTGTGTAGAAATATATTCTGAAATATCTGGGATAATATGTACTTCCTCAAATTATATTCTTATGCCACAGCTTTCAAATACAGCTACCACCCTTCAAGACAAATCTAACAGACCAGGACTTCCAAACTGGAAAATGTAAATAATTACTGATCATCCAGGCCACTGTGGTAAAAAAATGATCAGTACTATGTTTCATGACACTATTTCCAAGAGGCAGTGACAGAACTACAAATCCAGGTTTTGGCACGACTGGTTTTCTTGCATTATGTACACTGGTAAATAAGTTTACACTTTCAGAGCCAAAACCACCCTGATGAGAAGAGGGATCCTAGAGCAAAGCAACCTGGAGAGGGCACTTCATGGTCCACTGGCTGTCAAGCCTGCAAGCTACCCAAAGGAAACAAACAAGTTTCCACACCTGCTACTGGAACTTAATGCAGAATTCCTATTCAAGGACACCACAGCCTGTCTCATCCGAAGATTCTCCTACTGTCCCCTGTGAATTCATCCCACAAAGAACAAAATCGATTCACAGAACTTTAAAGTACTTTAGGCTATCATCATGCATTCAGTGCTAGTTGTACAATGAAGCCACAGAAATTGAGAAGTCCTCAAATGGCAGATTTGTAAGTAGGGAAGAAACAAATCTGTATGTAAAGAGCCAAATGGGAAAAAAAGGCAGCTTTAACGTGGTATTGCTATTGGAAGCAAAGGTGAATCATTATCATTGCACCTAGTATTTGAGTAGATGCTTGTCTCTGAAGTGTTTCAGAGGGTGCTTCTGTGGCATGTTCCATTTTTCCATTCTCAGATTCAGAGCTCAGAAGAATCAGTTTGTAGATTAAACAGCAGTACATAAGGAGAGACTTTTTTTCTGAAACAGTAGTGCAGAAGGAAAAAAATGACAGGGTAAAAAATGGAAGGAAAATATTTTTTTTAAAAAAAGCTCCTTTCCAAATTGCATGGCAGCCATTTCCCTTTGTTCCTGATGCACAGGGAATGTTCACATTGGTATAACAAATCAGGGGAGGGGCTGGAGATGTATTGTATATGCACCAGTAGCAACGCTCTGGGGGAAGGTGCTAAGGAGAAAATGAAGTTCTATTCATTATGTAGTAGGGGTAGAAAGGAATAGGTTCTCCATCCATCAGTGAAGAAATCGAATGCTCATTTTCTGCTCTACATCCACCTTCTCCAAAACCTGCAATAAAATTCAGAAAGAGCTACTTAAGTTACTGTACATACTTCTCCCCTACAAGGTTTCTTACTGTCATATAGAGGAAATGAGCAGAATCATGGGATGTCTTCAATTTGGCATGCTGGTCTTTCATCTAGACACTGCTATTTTTTGTTCTGGACTAAGGTCCTTCCAAGGAAGGAAACTTCAGCCATTAAAGCTAGAAGGCAGCTGTCAATCAAAATGTAACTAATGCTGTTTCAGTCTGCCAACAGCCCAGAAAGGCCTGGATTCCCAAAATTAGATTGTGTGGGAATGCATGGCCAGGAAACAGAAGGGAGAACAGAGTGATGGAAGGGGGATGAGCAGTCATTGAAGAACTAAAATCAAGACTTCAGCATCATTAATGCAAATAATTGTAAAACTGGGGTGGCAATGTCATTCACTGAATTGCTATTAACACTGAGGTACGAAGACATTAGTCTGCTCCAGACTGTTTCAGGCAGTAGACTTCAGTGTTCCAAGATCAGAGTAATATAATTTTAAAGAGGCCTCTGGAGGTCTTTTAGTCCAATGCTCTCAACTCCTGCTTAAAGCAGGGCCAGCTAGATCAGGTTGCTCAGGGCTTTGTCCAATTAACTTGTAAATATCTCCAAGGAAGAAGGTTGTTCACATTCAGCATTTATGAAAGGCAGAAAGTTTTCCTTACAGCTAGCCAGAATTTACCATGTTGCAACTTGTTTCCATTGCCTTTTGTTCTGTCTTTGTCCACTCCAAGATGAGTCTGATTCCTCTTGTCAATACCATCCCATCAGGCAGTTGAACTTGTTTTGCTATAGGACAACTTTCTCCACTTGACTATACAATGGCTCCCTACTATTATCTATTTCTGACTAATAAGAGATGCAATTCAAAGGACTAGAGCTAGGAACTTGAATACTGATATTAGTTGTGTTGCTAATGGATAAAATCTCCAAGTGAAAACTGATCAGCACAATTACAGCAAAAGAATTACTCTGCTGTAACTGTGCTAGTCAGGCTATTTGTGTAGAAAGAAGTGGTTGCAAAAGAGCAGTGAAAATTCTGTGGTATATTCAGTGCCAGTGCTGTCGCTTTTGTAAGAGGATGAAGAAACACATGGACTAATTATTAGCATCCTGACGGTATAATCAAAGTCCTGATAAAGGAGGGAAGAAAAAGAGCTAGCAGGTGGTTTGTTTTGCCCAAATGCAGGCAGGCCGAACTATCTGAATGACTTCCTGTTTCCAGTTGCATTTAAGTCTGAATTACTTGCACATTACCAAGCAGTTTCATTTAGTGATTAAAAATGTAGGTTACCAACCTTTACAAACTCTGCAAAGGAGATGGCACTATCCCCATCTTGATCAGCTTCCTGGATTGTCCTGTCAGCAATGCTGCCCAGCTGCTCATCTGAAATGTTTACACCAACCATCATCCGTAATACCTGTGACATACAGAATACCCCAGACTTTTTTTTAAAACAAGATAACAAAATAACCATTACTGACATAGGAACAGAAGTATTAGTGCTGTTTTTCTTGTGTATACTGTCAAAACACCACAGAAGAACAACCCTGGAGGATTTCCATGGAAGTAATTTCTAGACAGACTTCTATTTGTTCTTTGTACATCAAGGCTTTCAGGAAAGACTGCTTCCTTTTGTAGCCACCTTTGGCAAAGAATCCTGCTTTTTCACTAGGTGACAGGAAGAGGCAGAAGTATGAGAAAGCTTTTGGAATTAGGAATTAGTACGTTTTGTTCCAATGCTTCTATTTTTTTTCCTCCCAAAACACACCAACACTTGATTAAATATTGAGAAAGTTGCCTAGAGCAATCCTGTAAGTATATGGTCAAGTGGTAACTGCCATTACTTTCTACAGTTAAAGCATTTTCTGCGCAGATAGAAGAGGGCAGTTTCAGTCAAAAGCAAATCCTTGTCCTACATCAGGAACCACAAATTGCCATGTCCACCTCCCAGGATTAGTAGTATGTAATTACTCCTAGCTCAAGCCTAGTTTCATATATATGCAGCACTGATGAACTTTGATTACCTTTGCTGCAATTTCAAGAAGTTTTGTTCTATTGAAAGAATGCACAGCAGATCAGGCAAACAACCTAATCCACACCAAGGATTGTTCCTGTGAAGTCCTATTAGAAACACTTTCAGAAGTTACAGTAGGTAGTTCTTAAGGGCTCAGTGTATTTGCTGGATATTTAGGTATCATTTCCAATAGGATCTGCTTAGCCTAATGCTCTGGTTTAAACTTCAATCTAGCATTTCCAGTCTGACAGAACAGCCTGGGCTACCAAATGAGATTAAAGTCTCATAACATATCTAAAGCTTTAAACCGGAGATAAACAATTAGCCACCGAAGTCCTTCAGGAGTTTGAGAAGACTGCTGTAACTCCCCTCTTCATTCTAAATGGGTGTGATGTCACAATGAAGTCATTCAAAGCCGTCCTGTGCTATTTACCTGAAGAAGCTCATCCCTGGAAATCTTGTCATCTTTATCTAGATCATATAGCCGAAAAGCAACTGCAGGGAAGAAAAGAATGAACAACTTAATTCAAGTGCCATTATTTTTCTTCATAACAGTACACTTATCTAAAAAAAATAATTAATAATAGTAGGCATACATAAATAATTTTTAAAAAACTAGCTTAGAATTTTAATTCACCACAAAATTCACATTCAGTTCCATAAAGTGTTATTAACACGTACAGGAATAACATTATTGCCAAGAAGTGAAAAATCTTACTTAAGTAATCAGTATGAGCACTTTCAAAAGCACTCTGCTTGCAGAGTTATTTCTTCAAAGCCCCAAGTCATGGAAGTATAATTACCATTAAGATACATTCAAGTCTTAACTTCAGAGCAAACCACTTTTACAGTACCACTCATTCTCTTTGACTATACGAGCTATGACAGAAATTTTAAGTGGTCTGAGGACTGGTGCCAACTTTGATTAGCAAACAACAGCATTCTGCAGGCAGGTGTCCAAATACTCAAGAAAGTACTCAGCTGAAGATGAGGAAAAAGCACTATATTATATGGAAGACTGGATAAAGCAGCAGCAAAGCCCATTCATGTATGGGATGTGGCTTTAAATCTGAAATAACTTTGGAGGCAAACCATTTTGAAACCCCCCCATCCTGAGACATTTTAAAAAACACATACATATGTCAAGATTCAACCAGTTCCACCAAATTCCAATACAAGAATGGGTCGATTGTTGACATTCTGAACAGGTAAGCTTGCAAGTTAATTAAAAAAACACGAACCGGTATTAGAGCATATTCCCCAGGGAATAACTATACAGAAGACCTCAAGCTCCTTCATTCCTTTCCCAGAAAAGCAAACAACAGAAAATAATGGCTTCTATAGGAAGGTTCATATTTCTTACAGTGGAGCTTGTTACTTCTGCTGTTCAGTGGTTCTGGTCCATTCTGGTCTTTGCTCTTTTCATTATCTTCTATGGGTCGGAAGTGGGCTAGTGTCCTCATAAATCCACGGAAATTCACCTGGTCCTCTCTGTGTAAGCATTTCAGCAGTTTTAGCACAGCTTATACAAGTTTTTTTATTTCAGTAAAGAGTATGAATGTCTAAATCATCAACACTAAACAGACTCTTTCACTCCCACCTCCCCAGGGTCTGGCTGCCTATGCTCAAATGCAGCTCTCATACAGCACAGTTGCAACGTGGGATCACACTGTTGTGAAGTATGATGTGTAAAAGAAGCAGCTGTGAGAAATCTTGTTGAGGGCTCCCCTCCCCTTGCCTGCAAGCTCTATTTAAGCTCAAGCGCTCGCTCATTGCCCTTGCCTGAGCCATCCTGCAGTTATACCCAAGTCTGGCAATGGACCATGCTGATCTGGACCCCAATTCCCTACAATGACCTGGGACTTGCTTCATCACAGGCAACTTATCTGGCAACCACCGGACTGTTGGCTGACGTAACAACAGTCACTGGACCTGCCTTGCTTCTCTTGTTCAGGTGCTGTGCCCTTTGCCAGCGAGCACATTGCCCTTGCCAGCTTTGCTGTTACCCTTGGCTCTTGCTTGTGGGGCAGCCATTGCTCACTGCTCCCTGACAGACAGTTATGTTCATGGGAAACAGGTATGCAAGTACCTTCCAGGACTCCTGCTTTCTAGTCAGAAAACCTTGACTGGTATTAGTGAATATTATGACCTGATTAGATGATCTGATCTTCATTGATCAGTAATAACAAGCGTGTTCAAGAACAGCAGCAGATTCCATAGAACAATCTAGATAAGTATAATGAGTGAGACAGTACTGCCAATTTGATCATCTCTCTGGATTTCTGTTAAAATGGCCAAAAGCTATGCTTAAGTGTGATCAAAAACTAAAACCAAAGCAGATTTACAACAAAGGTACACTTAGAGTCTAAAAGGTGAAAAACAAGACTGAATTAATTAACTGCGGTGCTACTCAGCATAAAATAGTATTGCTACAAGTTTGCTTTAAGAACCAAAGCCCATAAATGCCCTTGACTTTCTTCAGAAGTGCTCAGCAGCACAGAAAGAAGAGTGGACAACTATGACATGAAGTCTGAGTTTGTCAGTGAATAAAGCACACAAAACTTGTAAGGTTGTGAAATATTTCTCATTACAGAATGAAAACATGCTGAAGAAACAATGTGCCCACACACATTTAATGACAAGTTTGAGGTGTTCAGTTATTAGTAAATTCAAATTCTGTGCTTTAATTATTAGCATTTTGCTCCTATCAAAACTTCTGATGAGCTACAAATTTTGTGCCTCCTCACAAATTCAGTCTGTTGGAACTCACCCTTCTGGAAAGAAGGCATTGATAATTCTGTCTCCCAGTGGATTGATGGCCAGCTCTGGAATCCGCTGGAAGTCTTCGCGGCTAAGTAATGCAAGAACACAAGAAGTCTGCATAAAGTTGAAGTTAAAGGAGAAAAAGTAGCTTAAGATGAATTTACAGTAAATGATCCATTAGATTCTATTTCTGCAGCAAGACACTTGATGGTTTTTAAAATGTAACTCTAAATTGTGTTTTCTCTATGACTAATGGCACAAAGCAAAGCAAAAGACAATGCCAAAGCCTGTATTACATTACAGATTAGCAGTGTTCATTTGTCACCTTAACAAACAGCACTTCTCAGATGCTACCATTGTTTGTGCTAGAAAACCTTCCTGTAATGATGCTGACTAAGTTTGCAGTTTAAGGGAAGGAAAGCTTCTGAATTGGCTTTGAAGTTAAACCTGGCTTCAAAATTAAGACTTTTTTTCAAACTATTTTGATACTGAATCATTTGAGTTGGCATGACTTTTCCAGGCTACTCCTTTGCAGATTCTGGGACAACACCATACTCCTCCAAACATGCCACAGGTAACCTACATATTCTAATAGAATTTTTTTGATTATGTAACAATTTTATATATTATTATAAATGCCAAATTTCAGATTATTTTAGCTTCAATCAAACAGCACTCCTATTTTAAAGTAGCAAATTTAGACTTTGACAGTTATACTAGATGTAACTTCACCAATACACTGCAAATACTCGCTGCTCTTGCCAGCCATTCTTTCCGCTATGCACACAGTATAGTATAAGCATACCTATTCTTACAGCTTTTTGTGATCTGAAAGACATCATGAGCTGTACTGATACAAACATATTTTAGATCAGTATGGCACAAACACAGGGTTCATTCTATTAATAGAGTTGCCCTAACAATTTTTCTTTTCTTTAAGAAAATGTCACTGACAGGAAAGTGGGATAATCTTGGTGTGACCAAGGCAGACACATCAAGTCTTAGTGACTGCTTCGGTCAACAGGTTTGGCTTGGGGTTTTGGGGTGGGTTTTTTGTTTGGTTGTTTGGCTTTTTTCCCACTACAACAGAGCACTGCAATTTATCAGTTAGTACAAGATGCACTCCATAATCATTTAGGTTTTAAGTTGCAAAGATAACAGCAATGGGGTGAGGCTGTAAAAAAATCTATTCTGTCTGGATGTATAACTTAATATTTCTGGAGACTGGGCAGGAAATGTCAGCAATTCCCTCCAAGTCAAATGCAGTCCTGCCAGTTTTGAAGTTTGGGTCAAAGTCTCAAACTTGGTTACTGCATGTTTGCTATTTTTGATAACTACGCTCACTAAATGAATCAGCAACAAGGTTTGATTCATGATGTCATTACACCAAAAACCTGGCAGAGTAAACACAAATAGACTGAGAATATTTAAGTATACTGGCCCTTTATAATACTGTGATCTTAAAGACAGGGGGAAACTGAATTGGCTAACCTTGGCTAAACTGTTTGACCTTCTAACAGCAACCTCACTATATTTTTAAGCTATCCTAAGCAAACTTCTACTCTGACCAGGTCTGAATTATTTTTAATAAACAAAGTTCACATATGTATAAAGTGATCAACTTGTTAACAGACTCCTCAGGACTGCTGCATTTTAAGCTATAGCTGAAGGGCGAAGTACGCATTAGTGATTTAGGCAGGAGATGCAGTGATGTGGAAAACCCATGTCCTAGTAACAGTATTTTAACAACAGGACTTCAGTGTCAACGCCAACATTTACAAGCTAAAAACAGCAACTGCCCTCTCTACCATTTCAAGCAAAATTGTAATGCTTCAGAATTTTTTACTTGCGTATCACTACTTCTTAGTATTGAGTATCAATTTATACTCAGCCTCCAGCAGCTCTGCTTTCTAACAGATTAACAATTAACCACAAATAACTCTCCTGGTTTCAAATCTACTTGTCCTGTCATTATCAGGATTGCAGCAGACCATTTTTGCTTATTAAGAGCACATTACTGAGTGTTATAACTGAAATAGCTGTAACAGCCATAAAAGTAAATGAATGCATGAGGCAAGTTATTCTCCACTTTATAACCTAAGGCTTCATGCAGTCATTAGGGACCAACTTCACCTGACTGAGGCTAGAGCTTACAGGAAATCGGATGCCCTCTATTTCTGTGTTCATTTGCCATAGCAACAAGGTTCTTCTAACATATTTCCAGGAACCCGGCTTCTATTAAATCCTTGCTTAAACGCAAGGTGCAAAGCAACCTTTAACTGTGTGTCCTCACTCTGCAGGCCAACCATTTAATATACATGCCAGTGCATTCAGACTTAGACATACTTTGTAGTAAGGAATTTGTAGATTCTAAACCAAGTATTTCTAAGCCTGAGTATACCCTCCAAGGAAAACAGCAGATCCCTACTGTAAAGGTGGCTCTACCTTATCCCAAAGGCTGCAAGAAACTTACTGGATCCTTTTTTTCTTCCATTATTTCTGGTGGTTCACCCTTTTTTTACTTCTAGATAGTAGCAAAGTACTATTCCCCCAACAGCGATAAGAAAGTTAGGGCTATCTAGAGCTGAGGGAAAGTAAAACAATGGACAGAAAACAAACCATACACAAAATAGAAGTGGTGGAAGAAAGGAAAAGTGTCCTGAGGATACTGGTAACAAGAAATTACTTGAAAAAGGGAAGTAATTAAAAGTAGGAAGGTGTATCATGCAAGATAGTCAAACAGATTTAATAGGTTGCAACTGAAGAGGTTTCATTGCTCTCTTCCCTTGCTAAGATCAGCTTTGTCATTCAAACCTCTTGGTGGTCTAATATATCTCACTAAGCCCCAAAAAAGCTCCCCACCTTCTTCTTCTCCATCCCCCCAATTATTTTTCTGTTGAATTGGTAACTTGAAGCAGTTCAAAAAACTTCAGAAATCTAACAGCACTATAGCTGACAAAAAGGTGCTGGGAGTCTGGAGAAATTGTAGGGGAAGTCCTCTTTCACAGCTGCATCAGCCATCTCGTTCTTAGACATGCTCTACACAAAAAAGTTGCTTAACTACTGGAGAAGTAATTGGCTTATAACATTAGGCCGAAAAGTATGCTAGAAGACTGTTCGAGTATCCTGTCATTCTCCAGTCCAAACTCATATCCTGCCTGTGTTGCTTTAGACAAAGCTAAAAATCCTTTGCATTTTCTTAAGCAAAGGTAAGGAATTCCACATTCAGAGAGCTAGCATTTATGTTTTATGTTGAAATCTTGCAACATCAGTTTGCACTAATAAGAACAAGCTGGACACGTTTCCAGGCTGAGATGATTCAGTTCACTGGCAAAGATTAACAGATGGCCTGACTGGCTCTTGTTACCCTTCTCCCAGGACCAGAGGCTTTCCGAAGTTCTCCAGGAAACACCATCTTGTGAACAGCTTTCATAAGCATGAGATGTACATGAACAGCTCAGTGTGTCTATTTTACTGTCATTTCCCTGGTGCAGAAGAAACTACCCCAAGTTGGAGGCTCCATACAAAAATTACATGCAAAAGTAGCAGCTTAGACAAGTATCCCCTTTTTATAGCTCTGTATGTCTGTCTAGAGCTACTTACTAGCAGATAAATTTTGGAGCAGATGTATTCTTGTGTGGTGTACACTTCAGTACCTGCACAACAAGGAGACTCACTGAAGCAAGCACATACTTATCCTGGCCATACACTTCAACTTCCCCATCTTGGAAATCAGAATGGAAAGAAGAAAACACGCACACTGGTTTCCTCATGACTTATAGTTGGGATGTAGGCAGAACAAGTATGTTTCAGATTTCATTATTTAGATGTAGCTCTGGACATCCAAGGGTATCAACTTTTTGCTTTGGCAACTCAGCATGTCACAATACTGAAATCAAAGGTGACAAAAGAATTTTCAAAGGAACAGCTTTGTCCTGGCTTCTACAACCTGGTTTCATTCAGATGGTGCAAGTCTGAATGAGCTTACTTATTTTGCTTAGGAAAAGTGAAGCTGAGAAAAAAAAATATCTAACATTTTTCTACACTTTTAAAGAATTGGTAAGAGTTAATAAGTAACCATGCCTGTAGTCATTTAGAGGACAAGGAGGAGAAGAAAAAAAACAAGCCTAAACAAGGCATACGAAGTTCTGTCTCCACCAATACCCTCCTCTTACACCTCATTTATGTAACTCGGTAAAAGAAAGTGCTTTGAAACTACACATAGGTACACCAGATAGAAAAATCTGGCTAAGAAAGATTTCAGCTTTTCATTACAGTTCCAGAATGAACTACAGGTCTCCTCCAATCACCAGGATTAATCATCATCTACCAAATCTTCCATACAAAGTGCTCTTTACCTTGCCCATTTTTAATACATAGATACTACAGACACCACAGCTTTTCCCCCTCTTCAGAAGGGTGGCACGCATTTAAAGACTTATTGCATGCCATAAAGAACTGCCTAACACTTCTTTTCCTGATCACAGTCACATGAGCAATCTCTGTCATGTCTGATTTGCAAGTCAAAGGTGCAAGTCATCCTTATGGGAACAATCATTCTTGCTCACAGGAAACAAACAGGAGACATACCTTCTAAACTGTTTGGCAGTAGTAAGCAAGTGACAACTTCATCTCGCCTGGTTCAAAGTAGCAAGTTCTTGATTAGTATTTCAGAAAGCAACATTAATGACCTTCCAAGCTGCAGTTTTTAATCTCCCCTCATTTTTTTCAGGAAGCTGTTTTCCATGACTTAAATTAATGGCTTCTACATATTGTGGGTGCCAGGACGGGTTTCAAAATTTTAATGCCACTCCAAGTCAGCCACGTTTGAGAGTAGGCTGTGCTTAGAGGACAAGACTGCAAGTTACTGGATCACAGTTTGCACAGTGGCTGGGATTTTCCAAACTAACTTCCCTTCCCAAGTACCACGTGATTATCAACAATGAAAGTCAAACTACTCCCGATATGTAACACTATGAAACTAAGCATTGTGCAACAGACATTCATAGCATATTTAATTAATTACTGTTCTTACGTAAACTGAGGACAAGCACTTTGAAGTTTATACAAACTTTATGGACTGAACAGGTGAATATAAAGTTGGAGGGAAGAGCTGAGGAAGAGTGTGTGCTAGGTTCAAATTGTGCTAGACTAGTCTGGCAGCCAACATCTTTATTCATCAGTGAATAATAAACCCACATGCTAAGTTTGAAGAGGCTGTTAGTGCTTTTCTTTCCAGTAATTTAACCTTGAGACACAAGTATTACAGTCTTACCTGGAATATTGTAAGCTGATCTGCATGTCACAATTGCCAATTAGCCAGTGCTACAGTTTACATGATACATTGGCTTTGGTAACAGAGTGGGCTTAAGAAGTTCCTGTCCATCCCATCCCAAACCAATTGTTTCCACACCCACAATCCACTCTGTTATCCCTTCAGCTATGCAAGTCCAGATATTTACAGTACAGCCACAGTCCAAATCACTGGAGTCAGTCAGCTTAAAAATATCTACACAAACCAAAAGGGGAGGGAGAGTATTTTTAACCGAAAATAATCACTCAGTAGTCCTGTTTACAGCACAACAACACAACCAATTACTTAAATGTTAACTGAGAAGTCAGCAATTTGTGGCACCAGAAGGAACTGCATATTTCCTTCAGGAAAGAAAACTGCAGTAAGCTGGTGGTACTGCCAAGGACAGTGTATCTTACAACTTGTCACCTTCATCTTCTAAGCAGTGATTCTAGCTGTATAGTTAGGTTGGTTTATAAGTAGGTCCAGCTTTTGTAGGTTTATAGTGCAACCTACAATCTCATTTTGCAAGATCATATACAAAACCACAAGTGATCCCTGAATCTATGTTTACTGGGCTTGACTGGGATGCAGTTGCTGTGAAAAAAATAACTCCATCCCAGCCAGACCCTGTATACCATACTACAAAGGTCCCTTTCCTCTTCCTACTCTCTCCTGCATTCTCTTCAGCTTCTCTGTGCACTGGTTCTGGCATATGCAGCTCTACTGTGAATGGGGAACAAAATCCACCTGAAAACTGATCAGATTCCTTTGTTTTGTTTTGCTTGGCAAGTTTTCAAAGCAGTAGGTTAGTTTCCAAAGATGAGCCTTGAGTACCAGCATCAACACTACATTGTCACAAAATTGCACCCCGGTGCAATCATGGACAGCTCTTATTTGTCATCTGTTTCAATAATATCAATGCAATCTGTAGGCAACAAGACAAAAATAAGCAATTTAATAGAATCAGAATTTATAATTAGTTCAGTAAATAAAGAGCAAACCAATACCAACACACAATACAACACACCAGTGTGGAGAATGCTAGAGAACAAAGACAGCAGGCAGAGACATATTTTAACAGGCAATCAACCCACTAGAGTTTACCTTTCAGTTGAGAATGCTCTTTCCAGCAGACTCAGTCCATCAAAATGAAAAAAATTTTGCAGATAAAGTTTAAGCTGCAACTTTATTTAATTGATTAAGCTATAAGAAACCAGTTGATTTCTGTAGTTTTCAAATTGTAGACAGAAGACAATATTTTTAAAGGTCTTGGAATATCCTGCACTACTACTTTAAAAAATTAAATGTGTATTTGCTTAGCCAGAGTGACTTGGTTCCAGCTCTCTCCTTTTATTTTTGAGCATACAACTAGACATGAATGTTCAACAAGATGTGCAAAGTTAGGAATAGTTAAGGGCTTGCAGATCAAAGTAGTGTCAAAAGACACTGGGTATCAGAAACAATAAAGAGCCTGTGCTCGCAAAAATATAAATTATATTTTTGTTATGAAAGCTGTGATGAAGATGACACAGTTGAACCATTCTTCTAATAATTATTAGAAGCAAGATGTAAAGAAAGGTAAGAAATAATCTAAAAACATGGTTTAACATTTCTGAACATTTTCTGTAAGATGTTGAGTACTAAATCTGACCTTTCTTGTATTAACTGCTACAAATCTTCAGCACTACGCTAACAATGGGTATTTAGAGCACCTCAGTTCAGCAATCAGATTTCTCCTGACCTTTTATAAAAGAGAACAAACTTGAATGAAGAACCTGTTATAGCAGCCTCATTGATTCAGCATATGAGGAAAGCATGCAGGCATCCTGCAATAGCAAGCCACCATTACAGGTGTGTGTCAATGCAAGGATAGCAATGAAGCCCACCTAAGAGTGCCATTTTCTCCTTTGTCTAGGCTGGTGAAGCGGCTGTACAAGCGGGTGATTTGACTGTGGGAAACTGAAATAAAAAAGAAAGAAGAAACACAAATTAGCATGTCAATGATTCCTCAAAAGAACAGACCTCATTACACTGAGTGACTCTGTTGCCAGAAGCTGTGTTCAAAAAAAGATTACACAAAACAAATTACATTGGAAGCACATGGCAATCAGCAGTTTAGGGATTTCATGAGCTCTAAGTTGCATCATAATATTCAAGAATCCACAAGTAAGTCCATTTTTCAAAAAGTTGTCTAACTCTGCCTTCTACCTATTTATATTTTTGGTCTCTAACATTCTTTGGTTATCTGATCCAGTAAGTGGTAATTAAAAATAAAAAAAATATTTTATTCACAGTTCCACTGTATTTCCATTAATTCCTTTATGGCTACAATCAACCTGGACACAGCCTCCACCGATGATCTCTACTTCGCTCATGACACCAATGATCTCTGCTGTAGTATCTTTCCTTCTCTTTTGCTTATCTCTACTCCTGTTTTTTCCATCTGAAGATGGAAAGCTCACTCAGTTTCTCTGCATCTGGGAAGTGGTCAAAGAGACTTTATACCCAGTCACTTTTCTTCCTTTACAGGACTGCCTGAGTCTAAGCAGTTTCTTCATTTGTTCATACTTGTACTAAAGTAATTTTCAGGCTTCTAGGATATTGAGTTAAAAATTTAAAAGTCTATTGCTAAAGAAGTGCAGGAGGAAGCTGGGACACAAAGCAAACAGAAAGTTATTGCAGACTTCAAATCTGCAATTTCCAAAATTTCAAGAAATTCCAAAGCCAGTATTAAGTTTAGCATCACAGTGTCAACATTACCAAGACACCAGACAACCCAAGATACTCGACATCTAGATCTTTAGAACAGGTCATGATGGGAACAGGTTAAACCCATATAAAATACCAATTCCTCTAACACTGAGAGGATGCACTTCAGATGATCTTGGCTTTTTAGAGCCTCTCCAGATTAAGTTAATAAATACATGAAATAAGACTGAATTGAATGCTAATGTTTACTTAGTAAAGGTGTGATTTTCTACAATGTTAAACTAGGACTTAGTGTCATTTTCAGATTCAATTGTTTTAAAAGCCTCCACCAGCACATGTACAATGCTTTTTGTTACTTGCTAAAAACTTATTTGGGAACAGGTTGCACAGCTGATGTCTGATCTGTGAAACTGAAGCTTTTTTTTCCCCCCCAGGGTTGGTTCTTTCTCCAGGCTATTTGTTTAGGTTCAACTGTTCCCTCCTCTAGAATGACCTGCCAGCAACTGGTTTGGTTTTTTTCCTGTCTCCTCGGCAACTTTCATTCTTTGCATAGGGTTGGGCAATTTGCTCAGTTCCACCTAAGGCAACTTCTCTACAATCAGACTGGGCAGCTTGCTCAATTTCCACTTAAGCAAAACACACATAGAAAGCAGGCACCGGTATTTTAAGAACTTTGAAATTCTGCTTTTCTGATTTAGTGTTTTAGATATGACATGCAATAACAACAACTGATTATGAAAAAAAGAACATCCTGGAGCTATATCTCCAATAAGAAGCCCTGTACTTCCACTCTTCCCCAGAAAAAAAAGAGGGTGACAATTCTAATCGGCTACCACTTCCAAACTAATGTCAGCAACTCCATTTTTGGAACACCTGCATAACAGCTAGTACCTGATAAACAGCACGTAGCTATAGACAGAAGGAGAACTGGTTTTGTTAACATCATACTAGACAAAAAGCATATCATAGCTATACAAGAAAGGAAGATGATTTAGGTCCACCACTGTATTTTCATATTTCACTTTTGGCTGTCAACCCTCACAAAAGCTGTATCACTGGACACTTTTCAGAGACTTCTCATGCAAAATAAAGATTTTGACATTCCTTGCTGACCATGGGAGAACCCGAAACAAGACCTGCAATTTATGACTGCTACTTAAAATCAAAGGTTAAGGCTTAAAGCTAACTGAAACTTGATTTTATCTATTTTGCTACCCTACTTGAGTCTTTCTAAAAATTTAAGACCTCTAGAATGGGAGCTGTATCCTCCATTTGCTTATGTTTAATTATGAGAAAGTTTTTTGCAATTAAGACATTCTGAAACTCTTGTCCAAAACATTAGCATAAACTCATATAAATACATATTTATATACTTAGAAAATGTGTAAATATCCATCACCTGTTATGGTGACTGAAAAGTCATCACCTGTTACCACTAAATTATTTTTTATCCTAAGCTCCGATATGAGCATTAGTTTATTATTAATCCTTAGGTAGGCTGCTTCAAAGCATAGAAAGGAAATAGTTTGTATACTATTACATTCCAATGGCTTTCCAAAAGCTTGCAACAGAACACATCTTGGACCTCTCATCTGTTTCTTACAGTTGCTACTGAAATACAAAAGCTATTAGGACTACTTGAAGGCTTTTTCAAACTCAAACTTCAAAATGTTTATATGCAAAGCAAACAATTTCTGTACAACATCTTAAAAGATTTAGAACTGTCAACCTCAGGCTTAGCACCTGTTACTGAGAACCTGACAGATATTTTCTGTCACTAAGCAGAGGTTTTAGTGAACACGCTATTCCTCAGTTCTCAGAAACATTACCTTTGCAGGTGTTTCTAAACTTACTATGCTGAGAAGTGTTTTTTGCCACAATACAAAAAAAATATATAACTTTAACCTAAACTTAGAATTCATTCAAGAGATTAAGCATCATTGTATGGCTTTTGAAAGACTGTGTTTCCAGTCCCCTAAAAGGGATCTTTTTAATCTGTTCAGCTAAAGAACATTAACATATGGTTTCTTACTCATGCTACTTATCACTAGCTGTTCAGTTTTGTGCTCCATAAAACTGAACAAGATAAAAGTTTAAAAGTTGTGTGATTCCACAGTTGAACTCAACTGAACTGATGAAGTGTTTTGTTTGGTGCTTCGCACTTATCCCAGATGAACTGAAGAAGTCATGTTTCACAGTAAGGAGGCCAAAAAAAGAATGAACATGTACTACTGCCAAATTGTTCATCTACAAAGTCCCTTTCTCAAACACTAATAGGTAAAGTATCATCAGTATCATGTTTTTAACAAGCCACAGTAGTACTAACTTAGCACTCTCCCTATGAACTTTGTTTCAGATAAACCAGCATCCTGGGTTTTTTCTTCCTCACCTTGTACCTTGCATAAGTATCTGCACCTAAACAAAGCGTGTACCAGTGCTAAGAGCTTGGTGTAATTTTCCATCTACTTCTAGAGATTAACTACAGCCACATGATTTTATTGTTGAGGATGCCTATATAACCAGCTTAATGGTATTTAACTATCATGTAGATAAAACTCTAGTAATAAAACACCACTGACAATGAATCAATATTGACACGAGGAAAAAAGTAAAACCTTTTGGAAGAACATTCCAGATTTGGGGTTTACTTTTTAAAGCGTCTTTATAAATCAAGTGAGGCTCTACGACCTTTGTGATTAAAAAGAAAAAAAAACAAAACCAAAAAGCAGCAAGTTCTTGCTGGATAAGTAGACTCTGACATTTCTACTTGTTTATTATAGCCTTTCTGTAGAAAGTCCCCTTGACAGGTGGAAAAAGGCACATGGAAACTATGCTAACTCAGCCGTCCCTTACGCTAGCCAGCCCTGTCTTAATTTTCTTCCACTCCTTTTCTGTAACCACTTATTTTCCTAACACAAAAAACCGTATCACCTAAAATGAATATATAATACTGTTCCTATTGGACAGAAAACTGAGGAAAGTATTTTCCTGTAACAAGAAGAGATCATCAAGCATAAGCAGGAGAAAAATGTGATCTGGGAAGACTTTGCTTCTTGGGGGAAGCAAACAGCAAAGTAATAACCATGATGTTATGACCTCTGCTCTCCAACAAGTTAGAAGGGCATCCTCCATTTACTGTCATTCAGCATTTTCTAGAATTCTCAGATAACCAACCATTCACTGAGTCTTACCTTTTCTAAGGTACTTTACATTTATGGAAAACAACTCAATCAAATACTATAAAGTAGCTACATACTGCTTGAATAATGCTCTCCCAGCCGCCGACCAGCTCAGGAATTTTCACTTCCTTGAGCTAAGCAACCCAACTTCCACAAGTTACACTGCCTGCTCTGTGCTTACACCACTCGGCGTTCTTCCTGAGCACCCTTAAGGCAACTTTAGTGACAGCCTATGGAACAAATAACATTTGGGGAAAAAATACTACGCGAAGGCCGGTTTTTGAGGCTAAAAGCAGGTGCAGTGCAGCACAGGGACAGACCCAGCGAGTGCCGCCTGGCCGAGCGCAGCACGGCGGCCAC
>VZRW01008447.1:40376-63642 GCA_013398125.1 Aegotheles bennettii
CGCAGCCGCAGGTTCGCTGCTCCCCCCCCGCCACTCGCGGCCCCGCCGGGCGCTTCCCGCCCCGTGATTGGGTGCGGGGCCGCGGGGGTCCCGCCCCGTTCCACCGCCCCGTTCCGCCGCTCCGTGGCGCGGGGGTTGGTGTCGCCCCCGCCCCGGCTGCCGATGGCCCGCAGCAGCCAGCCCTTCGGCGCGCCCCTAGGGAGAACCGTTAAAGTCACCTTAAACCGTGGCGTCTTCCAGGGGGTGCTGCAGCACCTGGACCCCGACCGGAGCCTCCCCCTGTGGAGGGAGGGAGGGAGGGGCCCGGGCGGGCACCGGGAGGGATGAAGCGGGCAGGGAAAGCAGCAGGGAGCAGGAGCCCTGGGCCTCCTGCAGAAACGCTCCTGTGCAGGGAAAGCAGCCGCCCGAGGTGACCCGTCTGTCGGTTCATTACCTTTCCTAGTTACCAGCACTGCCCGGTCCTGTGGTCTCGCTTTGTTCTGCGAACGATGAGTTTTCACCCCAAACAGCAGAGCTTGACCTACCTCTGTATTTTCCCCCTCCCTCATTTCAGTGAAGGACTTAGCAACTGGCAGAAGCACCCCAGGAGTGAAGATGGTTTTTGACCATGAAATAGTCACTGGTGAGGCTCCTCTCGCTGCGACCCAGGGCACAGGGAACAGGCCTGCTCGTTAAACCCGTCTCTCGGTCACTGCCGAGTTCGGTTGCACGTCTTTCTTGGGAAGACGGTAGGAATGGGGATGTTGTATGAATCACACAACTTTTGTTCCCCAGCTATTTAGCAGTGAAACAGTAATTCCCCACTTTGTGAAGGTCTTGTGACCATGCTGCATTAAAGCTTATTAGTTGTATAATGAATAAAATCCAGTAAGACCACTGGTGAAGAACCAGGAACCACTCTGAAGGAAATGAGTTGAGATAACCGTGTCCCTCGTTAATGTCCCAAAGGCAAGTTAGGCTCCTCGTGGCTGTTCTTGTATGTGCAAGACTTTCACCAATGGACTCTGCTGGGAAATTAAATTGCTTAAAGTTCTAGTTTACTTCGTTTTGGTTTTACTCACACAGACAAGCCATCTCTATTAAATGGTCTGTTTATCTGAGCCTCTTTCTGTGGTTCTCCAGTATTAAGAATAGGGAATTATTTAAGGAAAACATTTCTAGTGTATGAAGGTCTTGTGCTTTTCTGTTGACATCTGCTTTGCTTTGGGGACAAAGAGCAAAGTGCTGAGGGTGAAGTAGCCAGAAGGCAGCAGCTATTGGACTTGTCAAGTGGTTAACTGACTCTATTCTGCCTTCTTCCTTGTAACTGCTTTACTGTACATGTGATAGGCACTAAAGTAATTAGTTCTAGTTTGATGCTGACTTTGTTTTTGTTAGGATGCTAACCTGCTAGTCTTGTTTAAATGCTAGAGTTCTGAGACATCTTATCTAGGCTACCAATGTAAGTTATTTTACATAGATTTGTACATCAGAGTAATTTAAAATTCCTTTTTTTGTCTCTGTGGCCATGTTCTATGGTGGTCAGTATCCGTTACGATCCTCTTTTTTTGGGAGATAACAAGTGTCAAAAAGTTGCTTGTCAGTGCTAGAGTATAAATTGTTTATTTCAGTTGCAGTGAAGTTGCTGGATGAGTCAGGGAAGATTCAGGGAAGGAAACAGCAATGCGCTCTGAGTACGTTGAGATATTTCCTTCCTTTCATGGTAGAAGGGTGTTGGAGATTTCTGAGAAATTAAGTCTGTGTGAGCAATTTAGCTTTGATCGTGTGAATAATTCAGTTCTCATGAACACAGCTGCACTGTCGAAAATAAGAAGAAACTGCAAAAAGAGAAGAAAAAGAAGACACAGGCCAAGAAGATAAAGAACTTCAGGATGTAGAAGAAGGGAGTGCGGACTGTGTGAACAATAAAATACTTCGATAGCTGCTGAACCACTTGTTTGCAGGTTCATGTGAATAGCCTGATTGTTGTCAATTAGTGGATAAGCAAAGTATGTAGAACAGCTGCAAGTAGCCAATAATATTGCAGAACTAAGGTTTAAGCTACTCTGTATACTCTGTATAAATATGGGTGTCTTTAGGGAATAAATCGAACAAGATGCATAATTCATATTGAATCATTCTCTTGATTTCGGTCGATCTCTCCGACAGAAGGGGTGGGATGTGCTTGCCAGGGAGCAAGTTATTTAGTACAGTACTGATGTTCAGACTCAGCTGTGCCAAGTTTGTACTTCTCCGCTCTAAAGAGTGAACAAAGTGGTGAGTGGAAGACCTCCATTGTGTAAAAGGTTCTTTCAAGTTATTGTTTACAATTTCTCTCTTTTGCTTTTTTCTTTTTTTTTTTTTCCCGCTAGTGTTGCTAGGTTGAAAAATCTGCTTGTTTTGTTTCCTTGTCTGCTTGTGATTTCAGGAAGGATTTCCCACGAGCATTTCTTCTGTGGTGGAACAGTTCCAAGACAATTGCACAGGGAAGGTTAGGTTTATATAGATGCTCTGAAAACATATATAAATATGACTTTGGGAAGCTGGTAAAAATATGTTCCAAGCTCTTGCATGATCCTAAATGGTTTTACTATGAGTATTCTCACAAGAACACATTTGAATAGTTTATTCTTCCACTTAGGGAAGTAGGAATGAAGTGGTGTCAGCTCATTAGTCCTTTATATGTATTTAAAAGCACATAGAACTGTGATTAGCCGCAGTCTTCTTTCTTCCTGCTAAGTAAGCCTACATTCACACGTACTTGAATATGCTCACCTCAGTAGCAAATGCCTGTGTTAATCCTTTAAATGCACAAGTTTAGGTACAAGATTCTTCAGCTATATCTAAAGGCTGATCAAAAAGGGGGTTTTATGTTTTATTCTATTGAGGTAGAGAAGTACATGATTTGAGCTCTCAGTTTAGGTGTGGGTGAACTTGTAAAATTGCATTCCAATTACAAGAACTAACTAGTGAATCAAATATTACTAATTCAGTGTAAAAACTTACAGATACTTAAATCACATCATTCTTGGGCTCAGGTCAGGTACTTAATATTTGCACTTTGAACTCTTTCTTCCCTTGAAACCATTGCTGACCTTTCCAGTGAACATCTGTTCAGGTTCTGCTTTCATCTTTTACTTTCAGAATAAATGTGAAATATTATCTGAAATAAAGGCCCTTTTGTGCAAAATAAACTTATTGTTGGGTAGCTTCGGGAGCGTCTTTAAGAACCATGCATTGGGAAGTTGCTTCGCATGCAGCAGTTCATTGTCTGTACGCGGGTTGATGGCATTGGATGAAATGATTTTCTTTGTTAAAACGTCCATGCTGGTGGGATGTGTAATGTATGATTTCTGTGCTATGTATGGTTGGTTGCCTTGCTTGTGCAGGTGCACTTCAGCTGTTGAAGGGAACAAACGAACAGACATCGGACCAGCAGATTGTGACCCATGGAGTTCTCCTTGCATTTCTCTAGAGAGCCAGCTCAGAGCCTCAAATAGTTTAAAATACTCCCTTTCAGGTAATGTGGAGATTAGTCATGCAATGTAGTTAGTTTGTCTTTGTCAGACAACGTCTTTCCCAGAGGCTGTGACCTCTTGGTTTGCCTGTATCGGAACAGGATGTATTCTGAAAGAACAATAGTCACAGAAAGACGGGTACAGAGCTCGTTGTCTGCAGACATGCTGTTTGCTGCAGATACTTTCACAACATCAGAAGGAAACTCATCTGCTTTCTAGAATGTTTACCCTGTAGCTGTCATCAACTGTAAAAGTGGCTGAGCAGCCCAACTGATCTTTTGGAGAAATCCAAGAGCTTCAGCTGGTGAGCGTTTCTCTCTGGTGATTGTTTTAATCTGGTACTTGTTCCTGAAATGTAGGTAACTGAAAGCTCAATGAGACTACTGCTCTTTGGTTCTATGCTGGCTGTCACGTGCTTGCATTGATTTGGTTGTGCAGTTCCTGTTGTATATGCAGACACAAGTACAGATCCAAAATGTGATGGGCTCATTCTGCTCTCATAGAGCTGTGACAGGTGTGCAAGACCTGTATAGGTGAAAGGAAGGTTAACTGCATTTACCTGAGTAGTGGGGGAGAAAATGAGCAAGGGTTGATCTGGGAGAGCCTTTAAAAATTTGTTCCTAGGATCTTTCCATTAGCTATTATTTTAGAGTTTAGAAGATTGTTCTTGTGTTGTTGTGGATGTGTATTATTAATATTTGCATCTTACCTAAAGAGAAAGGAAAATCTTCACGAGAACCCTTCTTTACCTGTTCATTAGATGTGAAAATCCAGCTTAAATTCTCTTCACCTGCTTGGTCACTTAGCTGTCTGTGTTCTGTGGTGTCACTGTCTGTTAGTTTTGTCTCTATTAGAATCTTTTTCCTTCCCTGGACCAGCCAGGGAATTAGAGTGCTTTTTTTTTTTTTTAATACATGTACATTTTTAAACTGAAACATTTTATTTCTTAATAAATTAATTTCTTCATAATGACAAAAAGTAATGCTGCAATTCACTTTTAAGCAGCCATTTTTTCTGTACGAAAACAGAATTTGGGCTCATGCTCTAGACTGTGCACATCCGAATGAGACAGTTCAGTAATCTGTTTCGGTTTGTTCAGGAAGCAGAGAGGGAAGAACTGAACAGCTAAACCAGAAAAGTAATTATACAACTAAAATACATACCTTGTGCAAGGTTTACTCAAGTAGAGGGAGCATCTCATGATTTTTTTTCTTCCTTTTAGTGAAGAAGGAAGGAGATAATGTGGAGTACACAGTTGTTGATTCTTTCCAGCAGAAATTTGGCCCAGCAGTGAGTGCTAATTAAAGCTCCTATGCAGCATGTATGAAAGCATGTTCCATTCTAATTGTCAGTAGATCCATTCGGTGTAGATCCATCCAGGATTGTGAGCGCTGCTTCATGACATCTTACACTGGAAATTACTTTTGCTGATTGTAGCGTGTCTCGGTTTCACAGCCTGGGCAGAACTGCAAATTTCCGAGACAGATTTATTGCTCACTTCTCTCCGGAAGGAAAGAAATAAACAAAGAACAGATACTTGGAGATTGAAAACAAACTATACTAATTTAATGAAACAGGGAAAAAAAAGGAATAACAGGTAAAAGGGAAATGGAAGGGAAAAGGATAAATATAATACATATATTTACAAAGTCCCGAAATCAGAGATCCAGGAAAAGAGTTCTCTTCTGGTATGCAGAAAAGCTGAAAACAGTCTGTCTCTGTGTGGCGGAGAAAGCTGATAAGGAGCCATGGCCTGTCTCCCTCCTTTCCTCCCCCCCTTTCGCTCAGTCTGCAGGAATGCAGGGCAGCACAGCCGAGAGCAAAAGTCGAAGAAGAAGAAAAAGAGACGGCTTCCTGATTTCTTCGCCTTTTGTCAGTTCCAGCAGGAAGTTTTGTTATGGAATACCATGTTCCTTTTTGAGAAGGGTCCTCAAAAAGGACAAAAAGCTTCAAACCATAACAAGTGAAATTTGAGTAGTAACTAGCTTCTTTAAAGTCAAGTAGAAATGGCATCTCTGGTGGCAGCAAAGTGTATTTGAATTGTGCATGCTTGCAGGGAAAGAGCACAGCGCATGCGAGTTTGCAGTGGGATGTGAATCTGCATCAGTGTGTGTTGGTTGCTGTTTTCAGACTGTATCGCCAATAACTGAGGTGAAGAGTCAAAATTACTGTCACTGAACGATTATTTTGTTTTGGAAGGGAACAACATAAGGTTTTGTTGGCATTTGGAGAGGAAATTGATTATGTTGTTTCTGTAGGTGTTTGGAACTCCAGACATGTCTGTACCTTCTTCTGTTAAATCATGTATAACAACATAAGTGGACTGGGTAGAAAGTCTTTATTTCAGAACTTGGAGCCAATGATAGGTCTATTATTAAATTCAATAGCGTTTTTAGATCCTGAATTAGACCTGTGATACTATAGGTCCCCCATGCCATTTTGTCATTTGTGATTTGGGCTTTTATTATGGTAAATCTATTGCACATACAGGTGAAAAAGCTCCTCCCATGGGAGGAGATTTCCCTGTAACTGTTGCTTGAAAAAGAAGCTGGCTTTTTTATTTCTGTTATGCCTTGTACTCTCGTGCTACATGTGCACTACAGGTTGCTTTATTTTAATTGTCTGAAAACTTTTTGTGTCTGTGAGAGTAATGGGTGTTTCTTTTATACCTTAAAAGGTAAAAGGTAAAAGGTATAAAACAGAGGCATAACTGAGAAATATTTGGGGATTAGCCTTTGTTCAGGGCTTACTCACATCCCATGCTATTTTGGTAAGGTATATGATGTTCTTCAAGACAGATCAGGTATTTAATAAAAAAACTGTTATGGAAAGAATTATGCCATTATAAGGCAATATAATAATTTCTAAAGTTGTATCTAATATATACATTTGTATATAACTATGTAACATATTTGGTTTCCCAGATTTATATACTTGTGTACAGGTAGAGGTATTACACTAGTACAGCTGTTACCTATTGCAAAACCTCATCACAATGCCAATATAACTGAAGGAGTAAAATCCATCTAAAGACGATACAGTATCTTAATTAGCTGTGATATTATCACCATATGAAAAGGAAGGGACAGAAAGGAGAATAGCTTAATATGTTAGCTCAAAATCATCTTCGTTTATTTTTGAATAGGTTTAAAGTTAGTGTGTTTATCCAAAGAAAAACTTGCGTGGGAGTTCATGCTTCAAACTTAACTCGTTTATGCAGGAGTAGTGTCCATGAAATGTTTGCTTTGGTATGGCTAAATAGCTTTCAAATAACAGCTTTTGTTAAACCATTATGAATTTGAACATAGGCAAAGCCTAAATTTTATATCCTGTTTGAAATGCTAGAATGGAAAATTATGTCCTTTATTTCGTTGATAGTGGGTTTTGACAATTAAAGCAATTTCATGGTCACAAGAATTTTCTTGGAAGTGGTTCTTTTAAAATGTCACCATAATAGATGTAGGAATTTATTTTAAGTGCTGTGCATAGGGTTTGCTCTTGATCCATCTCAAAGTCTGTATTTAACTGTGTGTAGTTGTTACAGTTTGTGGGGGCACGGGTGAAATTTTATGGTATTAGTGTGAGGACATAGACACAGTAGTAGACTGCTGTGTTCTTCCTAATTATTGTGAGAGTCTCTGAGCATCTCTGCAAAAAAACAAGATTTGTTTCTGAGTTAGCATTAAGGAAACTAAACCTGCTCTTCCCAACGTTAGCCTGTATATAGGAGACTATGGCTTGTGGGCAACAGTGAACTCTCTCCTACTTTGAAATCCTTTGTTCTTCTGTCTCTCACTCATTTCTCTGCAACTGAATTGTATATAGCAACAAAGAGACATGTTTTTCTATTTGATATCTTCCTTCTGGGACCTCAGGCTTTCAAAAATGGATTACAAATGGTGCTTGAAGATAAAAACATCTTGAAGGTAAGGGAACAAGGGGGTGTGAGGTCATCTGTAGTGGCAGAGGTCATATACATATATAATGATCTAGCTGCACCAGAAATGTTGCAGTTGGACACAAGTTTGTCTGACAACACTTTCTTGCTTCAGGTCATGCATGACTGCTGCTGGATCTCAGACTGCCTATTTCATCGGTAGGGTGTCCTTCTCTTCAATGTCTTTGATGCACAGGTACCCTTCAAATATTCTGGTTGGGATCAGAAGTTTCAACAAGAGAAACTTCAGCCTTGTTCACAGCATTCTCTCAAAGAAGTTTTAACATTACTAGAATGTGACAGTTGTTGAACCATGAAAATGTACCGGTTCTGTTTTATCTAAAAAGAACCAGCAGGCAAGACTGATGATAGTGTTAGAGTCTTGTGTAGACCCACTTCAAAAGGTAGTTAATATCTAGTAATAGGAGCTAGTTTATTGTGGGTTTTTTTAAGATGTATGAACTGATCAAACTTGGCACAACCTGGGCTGCTGTGACTTGAACAGGAGCCAGGTCAGCTTGTGCTTTATATTCTTTGTTACTCTTTCTGTCCCTTTCACAGGTGTAGAAACAGATTCAGGCTACAGATATTGAGCCTGCTAATAAAAGCAGTGGTGGAAGTGAGAGGACAGGCCAGGTTACCACAAAAATCTGTTTTTGATGGTGCTGACCCTGGTAGTTGTGGTAGTTAATGTTGCGTGACTAACAGAATTAGAGCCTTTCCAGAGAGAAGAACATAACATAATGGCTATGATCTTTCATAACGGGCATGGATATGTTTTGCATCATTGTGTATGACTTGTCTGTGCCAATATACTGACTTCTCATGTCATAGATGTGACTGCCTATAGTAACTCTTCAAAGCCCTAATCTGGGCTACATATTAAGCTCTGTATAGCAGAGGTTTCTATCAGTCCCTCTCTGATCTTAGTTTGGCCTTTTGCCCCTAAAAATTATGTTATTCCATTACAGGTCAAATATCAGTCAGCGTTAAGTTTTGACTGCATGAAAAAGGAGGTAGGGGTGAAAATTCCCACCAGTGCTCCCAACTGTACTGGCTAGAACATGCAACTGATACAGTGGAAATACCCAACCAGAAACATCCAGCCTAGGGGCTAAAGTACACAGAATTGCACTCTTTGTTCTGTTGTCTTGGTAGGAGCTGACGTGCATGCTTTTCTTGCACCAATAGAACTCTAGGCTTAGATTCAATTGGTTCATTGGCCTGAGTCCTACTTCTAATGTAAGCAACCTGATGAAGTAGTCAGGTTTTGGCTACCCTGCAGCGTACCTGATATTGTGGAATTAAGCTGTCTTGTCTTCTGCTCTGTACTACTGGAGCAAATAACTGGGAGATGCCTATGGGCAAACTCTCACAGATCCTTTTTTGTGAAGCACTTCTCAGTGTCATTAAAATTGGAACAGGCTGTGTGCACAAGTGAGACTGCTTAAAAAACACAGCAATGGAATGAAGAACTCTGCATTAGATGGGATCCTGCCTGCATGATTTGAAAACTGTTACTTATCCCTGGTTTTGGCTAGTTGCTGCAACTGTTTATTCCTTGCAATAAGTAATCTAAAATAACTAACAGCACATGTAGAGCATGGCAGTAAAAGGTTTCCGATGTTCACTGACTGTCTTTCTCATTGATATTCTCACAGTACTTAAGCATCACCTGTTGAAATAACTTTTAATGATAATGTTTGTGGAAGTCTGATTCTGCTATTTCACATTTGACTGCCTTGGAATGGATGTGTGTATCCTTGTATCCTATAGCAGCCTATAAAGCTGCACAGTGAGCAGGCAACTGGCTGTTGTCAGTGCTTACATCTCTAACATTGCCTTTGGGGACACTTCTGCGCTGCATCATGAGGCTAGAGCATTCTCACGCTCTGAAATCCCTGCCTATTTTAAAATGTTGACTGCATATCTGTGTACTACCAAAAGAAAATACATTTCTTCCCAGAGGTGTGTGCTGAAAGAATAAAGAAAATTTGACAGCTTGAGACTTTCCATAAGACAGAGGTCCATTCAAGGTTTAATCTTAGTATGTACAAGTGAAGAAGCCACTGTTGCTGTCTGGTTCCAGAGATCAATGCACATACACTACTCTTTAGCCTGTTGGTTTTGTGCCCTTCAATCCAAGCATGCGATGACTTTGGACAAAGGTTTCCACGGTGAAAGTTAAAACATTGTTTTAATTGTGGGCAGTTTTATTCTACAACCTTTGTCATTCAGATTAGACATTTTATGAATATTGATCATTTTCATTTTTGTTTAAATATTTAAGTCTTTTCTATCCTTGTTTAGAACACATCGACATTTTTTACTAGAAATTCTCTCTCTAACCATCTAGAAGAACGGAATATATTTCCATAGACTTGAACATCATCTTTGTTTTGACTTTGAGTAAGAGTAACTGATTGCTTGAGAAGGTCTTTCCTGAGGTTCCACTTCATCTGCATTTGGCCACTGAGAGAGAAAGGCCAGAGAAAGTTTTAGTGGTCAGAAGTACAATCCAAAGGAATGCTTAGTAATGAGTGATGGAAACTACCTCTTTACCTGGTGATTTGTGCTGACAATCCAGTGAAGGTCAGCATCATCTGGATCTTTTCCATTTTTTTCTCTTTAGTGAACTCATTGGTTTGAACTGTTGCAGGTCATTTCTCCAGGTATGTTTCTTGCCACTTTTTAACTGGCGTTTGTAGACCTCTTTGGACTCCAGCAATGTAGTCAGCCTAGCAGAGGTACAGGCAGTCCTAAATTCTCTGTCCTACCACAGAGCATAGAAGGTCTCACATTTCTTTCCTTAGTCCAAGACTCCTTGTTCTACCTATGGTATGCTAAAGTTTTGCATCTTCTTCATAATACTTTCATACAATCTTTCATTCCCTGGAAATTCAATAAATGGATTGGCTTAGCACTTTCTTCTGGTAGGCTTAGCAAATACATGGCTTCTTTCCCAGAGAAAACAGCCTTTAGCTATTTAGATGATGCCTTAGAGGCAGCTCTAGTCATTAATAAATCATACCAACTTGTTAGCCTTGGTTGTTGGACAGGAATATTTTTATATTTTTTTCCCCAAAGACTTTATGGATCAGTTAGGAATGGGGGTTTGGTCTTGGAAGTCTCCCTCACTATAAGAGGCCAGAAGAAGTCAGTTATAATTCTGTGGTCACTATTGCAGGGACTGAGCTGGTGTTGCCCAGAGGTCTAGGTGGCACATGGGCAGCATGTAGCAGAACAGTTTGAACCGTGGCTTCAGCTGTAACCTGTGCAGTAAAACTGGGCTGGCCTGCAAGCTCATGGTTTTGTTGGTGGGACTGTGGATGCTTGCATTGAGTGTCAGCTCAAGGCTTCTTAGGAGAGAGCAGTAAAGGAGAAAAGGGCTATGAGAGGTCAGTGGGGATTTGAAGGGACCAGAGTGGGAATCTGGGCTCTTGAGTAGCAGAGGAAGTCTGGAGGGTAGGTTGGTTGAATGACAGATAGCTCTGTCTCAGATTTTGAGCATGGGTACAGGCTTTTTATTTTTTTCCTCTCCATTCTCCCGGTGATTATCTCTCTTCCACGCTTCCCTTTTCCATTGTCTCCTCTCTGCACCTGTTACAACATTCCCGCTCATCTTTGTGTTCCATAATTAGGGACAAGAGTCAGGGCTGTTCCTGCTTTTACTGCAAAAGCGATAACCAGGATGAGAAACAAGCAAGCACCATGCCATGCAGTCACTGCTGGAGGCTGTTGTCTGCTTCCCTTTGGCTCTGTACGCTGTCAGAGACAAATCTTACTGGCAAAACCAGGTTTTAGGCAAAAGGTTTTTGACAACTTACATATTCTTCATCATGGTTTCCTCACATTGCATCACTATTTCACATTTTAGATAAAAGGCAACTCCGTAAGTATCCTGGGGAAGTATCACTGTCTACTTTCTTTTGATACTGCTCCTAACCATCTGCTGTCTGGAGACAAGTACTGGGCTAGAAGGAATCTTAGACTAATACAACATATAACTTACAAGTTATTCCTACAACTTAGTGTTCCCTCTTACGTAACTTAACAGCTTTAAGGAGTTAGATTACTAGCTCTGCAGCTGTATGCAGTCAAAATGAGGATTAATTTGTTTGCAGCATACTTTACTTTTAATATGCATCCCCACTGTCAGACCTCCACATTCTTTGCCTTGGGTTAATGGACGCTGGTCATGGTGTATTGATCCCTTCCGTCACAGGTTGCTGATGCTCTGCAGTTCTCAACAGCAAGAGGTGGCTTCCTTCCATACCGTGTCTGCATGTTACAGGAGTGTCTGATGCAGCACTTGAAGATACCTTCCAAATGGGATGCCATCATGAAGGGCAGGCAGCAGATGGCTTCAGTGAGTGATTCAGGGTAAGTCATGTTTGACCAACCTTATAGCCTTCTATGAGGAAATAACTAGGTGGATAGGTGATGGTAGAGTGGTAGATGTGGTTTATCTCGATTTCAGTAAAGCATTTGACACTGTCTCCCACAGCATCCTCGTAGATAAGTTGATAAAGTATGGGCTCGGTGATCAGGTAGTGAGGTGGATCAAGAACTGGTTAAAGGGAAGAAGTCAGAGAGTTGTAGTCAATGGGACAGAATCTAGTTGGAGGTCCGTGACTAGTGGAGTCCCTCAGGGGTCGGTACTGGGACCGGTGTTGTTCAATATCTTCATCAACGACCTGGATGAGGGTACAGAATGTATCCTCAGCAAGTTTGCTGATGACACTAAACTGGGAGGAGTGGCTGACACACCAGAGGGTTGTGCTGCCATTCAACGAGACCTTGATAGGCTGGAGAGTTGGGTGGGGAGAAACTTAATGAAATTCAACAAGGGCAAGTGCAGAGTTTTGCATCTGGGGAAGAACAACACCATGCACCAGTACAGGCTGGGGGCTGACCTGCTGGAGAGCAGTGTAGGAGAAAGGGACCTGGGGGTCCTGGTGGACAGGAGGATGACCATGAGCCAGCAATGTGCCCTTGTGGCCAAGAAGGCCAATGGCATCCTGGGGTGCATTAGAAAGGGGGTGGTTAGTAGGTCAAGAGAGGTTCTCCTCCCCCTCTATTCTGCCTTGGTGAGGCCACATCTGGAGTATTGTGTCCAGTTCTGGGCCCCACAATTCAAGAAGGACATGGAACTGCTTGAGAGAGTCCAGCGCAGAGCCACAAAGATGATTAAGGGAGTGGAACATCTCCCTTATGAGGAAAGGCTGAGGGAGCTGGGTCTCTTTAGCTTGGAGAAAAGGAGACTGAGGGGTGACCTCATCCATGTTTACAAATATGTAAAGGGTGAGTGTCAGGACGATGGAGCCAAGCTTTTTTCAGTAATGACCAATGATAGGACAAGGGGCAATGGTTGCAAACTGGAGCACAGGAGGTTCCATGTGAATATAAGGAGAAACCTTTTCACTGTGAGAGTGCCAGAGCACTGGAACAGGCTGCCCAGAGAGGTTGTGGAGTCTCCTTCGCTGGAGACATTCAAACCCCGCCTGGATGCGTTCCTGTGTGATGGACTCTAGGTGACCCTGGTCTGGCAGGGGGGGTGGACTAGATGATCTTTCGAGGTCCCTTCCAACCCCTAGAATTCTGTGATTCTGTGATTCAGTGAGGCATCTTCTGATGACTGAATTGTAAGCTGTGCTTTGCCTGTCTTGAGATGTTTCTGTCCGTTTTTTTAAAGCATGGTACTATGCAGTGGTCAGATTGCTGTAGCTAAGGACATTTTGTAACACTGACTTGGGAGACAGATGCAAGCTTTAGTTGGCATCAGTGCTTATGCTGGTATTTCCTAATAGCTCGTTTGAAATTGAGCTTTTGAAGAACCACAAAGCGTGTACAATAGAAGATATATATAACTTGGGTAAAAACTGTTTCGGACATTGACTAATTCTGAAACCTAGTTCCAACAGAACAAGTTGGTCAAAATGAACTCTGAGCCAAGTAGGGAAAGAGGAGATTTTTATTGCCAACACCATTAGAATGAAAAAATGAGAATAGTGATTTTTTTCTTGCTTGTGCAGCTCAGCAGCATTTGCCAAATCATTATTTTCTATTGTCGTTGTTAATCTGTCAGATGGGGATAAGCAAGGGAAAACTTAATGGGCCATGAGATCCTGATATTTGGGGAATGTAAGCTGGATAAATAGAATAGACTAGAATAGACTGTTTGAATTGGAAGAGACCTACAACAGTCATCAAGTCCAACTGCCTGACCAATTCAGGGCTGACCAAGTTAAAACAAATTAAGGGCATTGTTCAAATGCCTCTTAAACACTGACGGGCTTGGGGCTTCTCTTTGGTAAAGAAATGCTTCAGTCTAAACTTCCCCTTGCACAGCTTTGAACCGTTCTCACACATTGTATCGCTGGTTACCAGGGAGAAGAGCTCAGCTCTTTCTCCCTCCACCTCGCCTCCTCAGAAAGCTGTAGAGCACCATGAGGTCACCCCTCAGCCTCCTTTTCTCCAACCTAGACAAGCCCAAAGTCCTTAGCCACACCACACAGGACATTCCTTCCAGCCCTTTCACCAGCTTTGTTGCCCTCCTCTGGATGCATTCGAGGACCTTCACATTCTTCTTAAATTGTGGGCCCAGAACTGCACACAGTACTCAAGATGAGGCTGCACCAATGCAGAATACAGCAGGATAATCACCTCTTTGATGGGCTGGTGATGCTGTTTGATGCACCCCAGCATGCGGGTTGCCCTCTTGGCTGCCAGGGCACTGCTGACTCGTATTGAGCCTGCTGCTGACCAGCACACCCAGATCTCTTTCTGCAGGGCTGCTCTCCAGTCACTCCCCTCCCCATTTATATTTGTGCCTGGTGTTACTCTGTCTCAGGTGCAGAATCTGGCATTTTGACTTTTTAAATTTCATCACATTAATCATAGCTCAATCTACCTAGATACCTCTGCAAAGGCCACTTGTCCCGTGAGAGTCAGCAGCAGCTCCAAGTTTGGTATCATCACCAAACCTGCTAATGGTGCGTTCAGCTCCTGCATCCAGATCATTGATAAATATATTGAACAGAACTGGCCTTACAATTGAACAGTGAGGAACACTGCTAATGCCCAGTCGCCAGGCAGATGTAGCCCTATTCACTACAACCCTTTGAGCTCTGCCCTTCAGCCAGTTCTTCACCCAGCACCCTGTGAACCCACTCATCCCACAGTTGGACACCTTGTCCAGAAGGATGCTGTGAGGGACAGTATCACACGCCTTACTAAAATCCAGAAAAACTACATCCACTGCCTTCCCTTCATCCACTAGGCAGGCGACCTTACCATAGAATGATATCAAATTAGCTAAACAAGTAGTATATAAACATGCTAGTGCCAATTGTGACATATTTTTGTGATGTTCTTAATCACCTGACCTCGGATTTTTTGGATGCAGGGAGGGAGAAGACTTCCAAAGAAGCTATTAAATATGGGAACTAGATACTTAATGAGACCTCACTGTATAGGCAGGGCTCCTTTACTGAATAGGAACAATCTCTTTCAGACTAGAGCATTTTTTCTCCCTTTATACTCATAATTTCCTGAGTAAATCTGAGTGGTTTTGCATTGCCTGTTCATGGACTTAAAACCTTTCTCAAAAGCCTCGATTAAAGGTTATTTGATATTGCTAAAATAGCTACTTGGTGAAACCTCTGATTTGAACACAGCTTTATTTTTATATAAGTTTTGGGATTCTAATAGTGTGTCTCAAAATTTCAGTTTAGAGGATTCTGTGTGGCAAATCTAAACCAAATGACAATGTGTCTGCCTTAGTTTATATCTTCATTTAGTCAGCCGTTCTATCACCCCTCCCCACCTGAGAAAGGGAATCTGAAAAAAAGAAAGGAGACCCATGGGTTGAAATGAAAACAGATTTAGTAAAACAATAATAAAAACTAATAACAATACAAAACACACAAAGTTACACTCAGTCCATGCAGTGGTTGCGAGCTGTGCGCTCCCAGCAGTGAATGTCATAACTGCAAGCACTACAGCTCCAGCAAAAACACAACAGTCACAACAAACAGGAGAGTAGGCCTTGGGAGCAGGACGGGTGAGACTATCCAGGGATGGTGACCACTGAGGAAAGAGACCAATCCCCAGGAAACTTTTCAATTTATAGTGTATGTGATGTTCATACTTCTGTTGGCCAGCTTGAGTCAGCTGCCTTGGGTTTTGCTCTTCCTAGCCCTAGCATCTGGCTAGCTCAGAACTGCTAAAGACCTTGATCGCTATAGAAACCTGCAAACCATGGCCAGTCAAGAACTAAAAGTGTCTTATCAACTTTGTCCCACTAAATCGGGTGCTGCAGTCTTCTCCAAAATGCAGCTTTCCTGAATAGAAAATTGGTTCTATGATTCTATCCCAGTAAAACCAGGACAGTTCACCAGACCAAATCCTCCTGTTGGTCTGAAGACTAAAAGTGGAAAATGAGTGTGTAATATGTAAGTGGTGAGCATACCAGTACAAGCTACTCTGTAGCGACATTTTTGCTCAGGGTACCATGGTCACACTGCTTAACTGGGGCTTACTTTCATGTTCTTCTGGTTCCAGTTGTGATGGCTGGAGATATTACTATTCCCAGCTGCTCCCCTGGCTCCCTTGGTGGGAGGGAGGGTTTTTTTCTCTTCAGATCTTTTAGCTCACCTCTTAGGAATCCAGCTTAGTTTCAGAGATGGGTGAGAGAGAGAACCTAGCATTAAATGCTGTAATAGGTGTGTGGTGTTTCTTTTGGTTTTGTGTTTGTTTGTTTTTAAAAAAAGGAAACAATCCCTCCTCCCAAACTCCCTCTTCTCTGACATCCTCAGACTTGTACACAGATGGCCTTAGAAGCTGCAGGCATTCAGTAGCACTGAAAATAGAGATCAGCATCAGGAGATAATGTTGTAAGCTGCAGAAGAATGTGATTAAAAGCTTTGTTCAAATTTTTGCTACTTAAGTAACTTTTCATTTGCATTGGGATATACAGGAGAATCCTGACATATGGTTCTTCAGACCTTTTCCAGCTTCTCTGATTAAAGTACTCGCTCTGAAGGCTATATACCTTCTGCTGCTCCACTCATCTTTAATGGATATCTCGATGCCTGAACTAACAGCTGTAGTAGATGATTATTTAAATACTTCCCGGACTGGGTCTGGAGATCATCTTGAGAGCATGAAGGTAAGTGTGTCTTTGCCTGTTTCTCTGGTTAGTGATTTGCTCTGATGGATGAACTCTGGAGGACATAGCTACAGCAGCCTCCTTTTCTGCAACTGTACACCCTACTTTATGCCGCGTACCTTTTTTGTCTGTGTGCACCAGCAGAAGTGGTAGTGTCTGTATCTACCCAGCTGCATTTCATGTTAGTCCATTAGTACAAATACACTTCAAGTTAGTATTGTGGATGGTGAGCTGCAGCTGGTAAGGCATGGACACAGGCATGTGTGCCTTCTGTTCACTCTAATCTGAGTCTGAGAATGTCTGGGCTCAGCTGGGGCTAAATATGCATGAGGGCATGAAGAGGGACAGGCAGTCATGAAGTGTTGGTACCTGGAGCGGCCAGAGTTGCTTTGTTCTGGTAAGAACATTTAGTCCCCAAATCTCATTCCATTTTTCTCCTGTCATCCTCATTGCTGAGCTCATTTGCATATACTGTTTCTGAGAAGTGTTATCTCTTGTTGGCCAAAGATCTTTATTTCTGTAAAAGCATCTCTGAGTTACCTTGTCTTCCTAATTTATTCTCACCTGTGTTATATATAAAAAAAATAAAAATCAAGTCAAGTAACACTTTTCATCTTTGGTTGCATAGAACCAGTAGTATTGCATGCCCAGGTACCCTGGAGTGGCTCTTATATGGTGGACGCTTCTGTAACTGCTTGTTAATTTTTAAAGTGGGGCAGGGGAATGAGATTTTTGGTTAAGGAACTTGATTTCCTGCACTAATGGAAAGAACAGGTCCGTGCAAACCAAACAAGCAGTAGTATTGGTGTGGTCTTTTTCTGTCTTCTCAATGAAGTAATCTTAGGAGGGCTTGCAGTAACTACATAAGATATTGCTGATACTAAATTTGGGTCAAAAGTGAGTGGTCAAACATCCCCATTCCTCACAAACAGACTGAACTAACATGATTAAATCCTGTTACCACCTCATTTTTGCAGTTGTAAATGTCTTGAAATATTCATTAGGAAAAGAGAATGCAGGTCTATCTTCATGGAAGAAAATGCTTTTTCTTTGCCCTGGTTTAACAAAGCACTCAAGCACGGACTTGAATCCTTTGGGAATTGCTTAAGGGCTCAGAGCAGTAAATCCCATTATTGAGGATTAGGAGGAGATTAGTTTAGATAACCACAAGAGGTCATAGTTGCTTCACAGAGGGAAGAGAAGAGGTCTTATGTGAAACTTTTTCTTTCTAGAGGAGAGCTGCCAAAGAAAGAAAAAAAGGTTGTTCAGAGTTCATGGAAAAAAATGAGCTTGACATCTGAATTTCCAGTGTGAAATGCATGCAAAAGTAGGCATGACACAGGAGAAATGAGCAGTCTGTTAAAGTGAAAAAGTTCTGTTTGGCATTGGGCTATTTGTAGAATTTTTTAAAGTGGTACTCAGGTTGCTGAAGCCAGTCCTTTTGAAAATCCATTTATTCTGTAAGATTAACCAAGGAATTAATCCAATCCTGAGCATTTCAAAAGGCATTTTGAAGATCTATTTAATATAATTTCTGATAATCATACTTCTTGCAGTTGCTTTAGAAATCTTGTTGTATGGATAGTGAAAGTACCTATTTTCACCATCATTTCCCTGTTAATAATTTTCTAATGTTTCAGTTTCTTCACTGAATAAGTTCACAAAGTTAACTGTAAGGGAGTCCTTTGCAAGTTGATGAGTTCAGCTAAATCTGTTTCAAGAAAACAAACAAACAAACAAACAAAAACCCCCACAACTTTGTGCAACTGCTGGGTTTTCTGGAACTGTATTAATGCCCTGAATCAAAAAGCCTTTATTCAGATCTGTTTCTCAGGATGAAGTAATAGTCAAGATACTTACACCTTCCGTTTATTCTACTGCCTTATTTCTTGAACATGGATGACTGGTGGGGGGTTTGGTTTTGTTCCAGCTTGTACTTCCCCTTGACTTAAGACAAGTTTTCATAAATAATTTGATGGGAACAAAGTCTTCTATTGTCAAAGGCCATTGATAAGGTAGTAGAAATGAAGATTAATGACAGTTTATTGCTTTTACAGCAATAAACTGGTAAGAGCAGAGAAAGCGGCAGTTATGTATTTTGTGCAAACAGTATGTTTGAGTCTCTGTGATCTGGATGTCATAATTCTCATGAGCAATTGCAGCAGTCACTGGTGTGATAGTCCTGGTTTCACCTGAGTTTTCACCCATCTTTTCTTCCCCTCAATCTTTCAGATGTTTCTCTGGAAATGGCAAAGAAACAGAGTCCTTATGTAAGATCAGCCAGGGGGTAGGTCTTCCAGCAAGACTCCTACCTTGCTTATGGACAGCCAAACACATTCTGTCACTTGATAGTTGTTTCAGCAGTAACAGAAGATGTAGTGAGGAGCTAGCCCATGAGCTGGTGTGCCAGGTGGGAGACATGCTGTCAAGGTGGCAGGATGCAACTGCATAGATTAGAGCTTCCTTCAGGAAGGGGTTATTGAATTGTGCTTGGATTGTGGAGAAAAGATGGGTATCGTACATCCTAGCAGTTGCTAGCAACAGTAAAGTATTGGCAGGAGTCCATAGCAGCCAAAAATGATAATGCAACACCCTTGTTGATGTACTGGGAGAAGAGAAGGCAGAAGAAAATGGAGAAAAAATAAAAGAGAAAATAAGAAAAAGAAGGGCATCTCATTGATCCTGATAGTTTTGGAAATGCATGTTAATATATTTTGTGACTTCTTGTGTCATCACCTGCAAGCAGTAGTTGGATCTTCTGAATAGTGGACACTCCCTCCTAAGCCACTGACTCTTTACCCACAAATCAGATGCAAAAAGTCACCTCTGACCCCCAGCACTTCATTATCAAGACCCCCAGGTTCCTTCTTTCAGCATCTTTCTCAAACTGATAATCTTCCTTATCACTGAGGGGGAGAACTCAACACAAACTTCCCACCCTGAAGGTCTCTGTGGTTTCCTGCATTTTCAGCATAACTGTCTCCCAGGAGTCATTGTTCTTCTTGTGGATGCAGACATCAAGTAAACTGGGTTTCTGTGCCTCTGCAGAGGAACTATATGTGCTAAATTTCTAACTCTCCTCGTGGATGCATATTGTGTGTTGTTAGGTATTTGGAAATGCAGTTGCATTCTGGTGTTTAGGACTTAAGATTCAAAGAAGCAAATGCAGCCTGGGAAGCCATTAGCGTAGAGAAGCAAATGTTCTCCTAGAAGTGTGGTGCTTTCTTGTTTAAGTAGTGACCATTCACAAGCAGAGCTCTGGTACTTCAGGGGAGTTGCACACTACACTGCACCCTAACATGTTCATGACACATGATGGCATAAACTCTGTTCTCTATCTAAATATAATTGCATGCCTGAGCCAGTTTTCCTCATTGGCATGTGAGTTGGGACTGTACACAATGCATATTAATCATTATACACATACAGCCTGAATTTTCTTTAAACTTAGCTTTAAATGGTTTAGGTTGTGGATTACTTCTCACTGTAGGATACCATAGAAGTTTGGAAGCTGGATGTACGTTCTTCTGGTTAAACAGAACTGAATCACAGAATCACAGAATTCTAGGGTTGGAAGGGACCTCGAAGGATCATCTAGTCCAACCCCCCTGCCAGAGCAGGGTGTTTTCAAGTAAGTGCTTGCTTTGCTTTTTTTCTGTAATCCTGTCTGAACTGTTCAGCCTTCCTCTGGATCTGTGCAAACTTCTAGAGATAAGTTTTGCGAGGCATGGCTTCCTTTCACAAAAGCTGTGGTAACACTTTTCCAGTGCATCACAGCTGTGTATCCACTCATTCTTACTGTTTCTACCAGTATCCTCATACAGACATCTGACATACCAGCATGTTGCTTCCCGGGTCTTTCTCAGGATCTCCTTTAAACATTTACCATCTTCCAATCCCCGGGTATCAAGGCAGGTTTTAAAAAAGATACTGTAGTTACTAGTTCAGCTTTTCCATCTTACACTGTTCAGGAGTTTTGGGTAAAATCCACCCTGCTGTTTGTATTTCAGGTATTGGTATTAAGTATTTATGGGACAATCTGAAACAGATTCTGGGTATGTAATGAATATTTTTGATATATGGGAGTATCACATTTTTTTGTGTTGAATGTGTAAGAGAAAAAATGTTGGTTTTTACCATGCTGCTTTTGTATTCTGATCATCACTTGGCCCTGTAGCATGGTTGGCATTTTGTGCTCCTCTCATGTCTAAATACATATTTTTTTTATTAGTTCAGGGTTTTTTTTATTTGTTTGGGTTTTTTTTTAATAAAATTATTCTGGCTTCCCCAATTTTTCCTGCAACTTCATCCTTACCATTTTCTTCACTTGGATGTGGCTTTGCTTTCCTGAAGGAACTTCACAGTCTCCCTTCCCCTAACCTGCCGTCCTTTCACTCTTTCTGTGATCTTTTGCTGTTAGGTAATGTTCACTCTGTGCTGCTTGTATGTTCTCTTGAAGCTGTCTCCATGCTACCTGCTGGGACTGAATTTGCTTGGCTGCCTTTTACTACTTTTTATCGAGCTTTCTTATTTATGCAATTCCCCTTTCTACAGCTGAACACAACTATGGATTTTTTTGTTGTTCATATTCCTGCGAAGACGGTGAGCATTGCAGTCCTTGTTAAGGAACAGATCCTTGAATGTAGTATTTTGAAGAGTGTCCCATGCACTGCTCAGGACCAAATCAAGGAGTGTATCTCCTGTCACATACTTCCTAAGCAGCTGTTCTGTTCGTTAACTATGTTGGCTTTTTTGACATAAGGGGTTTTTTACCTATAGAATACCACGGTTTTAAATGGAAAGCCAGGAAATCTGCCTTTGCAGTGGCTCTTACAACCAAACATGAACTGGTTATGCCTCTTTTGGGGGTTTACAACAACTTCATAGTGCAACGGGTCTTTCGGGAGACATCTAAATCCCATATGTGAAGTATTAGTTAAATCTTGAAGATCTTTATAATAAAGAAGTAAACAATAATGCAAGTCTAATGTTTTTCCCTTTGGGTTACCTTTAAAAGAAAGGGGTGGGGGCTTCTTTCCGTGAGGTATTGTTTGTGTAAGCAGGTAGTTGATAGTTCCATAGATTCAGTGAGAGAGGATTGTTCTCTTCAGTTAGCTGATTACAAGAGGGAGCTCTTATCTGGTGCTAGCAAAAGTGGAGCATGTCTGTGCATATGTATAGTTTTGATTCCTTTTCTCTTTTCTTTTTTCCTTATCAGCCCACTTCTGTGGGCTTGCTGCGTCAGGATGTCCTCTTGTGCGTACACATTAAAGGAATGACAGCACAGATACAGCATTTCTGATTCATGTGAATTAAAAACAAGAGGAGTGTTGGCTACACACAGGTGTACCAGATGTGCTCAACAAACCCTTACAGTAGATCTGGTCACATGAGAGAAAAATAGATGCTAATAATGCACCAGAAGCTGCAAAGGGAGAAAGCAAAACTACAGAACGAACAAGGATGGTCTTTTGATCAGGCCAGTCATGGAATTAAAGAGAGGAACAATCCAGGGGAAGCCTGAAAATCAAAATCAAGTGGTAAATCAATAGGTCTCTTCTTTGAAACTGTAGATTGCACTTGCCGACTTCTGGGAGCGGCAGAAAAATTGGCAGAAAAACTTCCAAGGTTTGCTCTTTGTCAGTACATCTATGTTTTTTTAAACCCTTGACACAGTGTTCTGTAATTAAACTGTATAGTTCCTTTGTCTCCGTTCACTTTAGAAAAATAAAACTGGTTTGAAACAAGTTTGTCTTACAGCTTGTTATTTGGAAATTGAGTCTGTGTTTCATTTGGTTTGCTAGGAGATGCTGGCAGTGGCCTGGGCCCCTTTCCAGCACTGGAGCTCACACCATTAATCTGGAGCAAGGTTCTTCCAAGCAGTGATGCATTACCACAAATCTGCGAGGTACGGTGTGGAACGCACAGGCTCTTCTGAGCCAGAGGCAGCTCAGGAGCACTTACACTCTATTTCCACAACTGAAATAATTCCTGTCCATCCAGTCCTACTAGTGGAGAGAAAATGGCAGTAGATCAGATAATGGAAGGAGGGAGGAAAGAGGATGAGTACACATCAAGTCTGGGATGTCAAGTGTAGTCTGAAGTATCTGTGCAGGATACAAACTAATTGCTAAGGGCACTGTTCTTGGTAAGAGGCTGAGCTGCTGCATTCCCAGCTTCTTCCAAGGAAAAGTGAACCTCTGTCTGGAGCTGTAGTGTAATGGAATAAGGACTTACAGACAGGGGCTTGGCAGAGTGACTGCATCTGTGCCAGTGTTACTGCTTTAAGGAGGGAAACCTTCCTGGGTATGCACGGCTGCAGCTTTCCCCTGGTCTCTTTTGGGCATTAAGAAATGGATGGGAATGGGGTCACCACCCATCGATGCACACGACTGGAGATGACACTTTCCTTACAGGAGAAAAACATGTAGGGTTTTTTTTAAGTGACCCAGGGGTCCCTGCTCGGTGCTGGCGCTGGTAACGCGGGAGAGAAGCGCGCACAGGGATTCAACCGTGCGCCTGCCGCTGCGGCTCGGGACCGTGCTGAGGGCAACCCCGGTGCGGGTTCGCGGGGGCGGTGGCAGCGGCGCTGTTCCCGCGGTCCCTGCGGGGTCGGGCCGAGCAGTGAGCGCAGCGACTTCACGGCTGCAGGGGGCGGCC
>VZRW01008451.1:0-15485 GCA_013398125.1 Aegotheles bennettii
ATCAAAGACAGAAGAACAGATGGAGTCCTTCTAGGACACCAGCCATGGACAAATAAGAGCTTGACCCTCGTGACCCCTCACATTTATACCAAGTATGACACATATGAGATGGAATACTTTATTTGGCCAATTTTGGTCACCTGTCCTGTTCTCTCCTCCCTGCAGAAGGGTCACAGGTGTGACCCTTTTTCTCCCTTTTGTTTCCAGAGCATAGAAGTTTAGCAGAAGCAAGCAGTGACCTTAGTTCTTCATACCATTCTCTAGCAGTAACTATAACCATTGAGCGTTATCAGTCCTAGAGGCAGACACTGACTGAAAAACATGCAGTTAATTTCAGCAAGTGCAGTTACTTAGAAGAGACTTAACTAAAAATTAAAATTACTAAAAGAAAATTGGTTCTGTCCTGGCTCAAATCAGGACAGTGAGTAACGAATGGAAGGAAGATTTAAGGCCTTAATTGCCTCTTAAAATGAACATGCCATGAACTTCAATAGTCTCCACTACCTCTGTGGTTAAAATAGGTCTGTTATAAGCGAAACCTCTTATTACATTCTGTCTTATGTCTTCAGAAATTAGTTATGAGATGAACAGTCTTCATGTGTAATAGTTATGCATTTCCCCCTACTTTTATACAGTGGCATCTCCATAAGAAAAAAATTACTTACAGCAAATAGTTTTAATTCAAGGGGAATAATTAAAAGGCAGTGTGGGGGAGTGAAAGGAAGATGATGCCATTTTCTAGTTAACTGGAGCATTTAAAGATTCACTATCTTATTCTTTGAGCTTAATTAAATCTATTGAAATTGGTTGTGAAGCTAATATATTCAAGCTATGAAAAGTGATTAAGATTTTGTAGCTTTTAAACATAAACATTTCAAATTTCTTCACTTTCACAAAGTAACTTAAATTTGTGATCAGGGCAAAAAGGAAGTAAAATTTGGAGTTCATTCCAAATGTCAGCATTGTCAACATCTCTTCATTGTGCTCAGATTCTCTTTATGGTAGAAAGAAAAACTTCAAAGCTACAGAGAACAACCAACATCCTTTACTTAGGAAGATTATCAGCAGTAAAAACTTTGATAGCAGCTACAGCACCTGCTAGACCAGTTTTTTGACCTGTAATTATTTTCCCTCTTTTCTGTTGTTTGATTTTCCTTGAATTGAATCCAACACTGTATTCAACTGTGACCACCTGATTTGTCAGCAAGACCATTTTGGCCTCAGAATCTCTGCTCCGTAAACAAAGATGTATTTTGTTAACTAAGGACAGCTCTGAATCCCAGCTGTACCATACCTAAAAAAAGAGGCTTTTCCCAGAGACAGATCTACATTAGGTTATTTAATGCAGAGGCATCTATTGTGGATACTTATTTAAGTGAAATGGATAAATTGTTCATCCAGTCTAGCATCCATTATGAAGTCATAAAACCATAATCTCCAAAAGAAAGTGTAAGGAGACTCTAAATAAAGGCTTTTCTCTTTTTAACTGATATTTCAAAAAACATATCAACTAAAACCATCTGCTGGAACGACATTGTTAAAAAAATTTTACTAAAATCATCTGATATGAAGTTGACATTCATTTCTGTATCAGTTTCCTAGTTGGTATCTGCCAGATATTGTTTTCTCCTCACAAAGTCATATAACGTAACTTGTCAAAATGGTGATTTTAGTCTAACATTAATTAAACATTTTAAATTACTTTTGGGATATGAATATTACAGTAGAATTTTTGACAATCACCATATATTCTATACCAATTGCTTACTGAAAGAAGATCAGACTTAGATCATTCTTGCAAACACTGTTACACTTTGTTCCAGCAGAAAATGGGGGTTATCTATGCAGAAAAGTTCATGAGTTATCCTTGGCCTTTTGTAACCTGATCAGTAGGTGTCTGGCACAACATGAAGAGATATTCCCTATTGTGATTTGCGCTGTACTCCAGTACATTGCTGAAAAATACACATAGATGTAGCTGCCAATGGCTTGGATGAGCATACTCTGATGGGTTAAAAATTGTCTGAATGTCTGGGCCTAAAGAGTTGTGCTAAATGGAGTTAAAACCAGTAAGCGGCCAGTAGGTCCAGTGTAAATCCAGTAAGTGGTGTTCCCCAGGGCTCAGTGTTGGGGTCAGTTGTCTTTAATATCTTTATCAATGATTTGGACAAGGGGATCGAGTGCTCCCTTGGTAAGTTTGCAGATGACACCAAGGTGGGCATAAGTGTTGTTCTGCTTGAGGGAAGAAAGACCCTGCAGAGGGATCTATGATTCTATAAGCACATATATGAATGTATGTGTGTACAGAAATGGGCATATTAACCTGGCAAGTTTGATAAGTCTCATGTAGCATAAAGTATGCATTTTGTTTCCGTAAGGGGAGAATTTTCATTTTTGCTCTAAACCAAAATCTAAATTCTGGTTTACTTTGCATTTCTGATTTTATGCCACTGATGACATTTTAAACCAAATCTATTACTTTTACTGCTTCAAATTACTTTCAGGATTTAAAGTTGGAGTTTGAGACTGATATCAACACAGGTCAATTTAATATTCTTGAAAATGACAGAATACTAATTCTTACAATTAAGTAATTCATGGTTCATTACTGCATAATTATAGCTCAGCAGTACAACAAGCACTTCTGCCTAAGTCAACCCCTATATTACTAGTGTTCACCTAAATATCTTGTTTTCCTAAATGCTAAAATTTTCCATCCAGACTTGTTCACTTGAATAAATTATAAACTTACGTTTATTTCAGTAGCATCTGTCATGGGTTATTTCTTTCAGTTTGTAAACTAACAAGAACATGGAAGTAAAGCATGTTGTAAATTGTTCAGAATTTTTAAAATGGAAGCCTTAAAATTGATGGAGAAAGAAACAATATTGTAAGAAGTTTTAGGAATCATAAATAAAGAAACATTTCCATATCATTGACTGAAAATCAGTATCTTTTATTCACCTGGTCAGTAGATTTATTTTTTGCAAGAGACAAAAGAATGGGTCTTCTTCTTCTTCTTAGGTTAATAAATAAGGGTGAAATTAATGTCAGTGCATTACAGGTCTTTTGCATTTAGCAGATGGTGCTTTAAAGCATTTTGTATATGAAATTCTACATCATCTTCAAAGAGATAGGACTTAAATGTCAGGCCCTTACTAAGAATCATAGTGGCTTTGCACAGATTTAGTTAATTGTGAGATTTTCTAGGCCATGTGCCTTGAGACAAAGGACTGAAATACTGGGTTTTCTTTCCCTAGGGAGATACAGTGGTGTTTTGTGGCAGGGCTCACTAAAATAATCTCCCTAAGATCTGGACTTGGATGTTGAGTCCAGGTTTGAATCTACATTGCTTACCAAGTTCAGCAAAATGCCCTAAATTTTATTTTTCTTTGTATTCTACTACAACTGTCTATGGTGTTTCATACAGCATAAATTGTCTGTCTAGCATAAGAATTAAGGGAAACAGATACACCCATGACAAACACTGTCTCTACTACAAGAAAAAAAAAATCATTTGGGTAACTCAAGATTATTCCTAATGCATTGTTAAGAAAAAAAAGAAAAGCCAACCAAGATATTTTATAAGGCATTAACTTTATACTAAAAACTTGCCCATCTGATTGCAATGTTTGCACAACCAGCCTAATCCTGTGCACTTATGATTTGGTGATAAACTTCGGGAATTATTTGTCACATTTCGTTCTCAGCTTCTAGTCACAGTTAATATGTCTGTAGCATTTCCAAGAAATCTCTCTGTACATGCAGTCACTTCCAAGAGTTCAGTACCAAAAAACTCAAACCATTTTAAGCAAACTGTAAATTTTAGATGAGACAACTAAAACAGCTTATATATAGGAAAGAACTTTAATACACAATTTTCTTTGCTTCTGAACACCACCTCTTCAAACTTAATCCTCAAATTTTCCACATTTTACCTAAACCATATGATATGGCATAATTATATGTATTGTGGATGATGGATAATAAAAACTACTGTTCACATTCCCAAACTGGTATATGTGAAATCATGCTACCTTTCCACTGTAACTGTTTGTCAGAGCCTGACATTTGTATCACCATGGAACTGTCATCTAGAAAGGGTCAGTCAATACTCTTAAAATGGCATTGCATGTACAAAATGCTGACTCTTGGAATATAAAGCTGCCCAACAGCAAATACCTTGAAAAAAACACAAAACAGGGTTTTTTCAAAGTATGTATGTTAAAAGGTATGTTTTAAATTCACTGAAGGCAGATGGAGACTTCTCTGAAAGATCATAAGCCACATTTGGTACTTTCTGCATAGTCCTCTGTCTCCTTCTGGACTTTACTCCAGGTGTCTTCCAGAGGTCTCTACCTGCTAATCAGCTCTGTTAGCAACACCTTAGAAACAAATGGGAATAAAAATGAAACCACTCACGTTGAACTTTGTTAAATGAATATACTCATATTTTCCTGATCACGAATTTCATGCCTTCAGTTGTCTGAAATTCTGAGTAATCAATGCAATGATCAGGCATAATTATGTAATCTGTGAAGCAGAGACAGATCTGACAACTGATTTATACATTTAAGTTAGCGTGTTCTTAAAGAAGAATCATTTAGGCCATGGGATGACAAATCACAAGATCCTGAGATGATACCAATTCTTTGTGTCTTCAGTGTATCCTTTTCTAAGCCTACATTAGCACTTGCAGACATATAAAGTCCCTATAAAGGACTTAAGAAGGTAATGAGGACATACGTTTTATGTTTAAGATGCAGTACTGCTGTTCCTGCTGAAATCACAAGTGTGACTAGCAGTGACATCATGGAAAGTCATCGTCACTTAAAGGTGGACAGACTTTAAGAATTAGCACTAAACACCAGAAAAAACAAACAAACAAACACCAGGAACTACTGGCCCTTTAGTCTTTGCACAAATACGTACTAAACCAAGCCCAGCCAACAGGAAAGTCATGAATATTTATACTGGGGGAAGGGCTATACAGGAGATAAAGAATGTAATAAATACCGGTGCTGATGTTTTTTCTGTTTCAGGCTCAGAATACTATTCCTATTATTCTCCTTCTACAATGATTTTCTGAGACAAGTCCCATATTTGCTAGTAGACAGTTTTCTTCAAATAATACAGACTGGCAGCAGCTAAACAAGTTCAATCAGGATAAAAATGCAGATCCTTTGAAATAATAATGATCACTATCGTATCAACTTGCACAAGCTCAACAATTTTTCTGACTTTCCTTCCTTTCTGAATTAAAATAACTATACTCCACTAGTGCAGAACACCCCATCTCCTCCACCCCCCAATGTATTGCATTCCCCTTTTCAATGATTATGGACCTGATTACAGGAGACTTCCATTAATCCAAAGAACAGGCTAAACTCATGGAAATTTGGTTAAATTTCTGGACTTGGGAAAATGACACGGTGTCTTCTGTTTATTAGAAAGCTGGTTAAGACATCTTTGCCTTGCTTTTAGCTACAACACAAAAAGTACCCAGGCAAAAAAAGTCTGATCCTGCCTCTTAGATTTGCAGGCATATTGGCATAATCCATTTTGGATGTTAAAATCCTGGCTCTGCATGGGCAGGAAAAGTCACAAGCCTCAGTTCTCTAGAGATTGTGACCACTACCCTCCTGAGTACATTTTCTCAATACTCCAAGTGCAACGGGACAATTTATAATATCTGTAGCTAAGCAAGTACTGTGGCATCAATGAAATTGAAGAGAGTTCCTGACTGCCCTGATGAGTGATCTGGTTTTTAAATTTGACTTAATTTGACTGAAATTATACTCAGTTTTTTGTGTATAATGCTTTCCGGTAAGGTCTTTGTGCAAATACCAACTTCATTGTTTCAATGAGGGTTTTTTCTGCATTTTTTTTTTATAAAACAGACAAATAAAGTCTAAATTTATTCATGGACCTGGAACAGTTGAGTTCTCTTTTCACAGTGAGGACACAGAATAATTTCCTAGCTAAAGGATTGTCCTTTTGTCTGTAGAATGATTGCTGCCAAGCGTCAGTTCAGATCTGTTGACATGAGACAATGGAGAAGGAATGCACACTGCAAAGCTGAGAGAAAAAAGGCCTCAAACAAGACCAAATAATATCTGCTTCTTTTGAAATTCAAGGCGGATGCATTCTGTCTTAGAATTAGAACAATAAATTCCTCCCAACCCAATAAAATGAACATGTTTTAGAAATCAAAATGAAGCAGAATTAATATGATTTAATATAGAATTTTTTTCAGGCTAGCATTTGCAGACTGTACATCACTTCCTGCAACCAAGTAAGTTAACCAGAGCAATATAGTTGAGATAGTAGTAAAAAAAGTTTAATAAACTCAACACAATCTTGCAATCATTAAATTATACAAAAAAGTCAGTCGAACGTTCAGCTGAATGCTGTTAATACTAGGTTTAGAATGCACAGCTAATAATGGTTTCTGCCAATATTACCTGTGTAAACCTAGCCTATCAGTTAATCACTGAGCATGCAGAAGATTCCATAACTTATCCTTCTCTTCAGATAGACTTATGTCTTTCAGTGAGCAGTCTGCCTTATCACTACATATACTGCAGGAGTTTTGAATAGCTGGCTGATTGTCTGGTGAACAGCCCATTTGAAAAACTGCAGATGACATGAATAGACCAGAAAATTGCAAATCTCTTAAAAGAAAAAAAGGGCGTAAGTAGCTTCCTACCTTAGCTAAAATAATTTAGAATACATTTGTAAAATACAATGATGTTTTATAATATAAAATTTAGGACAAAATATACTTATTAAAATGTTCGGGACCACCTGATCATTGTCCAGTACTACTAAGTCAGCAGAGAGGAGTGTTGTGTCTGATGAGATTAAACATGACCACAGCTCCTACAAATTCACACCTCTAAATATCATACTGAAGTAAACATGCTTAATAGATGCTTTATGCAAAAGTAGCTTGATGTTTCAGTGTTAAGGAGCAACAAGAAGCATGCAACAACTTTTTTTTTACATAAAAAAAAATTAATCTGCATTTTATTAGCTATCTACCATCTTTCACATATCACAAGAGATAAGCTTGAGAACCGAAATGCTCCAGGGTTTTTATTTAGGTTCTAGTTAAACTAAATCTCTAATCTCTAGCTGTTCCATTTATGTGTGTATGTTTACCTTCATCAGCAGTATATTTGAGTAGTTTCCATAAAATGTATGTAAACTGAAATATCCAGTATGTTGCAGGGAGTCTGCATTCTGGCATCTCTTGGAGATACTAATCTTTGTTCTCTCATACTTTACCCACAAAATAAGAAAAATAATCCAATTTCCCCACTCAACTCTTTCTACTATCCAGTGTACATCCTACATACTTCCCTTGCACTAAATAAAAGTCTCCTGCCTCTGTTAGCCCGATTACCGAATCCAAATTCCTCTCCCAAGTGAAACAACACAACCTATACAACCTACCATGTTTTCTTACATTCTTTTAAACATATAGATATTCAACATAGAACTTCTCTGTGTTGCAAATTACTTTATTCTCTAATGAAATCCTAATACAGATCTCTCTACTCAAATTCAGGTTTCTAGCAGTTTTATATCAATTAATTTGCTAGCTGATAGCCAAATGAAAAAGGAATTACTTTGAATTATATTGGAAGCAACAGTTAGCATAAGGGTATCATAGGGAAGAAACAAACTTAGTTTCTGACAGTGTCATCCCATCAACCTAATTTCTGTAGGAAACCAAGCTAAAAATAAGCCACCAATCTTCGTCATTTTATCAAATGTAATGTCTTCCTTGAGCATCATCATTATAATTCAGTCGATTCATGAAATGTGAGAAGGTGTTTAGAAATTCATAAGTAAAATGATAACCAGGTAAAATTCAGTGAAAGAGTAGAAAGGAAGGATATACTAAGGCATAATAATACTAGAAAAGAAGTAGAGAAGAACCTCACGTTCAAACAGAGAAAGTAAATAACTGCCATGTGAGCAGACAATAAAGACAGGAACTAGAAGAAAAGGGATAAATATACAAAAATATTAAAATTGAAGCTCACACAACCTGTTCTTAGCTAAATACAGAAGGTTTAAGGCAACCTGCAGCCCAGATTTCAATAGAATTGCCAGAAGCTATACATTCAACTTGTCTTACATTTTTCCTTACTTTATCATTTATGGACAAAGGACAGGAACCTTATATGGAACAAAACACAGAAAAACAGCTCTCAGCTGATCTCCATAATTGATTCGGAAATCTGAATGAGTGCTGAGTGATGTGGATCATATTCTAGGGGGAAGGGATGCCATTCAGAGGAACTTAGACAGGCTTGAGAGGCGGGCCCAAGTGAACCTCATGAAGTTCAAGAAAGCCAAGTGTTAGGTCCTGCAGCTGGGCTGGGGTAACCCCAAACATGGATATAGGCTTGGAGATAAGTGGATTGAGAGCAGGTTTGAGGCGAAGGACTTGGGGGTACTGCTGGATGAAAAGCTGGACATGAGCTGACAATGTGGGCTTGCAGCCCAGAAAGCCAACTGTATCCTAAACTTCATCAAAAGAAGTATGACCAGCAGGTCAAGGAAGGTGATTCTCTCCCTCTACTCTCCTCTCATGAGGCCCCACCTGGAGTACTGTCTTCATCCCTGGGTCTACAATATAAGAAGGACATGGAGCTGTAGGATTGAGTCCAGAGGAGGGTCACAAAGATGATCAGAGGGCTAGAGCACACCTCCTGTGAAGACAGGCTGAGAGAGTTGGAGTTGTTCAGACTGAGCTTTCCAGTACTTAAAGGATGCCTGGAAGAAAGATGGGGAGGAACAATTTATCAGAGAATGTATTGATAGGACAAGGGTTAACGGTTTCAGACTGAGAAAGGGTAGAGGCTGCCCAGAGAGGCTGTGGAGTCTCCTTCGCTGGAGACATTCAAAACCCGCCTGGATGCGTTCCTGTGTGATGTTCTCTAGGTGACCCTGCTNGTGATGCTGCTCTGGCAGGGGGGTTGGACTAGATGATCTTTCGAGGTCCCTTCCAACCCCTAGGATTCTGTGAGTCTGCGATTCTGTGATATCAGGAAGAAATTCTTGCCTGTGAAGGTGGTGAGACACTGGAACATGTTGTCCAGGGAAGTGGTGGATGCCCTCTCCCTGGCAGTGTTCAAGGCCAGATTGGATGGGGCTTGGAGCAACCTGGTCTAGTAGGAGGTGTCCCAGCCCACGGCGGGGAGATTGGAACTGGATGATCTTTAAGGTCCCCTCCAACCCAAGCCATTCTATGATGCTAAGATTCTATGATTCACAAACAAAAAGAAGCATTATTAAGGATACAAGAACTTCCTGAAAGTTCATCCATCCTCTCAAATCCTCTATTATTTCACAGAATCACAAAATCACAGAATGTTAGGGGTTGGAAGGGAGCTCAAAAGATCATCTAGTCCAACTCCCCTGCCAGAGCAGGACAACCTAGAGCAGGTCACACAGGAATGCATCCAGTTGGGTTTTGAATGTCTCCAGAGAAGACGACTTCACGACCTCTCTGGGCAGCCTGTTCCACTGCTCTGTCACTCTTACAGTGGAAAAGTACTTCCTTATGATCACCCAGAACCTCCTATTTCTGTTTTGATTTGTCCATGACATAATGAAGATCACTTCTTTGACATGCCTCTCATTCCATTTCCAGCAAGCTACACTGTGAAAGCATTCTAACCTTTCCACAAAACATTAACACACTGAAAAAAAATATATTCCTTCAATTGCTAACAATAAAAATAATATGATATTTTAATTTAAATAAATTGCAATGTGGGATTTCAGTGAGAAGCAGCATAACAGCCTTACGACAGTTGATAAGTGGACATACACAGGACACTCCTATCCACTCACGTTCTCTGCACTAAAAATAACCTGATTGCTGTCTATTTTCTTCCAAGAAAGGGTAAGAGTAATAAACTTCTCATTATCCTCACATCCCACTCATGTAGCCAGCAAAATTGAGACATGATAATCTGAAATATAGATTATAACTCCAATTCAGTCACACAAGTAGAATTAAAAGAATTTGGTAATTTACTCTATCTTTTTAAGACTGAGACTATATTACTTTGACTTTTAGTGTTTTATTTGTCCAAAGAGTATGGTACATGACTCTTTATAGTACTAGTACAGGAATACATACTCACATTATCTGTGAACTAATTGCACGTTTGCAACTTATCAAAATGTAAATAAAGCAAGCTACAAGTCATGGGCTGATAATATAGGAAGACAGATGAAAACACTGGGTCAAATGGAGGGAAGAAATAAAAAATGACTAAAAATAATTTAAAAATTAAAGGTGAACCAAATATAACATATTTGAGTAGCAGAAAAAAAATCAGAAATACATGGATGAAAAACCATGAAGATAATTTGAAATAATTCATTGTCTGAGAGTGAATAGCATTTACCATTTCTCAATACCTGAATTCAATTGCAGGTCTCTGCTAAAGAAAAAGTTTAGAAAGCTACACTACTGTCACCTCTCCCAAAAAGAACAAAATAGAGAACACCCAAAGCTCTAGCAGCCATTTGACATTTTGCCTTCATATATTACTGACCTGACTTTTAAAATCAGACCTAATCTGCTCAAAGTCACTCTCTAGGCTTGAAAAACTGGTCACCAAATTCCGTTTGTATTTTAACAGCACATAAGCATCCAGAGTATCATGTAAGATATTCATGTCTAAAATATTCCCTTCAAAAGGGAAATCTCCATTTAATTGTATAAACATGACAGAAAGAATGCAAAGGATAGAAAATTTAACTGAGATTCCGAAAAAAACAGACAGGAGACACAATGGGAAAAATTTTTCATTACAGAAGAAACCTCTATATGAAACCAAAGAGAAGGTATGAAAGAGCTACCCTTAACATTACATTCCTGTTTAGCACTTCAACTAGCTCATTAGATTCTTCTGAAGTAATTTTTTTTTAAATTGTGAATTACTTTTAAACTTTTCTGAAGTAAATATTGGATATCTACTTAGCAATATCTGACAAAGAGACCATTCAAAAGAATGAATTTCATTTGTAAAAGTTTGTGATTCCAGTATGCAAAAGTATATTAGATTAAACTCTGTATATAAGCATTTCCCTTGCTTTTCTATGAAACATTTCTAGGTGCAGGGTTAAGTATAAACACACAAGGACTTCAGGTAGTAGAATTTAGACACTCACAAACTGACTGAAAGTCCTATTTTTAACAAGACACTAATTCTTCAAAAATAATGGATAATTTTGCAAAGACCTGATAAATCAAATCTGGTATTCCACATTTCCTGCTTTTAAAGATTTTGAAGTTATATTTTCAGTTTGCTATTATTTTTGCAGTAGCGTATCCAAGGTAGAATGAAAAGGCAGGAACAATTTCCAGTTTATTTTTATAGACTGAACCGAGGAAAATATTAGAAATATTTGACAAAATTTATTATAGTCTTTGACAAAATTTTACAAGTGACTGTAGCATTGCTCGGTTCCTAGAAATATTCAAGTATATCTGGGCATTTAAGATTGGAACTCTTAAATACCAGAAAAGCAGTACAGGAAATCTCACAACTGAATTTACTCTTTCTGGACGGAAAATTGGCCAACACGCTTATTTTAAAAGTAGTTATTTCTTTTCCAGTAATAAAAAGAGTTAGCATCTGACCCCGAGACATCTTTGGTTGAACACTCATTATATTCTCCCAATTTAGACTAATGGCATGTGTAGTCTTAGATTAATGCTTAAGGAGTAAATAAAGCACTTCAATTTTAATCACCTGAATAAATATTACTAAACCAACATATCAAGAAACACAGGTCAAGCTATTTGTGAAGGAACAGGGTAGACTGACACTCCAGAATCTCCATGGAGTTAATTTCTTCTTTCAGATCTCAGCTGAGAGTCTGTCATCTCTGAATGCTCAACGGAATTCAAAAGTAAAAAAGGCATCTGCAGTCCTCAGAAAATTGATCACCTGAATCCCTCAGGGATTTTCTGGTTTCTGAACTGCATGCACTGAATAATTTTTTGAGATCTAACCATCGTGCTACTGAAAGAAATGTAAGAATTTCAAGTAATTGTAGCTATTGTAGTAGGGCTGAATTCTTAAATTTTAGCCTTAGTGTTAGTAGTTATGTTATGTTATGTTATGTATTATTATGTACTGTGATACAATAATTAATTTTTCATCTATTTACAGCTTTTTGAAATACAACATGCAATTTTTAAGACTTTCTGAGACAAACACTTTAGGAAGCAAAACTTAACTGAAAACTGTTTATGTTCTTCAGTTTTATGGAGAGGCAGAGGGAAATTGGTCTAGGAAAATCAGAGGTCAATTTTATAAACCGTGATGCATCTCAAAAAAGTGTTAAACATGCTATTGATGTATTCATATTTTCATTCTGGAGCAAATGAACACAGCAGGAAACTCATACTACCTTGAACTATGAAGCAAGTACCAAGTGCTGTGTTTCAATCTTCCTTCATTTAGTACCTAAGCAGAGTAAGCATTTTATTAAGTTAATTCCAGACAACCAATATCTAATATGAAGCACATTTGTCCAGCACTCTCATAAAATGCCTAAGTCAGAATAAATCAATGTATTCAGTCACATCACTTTTAATTTTGCTTAGAAAAGCAAATATAAAAACGTAGTCTGATACATGCATAGTCTGTTTTCTTACTCAAACAGTGCAGCAATTTCTATGCAAATCTCTATCATTTTCCAAAACTGTATTAGATACAATTTTTTAAGTCACTACTGCAGAAGATTAGAAAGTGAGTAGGAATCAGGATCCACATATATTAGATTTTGTTGGTACTATACAAAGAAGATTCCCATTCTGGGGACCACACTCCCTGAATTAAATTATGACCTTAATTTGTCCAAAGAAATTAAACGTGATAAAATTAAACAATTTTTCCAGTATAGTGTGTTGATATCATAGAATCATAGACTGGTTTAGGTTGGAAGGGACCTTAAAGATCATCTAGTTTCAACCACCCTGCCATGGAGAGGGACACCTTCCACTAGATATACATCAGAGAATCATGGTCTAAAAGTCCATCAGAGTTCAGCATTCCACTGATAATTTCCATGCTATCTTCCTCATTTTCTTAATTCAACACATTGACCTGCATATGCTTACAGCTTTATTTAAAAAGTCACACATCACAGCCTTCCAGAGCTCCATTCTGCTTTCCAGCTGAAGAACTCTAGGCTCTTGGCATGAGTTTTTATAGGGCTGCAGATTGTTCTCAGCAAGATAAATGGCAGAGCTGATACACACAAAGGGGCTACTGGTCTGTCTTTTCTTTTTCTATAGTTAGTGTTATTTTATTTTCAAATCATACAGCTTATTCCTTCACCCTATCTTAAATATAAACCTAGCAAGACATATTTAGTCAACAGAAGGAAAAGAGAAAAGACGGCTATATGCACTAATGGAAATCAGGAAAGTATGTGATTAATTTTAGACCTTACGCCATGATAGTATCAGATTGATACCATTAACAGTCATAATGTCTGTCCCCAGAAGAAAGTATCTGTAAGTCTCACTGCCTCCTGCGGAGTCTGTAGATCTCTCCTTTCCACAGCCATAGCTTGGCTTATATGTAAGCTTTGGATTTCCAACACAGTGATAACTAGCAGCACAGCCTACTGCTGTTATTTGTTTCATAGACAGGAAGATTCTGAGGAGTAACAGACACTATTTAAGTGACACTAGTCTTTATTGACTCAAGGGTGATCAGCATGGAAGACAGGTAAGGGTGAATAAATGGGAGCTGTGTAAATGGGGTTGTGTAAGAAACAGAGAAAAAGAAGGACAATGCACACTTCCCCCTTTTATGTTCTACAGTGAGGTGGTATTGCTGGCAGTGTATCTAAATAAAAAGACTTATGAATGCAAAAAGGTACACAGTAAAACAATGTGGAAAGTATGGTGGTAAAACCAACAATTTCAATAGAAAGGCATAGCACCTGAATGAACATAAGAAGCAGGAGTAAAGAAAAATGCTTGAGAAACTGCTGATATCCCTGGGATCCAGTGACTGGATGCATAGATATGGTTCAAAGCTGCAGCAGGAAAGGTTCTGACTGGACAGTAGAAAGCATTTCTTTATTGAGAGAGTGGCCAATCCCTGGAACAGGCTTCCTAGAGAGGTGGTCGATGCCCCATGACTGCCAGTGTTTGAGAGATTAGGTAGTGCCCTTTTAACATGGTTTACCATGCTTTTTGGTCAGCCCTGAAGTGGTCAGGGAATTGGACTGGATGAGTGCTGTAGGTCCTTTCCAGCTGAACTAGCCTAGTATAACCTAGTCTTAAATAAATAAATAAATAAAAAATGTGCCATCTTTATCCTGATTACCTAAAAGATGTATTTATTTTTCATATAATTGTGAATCATCCTGTCTTGGTTTTTTTTACGGCCCAGGGTGAGCCACGGCTCGGAGATGGATTTTGCTTTTCTCCTTATCTCTTCCTCCCCCCCCCCTCGGAAAATGGAGGAGAGAATAAGGAAAGAAAAAAAACAAACTGGTTGGAATTAAAGAGAGAGCTATACAAATTTAATGAAACAGAGGAAAAGGGATAACAAGTAGGGAAACGGGAAAAGAATAAAATATATACAAAATATATTTACAAAACCTGAAAATCCTGAAATCAGAGATTCCGAAAAGAGTCCTCAGCTGTGGAAAACCGATGGAAGTTCAAAGCATTCCTCAGATGCTTTTGAACTGTGCATGGAAAAAAACTCGGTGAAGCTGATAACAGGAGACAGAGGCCTGTCCCTCTCTCTCCCCCCCCTTCACCGTTTTCACCGGGAGCTCAGGAAGGGAGCAGACGAGCAAGTGAAGAGCAGAGACCGAAGAAGGAGAGAACTTCCTGGTCTCTTCGGCTTTTATCAAGTCTTGGCAGGAAGTTTTGGTTATGGAATACCCATGTTCCTTCTCGAAAAGGGTCCTTGCAAAGGACAAAAAACTTCAAACCATAACACATCCAAAGAGAGACACTATGGCATTCTTCAAATAATTTTATGTATATTCTTATAGCAGACAGCTGATTCTCTTGTTCAAGTTAAAGAGATTTTGACTGCTTAGAAAATACTCCAGTTTTTCCATACACAGAAGTCAAAGGCAGGGAATGGGAGAATGAAGAACCACCTGTGGTAGGGGTAGATCAGGTTTGAGACTGTCTAGGGAACATGAAGTTGCACAAGCTTATGGGACCTGACAAGATACATCCACGACTCTTGAAAAAACTGGCAGATGAAGTTGCTAAGCTATTATCTATCATATTTGAGAAGTCATGGCAGTCCAGTGAAGTTCCCACTGACCGGAAAAGGGAAGATAATGCCCATTTTTAAAAAGACCAAAAAAGAAGACCTGAGGAAATACAGGCCAGTCAGTCTCACCTCTGTGTCTGGTCAGATCATGCAGCATATTCTCCTGAAAACTATGCTAAGGCA
>VZRW01008457.1:0-22638 GCA_013398125.1 Aegotheles bennettii
CAAGTGGCCAGCCTCTCCTTCCACAATCTGCATACTCTCTTCTTCCTCTTGAGTTGGCCCAGCAATTCCTTAATGATTAACACAAAATAAATTGTCTATTAAATACAGACTATGAAATAAAAATACTAGATCTACTGAGTGTCACACAGAAAATTATTTATTTTGTCAAACCCATCAAATACTTGTTGAATTCAATGCACAGAATTGCTACTAACAACAGGCTCTATTAGCTGCTCCTAACAGACTTCACCACACTCATTTTTGGGAAAGTCTGATGTATTCAATATAAAAATAAAACATCCCAAGACCATTGACTGGTAATGAAATTAAATGAGTAACATATATCATAAAAAATGTCAGAATATAACAGATAATTCTATAATCCCTGAAAGGACCAAGCTTTATGAATTATTGTACATAGTCACTAAAAAAATATTTGTAGTGAGTTGGACGTGGCTGGCTGCCAGACTCCCGTCCAGCTGTTTTCTCACTGCCTTTCCTCAACATGACAGTCAGACAAAATAAAATGAAAAATCTTATGGGTCAAGATAAAGACAGAGACAACAGTTACCAGTTACTGTTACAGGCAAAACAGACATGACTTGGGTAAAATTAATTTAATTTATTGCCAACTGCAATAAACCTGGTCCTTTCCAAAGGCTACAGTCTTTCAGGAACAGATTATGCCACAACAGATATGGCCACTCCAGAGGCCACAGTTTCTGCCAGAGAACCTGCTTCTGCATGGTCCCCTCTGCACAAGCCACAGCTCCTGTCAGGAATCTGCTCCTGTGTGGGCATTCCATGGACTGTAGCTTCCCTCAGGACATGTCCACCTGCTGCATCATGGGGACCTCCATGGGCTGAAGTGTAGCTATTTGCTGCAGCATGGTCCTCTTTACAGACTATAGGAATTACCTTTTTCACTGGGGTCGTCTCCACAGGCTGCAAAGGAACATCTGCTTCACCTTGGTCTTTTCCAAGGAATGCAGAGAAACATCTGCTCTGATGTCTGGAGCATCTCCTAGCTCTTCTTCCCTCATGTTGTTGTCTACAGGGTTGTTTATCTCACATATTTTCTCACTCTTCTGTCTCACAACTCCTTCACAGTATTTTGTTACCCTTTCTTTAATATATTTTCCCAGAGGCACTATTAGCTTTGCAGCTGGGCTGATGTGTCTTGTGATGGGTCCCCTCCTGGAACTAGCTCTGTCCAGCATGAGATAACCCCTGGTCCCTTCTCATGGAGGCCACCCCTGCAGTTATTCTTACCCCCCAATACCAAAACTTTGCCATGTAAACCAAATACAGCTTTATTATTATGAGAGTTTTTTGTTGTTTTGCTTGGGGTTTTTTTGTTTTGTTTTTTTTTTTTTTTAATTTTACTTGAATTTTCTAATGAAGATTACTTGGTTTTAAACTTACCAAAAAAGTCTGTGGCCTAAATGACAGATTCATCAACCTTAGCAGCAAACCCTTATTTATTTTCTTTTCTGTGATGAACAAAATAACTCATTTTCAGATTTTAATTTAATACTGGTATTTCTCATCATAGTTCTCATTAACTACTAGAGTAAATTTCATCCTACATCTCCTAACATTGCAGAGCAGCATGCCAATCACTCAGAGGCAGAAACCACACAAAAAAATATCTGACATAAAATTTAAATTTATTTCAGCTTTTGAATCTCCTCCCTGTTCATCTCTTTATTCAAATTTCTATAAATCTAAGAAATTCCATTTCTTAGATATTTTAATGGAGAAACCAAAAATTCTTGCATAACTAATTTTCTTACTGGTGCGCATACATAAGCAAACAGTAGTAACCGGGGTTGGAAGATATATATAACTAAACTAGAACCCATCACAGGTATCTTCCTGTGCAATTTGAGGAAAAAATAAGATGGCCCTGTACACAAAGAATTCTTAAAGATTACCTTGTTAGATCTTGTGCAACCGGGTGGGAGCAACAAGCCCACTTGTTTATCACAAGATGCATCTTGAACAGAGGGCCTTGTGGAGGCAGGGACCCTTGCTCTGGTCAGCAAGATAAGAGAAAACTTGTAGTTCTTTGATTCTGTCAGAGGGCTATGTTGTTCAATGGTGACCTTGTCCTCATTACCTGTGAAATGCATAATAAAGTTGACACCCCTGTATATGTTAATGAAGATTATAGTGAACATGATATATATGTATGACTATAGCACCTCGTCTCTCCATCACAGTGTCACCTGAAGGCAAGAACCTCATAGCTTTGGGGATAAAAGACAGAAAAAAAGATCCTTGAGAGAGAGAGAAGAACCAAAAGACAGACAGGCCCATCAACGGTCTTTCACCTTCCAGGTGGAAATATGTTGTTCTATTACTATTGTTGCTAGCAATATTAACTTCACTTAGTAGCATTTGTGCAGTCAGTGCATTTATCAGTGGCAATTCCTGACTTGTTATATCTGTCACTTTAATAAACTCTATTTTTACAACTTTATAAATCTGTTTCAGTGTAGGTCTTTGGTGGGACTTTGAGACAGACACATGGATGAAATCCCTTCTCATACCTCTCCTCCAAGTTTAGTGGTCCTAGGCTGAATTCACTTCAGTATCTTCTCTCTCTCGTATTTGGGAGACCAGAACTAGACACAACACTCAAGGGATCTTTTTCTTGATCTGCTGGCAACACATCTCTTAATGTAGCCCAGGATATCATAAGCCTTCTTTGTTGCAAGTTAGCTAACCTGGTATCCACCAGGGCCTCAGGTAAAAGCTGCTTTCCAGCTAGGCAGGTCCCATGTATACTGGTGCTTTTATTTTTATTATTTTCCAAGTGCAAGACTTTGCACTTCCCTACGTTGACCTCAATGAAGTTCCTGTCAACTCATTTTTCCAGCTTCTCGAAATTCCCTCTGAGTGGTAACACAGCCCCCTGGTGTATCAGCTACTCCTGATTTTGTACCTTTAGAAAACTTGCTGAGGGTAAATTCTGCCTTAACATCTGGTTCATTAATGAAAAAGTTGAATAGGATTGGAACAAGTGTTGACCCTGGCGTACCTCACCGGTTGCTAACATCCAGCTAGACTGGATCACCACGCTTTGAGCCCAGCCATTCAACCAGTTTTCAGTACATCTCACTGTCTACTTATCCAACCCATACTTAAACAAGTTGTCTATGAAGATCTGAGACTGATGTTTGGTCTTTTTTTAAAAAAAATAAGGCTATTATGCTATTTTGGTTTTAGCCCACCAATGGCTTTGAACATTAGTGAGATAGAGACAATTAACTGGCACTGACTGAGCACTGTGTTCTTGTTGATGAAGTGTATGCTAAGTATAGAATCCCCTATACTGTAAATGGTTTAGTAGTCTATATTTTCTATAATCACCCCTGTATTTTCTTTGACAGCTACAGTACACCAGACAGTCATAAGCAAGAAAGTGTATCATGACACACAACAGAGCCAACTGTGAGTAATCTGTTGTGGTACATACTGTTCAAGTAACCAAATGTGTTTGTTCATACTTTTAACATCTAGAAACAAAACCAAATACTGGGATTAACATTATCAGTTTAAACAAAGACAGGAAAATAGTCCAGTAATGTTCATTTAATTTTTACAAAAAAATGAAAGAATAAATACTGATATTAGTTCTGTTATTGAATTAAATCCTCAAATGAAGCTCTAACGCTTCATTAAAGAAGGATACAAGAATGAAAGGAAAAGTTCTTCTCCCTTTCTCTGCCTTGTTCCCCTACTTTTCCCTTTTCAAAGTGAATCATTAAATAATCCCACCAAAAGTATTCTTCTCTAGGTCTCTACACAGATTTTGAAAAATATACCAATTATCTAAAGACCCTCTTCTGCTATTCTCAGTTCCTCAGGGACTGCACTTGTTGTCTTGCATATAAAGAAAGAGAAGAGAATTGCTGACATGAAAGACTTTTGCTGGGGACCAGACCTGCATCCCCCATTTCTATAGGCTAGAAGATGGTACTGTCTCTGCAAGTGACAAATTCAGTCACAGAGGGTAAGCATGCTAGCATTTGAAATCAAAACTATAAAGTAGAAGGAACTGGAGAAAATATATCTTTAAAACAAGCAGTGTACAATAGGTAACCTAAGTTATTCTGCCATTTATAGGTACCTTAACTCCTTTAGGATCCCTTTGTACATTTCTTAGATTATTTATTGAACATATTATTTCTGGTAGTGGTACTTTTACTGTAAGTCAGCCTCAAACACACAGCATCAGATTCAATATCTGTACATTTTTAGAGATTTGTTGAAGTACTATATGTCTTGTTTACTTTTCTGGACTCTTGTGTTAACTCAGTTGAAGAGGTTTACCTTTCTTCCTTCTATCACTTCTTTGCTCCTACTCACATTTTCATAGAAGCTTTACAATTACTCCAACAGCATTCTATTTTTGGAGGAAAAGACAGAAAAAAGGAGAGTTGGTGTTACCCACAAATTTTAGGTTTGGCATCCTGTGAAAGAATGAAAAAGAGAATTTGTGCTCCTCCCCACCTCCTCACTACAGTGATTAAAGTTCTTAAAATTGAAGTGATTACCAGATTGAAACTTAATCTCCCTGTCTTTGTTTGTACACTGAAGAATCCCATAAAATATATCTAAAAATATTTTAACCAAGATGTATTTCTAACAGAAGCTTGCTTTAATCAAGAAACTTGTCATCAATTAGAATTTTAAAACATACTCTGTGGAAGTGTATGTGAAAGGAGAGTCAGCTCTCTTCTGGCTTTTTGTCCAAGGACCTTTTAAAGTAAAAAGGGAAAATAATTAAAGGAGGCACCCATAACCAAGAACACACAGAGACACAAACCTGACTAACAAATGAGAAAGGATGTAGTAACTAACCTAGTCAGTCGTACTTGTTGATGAGAGTACTGGAACATGGGAATGTTCACTTCAGTAGTATTATCTGATTGAGGACCTTGTCAAAGGAGACTGTGAGGAAAATGGAGAAGCCATGAACAAAATATCATAGAATCACAAAATCACAGAAAGGGAGGGGTTGGAAGGAACCTTGCGAGATCATCTAAGTCCAAACGCCCTGCTAAAGTAGGTTTACCTAGAGTGGGTAGCACAGGATCACACTCAGGTGGGTTTTGAATGTCTCCAGATAAAAAGCTTCCACTACCTCTCTGGGCAACCTGTTCCAGTGCTCTATCAAGAAAAAAGGTACATGGAGGCACGAACTGGACAGGCACATATCGTGGAAACAAAGACAGGAAACAAACCTGGTCAGTCGGACTAACCAATGGGCTCCCAAGGAACTGCAGAAAAGACAGTCTTTGAAGATAATGGGGATGTAAACCTGAGGGTCCAGGATTTTGGGGGACCAGTGGGACTGTGCAAACTGATGAAGGACAGTGGAGGAGAAGGGGACTGGGGAGGAACAAAGTCAAGATAGGCAGAAATGGGTATAAAAGGTGCTGGTCAGAGATAAAATGAGTCAGTCAGTATGCTTGTAAGACCTGCACCTGATCGCTGCAATCGATTATATCTTCATATTAAATCCTTTTTCAACTGTCTCAGTGTAATCTCACTCTATCCTGCATCTGTGAGTGCTGCAAGGACTAAGTGATGCCTGCTTGGGGGGCTAATGTGAGTGAAGTCATTGAGGGGCTCAGAGCCAGCAATTGGAGTAAGTCCACAGGTCCTACAGCCTGTGTGCTGGTTACTGGCTGTTGGAAGCGGCTGAATGTCTATACTATCCCCAAATCATGCGTGAGGAGTTCATCTGTGTGTGTCATTTGCTTGCAAATTGTAAGCTGGACAGCTCTTAACACTATGTTTGTTGAGAAATATACTATTTGTTCTCCCTGAGGAGATCAGAACCTCAGTATTTTATTACTGCTAGGATTGTTCATGCTAATAAAATTTTCTTCCAGATAAGCATGAATTATTGAGTCTTCCATTGCCTGACATCATGTTTATAATTCTTTGAGCGTGCCTCTCTTTGTATTAAGAACAACATTTGATTGCACTTGAAGTGACAGAAGTTACTTTACAAATTTGATTTACTGACAATTTAATATAAAATGGCAAGAGATGTCAGGTGGATTGATTGAGGACATAGACCACCTGTTTTAATATGCTTGATCTTTATGAACTAAAAGTCCAAGCAAATATAGTTATCAGCCTGGATGGCTGTTTCAAGTTTTCTATGTGTTAGAGGTTTTTATTACATGCTGATGCCAAACCAAACTGGGCTCACCAAACCATGGTTCACACTTGTCCTCTTCAGTTCTGGTAACTACACAAATACATGATTTTTAGCCAGTAAGAGAATTAGTATTTCTGCTTCAGCTCAACAGGTTCAACAGCTCAACAGTTCAAAAATAAAATGATAAACTTAAATTTAAATACAATGAGAAATTCATCATTTATATTACAGATACAGCTTAAGACCAAACTTTAAATATGAGTCATTAGACTGAAATCAAGGAAACTTCTCCATTTTTCAATCTAACTAACTTCTGTACTTCAAATTCTATCTGTGGTCTATGAATAAATATATCATGAATAAGATGTTTCTTTAGGCTTGTGTGAAAAAACTCTCAATATTCAAAGATTTCCACGGCACTATTGGGATCTGCAAAGCAGGTAAGTAACTGAGAAGGATGTGTTTAACCTCATCTAGCGGTATATTTAACAGTATATTTTTCTCTTTCCTTGAGCCTCTGTTAATCTACATTTCTTCCTGAATACACAATACAAAAACCATTTGTTTTCACTTTGTAGGGAGTTAAAAGACTGTACCATGCTGGCCCTAAGCCTACCTTCCTTTGAACCATCAATAAAGAAGTCTTGGGTACTTATCTCAGACATAGACCCTGGTGCTGCTTTAAACTTTGAAATTAGATGGTGATGTGAGATCAACTTTATTAGTACTTATGCTGCTGTTCTTTAGGGGAACCAAAGCTTTATTTTTCAAATAAAGTTTTATTTGTTGGAGTTGTGACTGAGGCCACTAAATGAGTTCTATTTTTTTATTTGTTGTTTGGTTTGTTTGTTTGTTTAACAGATTCAGAGTGGTCTCTAGCTTTCACAGCACTATAGTTAATTTTCACTATGGGAATTTACTGTTTAGTGTCAGAAATATTACTCTATGAGGAGTGCATTTTTTCTACTCTGTAAAGTTTTATAAAAACAGATTGAATAAGGAATTAAATTGGGTTGTACTACCAATCTATGTTGACTGTGTCCAGTTGGACTATGTCTATATATAGACATAGAATCATAGAATAGAATCATTATGGTTGGAAGAGACCTCCAGGGTCATCAAGTCCAACCTTTATCCCATCATATTCCTAAACATTAGACCATTAGACCATGGCCTCAAGGGCCTCATCAACCCGTTTTTTGAACACCCCCAGGGACGGTGACTCCACCACCTCCCTGGGCAGACTATTCCAGTGCCTAACCACCCTCTCAGTAAAGAACTGCTTCCTAATATCCAACCTAAACTTTCCCTGATGTAACTTGAGGCCATTTCCTCTTGTCCTGTCATTAGCAATTTGGGAGAAGAGACCAACACCAGCCTCACTACAACCTCCTTTTAGGTAGTTGTAGAGGGCAATAAGGTCTCCTCTCAGTCTCCTCTTCTCCAGGCTAAATAACCCCAGTTCCCTCAGCCAATCTTCATAAGGCTTGTTTTCCAGACCTCTCACCAGCCTCGTTGCCCTTCTCTGGACTCACTCCAGCACCTCAATGTCCTTCCCAAAGACATATATATCCCTATATGCAGACAAAAAATGTATATATTTAAAAATTGTAATTATGTCTTTTATGTATATAATAGAAGCATATGCATTTCTATGTATTTTTATATAACTGCTGTGAGTATTCCTGAGATAGGAATACTGACTAAAATGCCACATTGCCACAATTCACAATTTCAGAGTAAACCCATCATTAATTTAATGGTGATTATATTTTAAGACCATTTTATTTTATGCTCATTTCATGTTGTTTTCAAAACTGCCTACAAAAAGGAAGTAATGATATTAATTTCTTTTCTATCCTGCTGATAGTAATAAAATAAATACATGCTTACTTACACAAACACCAGTCTACATCAAAAAGTGAAAGTAATTTAAACACATTTTAAACTACATAAAAATAAAGTCTCATCAAATGACACAACCTATCTACTCAGAAAAAAAAAGAGTAGTATTATTAACATTTCCTAAGAACTTCATTAGTAAAAGATATGTTTTTCTGCTCCTCCAGACTTTTAAACTGTATATACTGGTTGGAGTCAGAATGGAAACATTTTGTTTATCCTTTCAGATTTAAGCCTTTTTTAATAAAGAGTTTTGTATTTTATGACCTTTTTAGGTTTACAGGTTTATGCTGAGTCATGTAGTATGTTGTTATTTCTGTTCAGATGGAGATTAAGATTCCTGTTTGTAATGATTAAAAAGAAATATCTTTAAAAACTTTAGAAATCTATACAAGCAGTTCCAGCTGTTATTCTGTATGGTTACAGAAAAAAAAATGATTGTAAAATTAAGTCTATCTTCCTAGATATATAATGAGCAAATCCACAGATGTATTAGAGAGCATGTAAAAATACATAGCTTCTAAAAATACAAAGAAACATGGAAAGGCCTGTTTCATACCTCTCTTACTTGACATTCATATGGTAAAAAACTAAGGGGTTTTTTGCTATCTAATTAATAACAATAATTTATAATAGCTGAAATTATTTTAACAATGTCACCAGTGAAATTCACTTAATTTCAAGCTAAAAAAATTACAAAAGTTTTTATTGCTATAGTATCCTTGCCTCTGCATTCTTACAACACTGATAAGAGAAATTAAACAAATAGTTCTTTCAGGTTTGAAGTGATGACCTGAAAACAAACCAGTATGCTACCTTGACAAAGAACGTCTGCTCTTTTATAGTAACTTTTATTAAAAAAGAAACAAAATGTACTAAAAAAATTAAATATGCACTCAGCCAAAATCTAATCTTTCTTTGAAAAATAAATTTGTGGTTTTAAACTGCACCTAACAGAATTCCTTTGTAAATGGCAGAGAAGAGGAAAGAAAAAAAAAAAAANGAGTTTGTAAACTCAAAATGCTCAACTGCCCATGAGGAAATGAGGCTCAGTTTACTTCAAACTCAGTTGAAATAACCTAAATTACTATTTTGTACAAAAGAAAGCAGAACATACCTTCTCTGAATATTTCTACCCTGAGCTTACTTCTGTTTCAGATAATGGGAAGCAAATTTACATATACCTACACTGCTATCAGACAAGGAACACCATCGCTGGGGTTTCTGAACAAACCCTGTCACTGCACAGCCGTGCAAGGAAGAAGTCAAAAGTCTGTCCTCTGTTGCTGAAGCCACCAGACTGTCAGTGCTCAAGCAAGATTGCTCTAACCCACCTCAAGTACATCCCACGTGAACTGCTGTCACACCTTTCAACTGCCCTATAAAAATAACTTCAGCCTCACAGTGCCCTGGTTACAGACACTAACTTTTCCAAATAAGTACATTGTATAGTGAAGAGTAACTGACTATATAATCTTTTACTGAAAAAACAAAGTATATCACTCATTCCTGGAGGAACGTTTAATCTGTAATAGAATACAGTTCAATCATTGACTTTTCAAAATTTCATGTTTAATTTTAAGCTGGAATCATGTCATATCAGGGAATTCAGCTAAGGTAACACAGAAAAGTTGCAGAGTACAGAAGGAGAAATAAAAGTCCCAACTTTAAGAGGACATCTGATAGAAAAGAAGAGATTAACTGTATCAGAAAATTGTAAAGTTTAAAACAGATTTAGTATAGATGAATCACAAATTCAGAATAGTTTTGTCAAGCTAATTTTCTTGTTATGTAAGGTTCCCATCCTGGTTTTTTTTAATTAATATTTTTATACTTTTCTTTCTAAAAAAAATATTTTAAGACATTATGGTTTTTATTTTAGTTAAAACAAATCAAAAGAAAATACTTTCATATGATCAATGAATGAAAATATTCAATATTTTGTTACTGAAAGAAAACCCCACACAAATCCCAAATAGAAGATTGAGATGCAAATTTTGAAAAAAAAGCCTAAGAAGGAAAGTGAGATATAATCTCTAGAAATTACTTAAATATCAACTAGAGAGAGTAAACTGGATATTCTCACAAAGAGCAGGAGCAAATTTTTAGCAAAGAGAATGAGCGTCTAGTAACAGCAGACAAAAGAAAAGCAAACAACTTGGTGTGTAGACAATAGGTTCATCAAAGCATAAAAAATATATTGTCACTGACAATATCAAGGTGAAATATATTTTATCCCAGATTGCAGATGCCATACAATTTTGCAAATACACAGTAACCACAAAATCACTCCCTTTATATGCAAGAGATTCAAGAAAAAAGGTTTTGTGGATCAGAATTACCAGATGAATAATAATGTGCAATCCTTTAGCAATAATTTTGCCGAGAATATGTATAGCGTACCAGCAACTCCTGTCTAATACACACTTTATATGCACTGATCTAAATGTGTATGGTCATGTTTCAGCAATAATTTACAAATACAAGTTGAGTCTAGTAATTCTACCCTACAAATAAACCTCAAATTTAGAAGTGTTTTGTTGTTTTTTTTGACTATTTGATATTTTTTCTATTATTTCAAAGGTCAATCAAAACGTAAATTCAGCTTTATTTACACAGGAAAACTAATGTTTCAGTTGCTACATGGATCAAAGAACTAATCTTCTAAGAGAGCTTGCATTTCAATAAAACAGATTTCAAAAGCTCAAGATTTGTTAAATAATGTATCAGGTATTTCACAAATGAATCTTTGAAAGTAACTTCTAAAATTACCTTGGAATTTTACAATGACTAATTTCGTACTTTTTCTAAAGAAAAAAATAATTAATTTTTAGATTACATTTCACCCTACAAGTTGGGCATATGATTTAGGCACTTAATTCCTTCTTTGTTTGGAGGTAAATCGGTGTTTTCATCTCAGAATTTTTGTAAGGTACTTCTGCTATCTTTCTATTCCTAGGAAAAAATGGAAAATATTGTAAGAAACTAATACATGACATATCACAGGGGAAGTATTTCCATCCAACTGCAGTCAGTAATCACCAAGATGATTAACAATCACAGCTCCCAGATGTTTACAGACATCATTGAAGGCATCACAGATGCTGAAAGATGAACAAGGCACATTTTTGTGCACCAATAATTACAAGTAATTATAAATGGCATGAATGTCATCTCATTTGTATAGCTCAGATCTTGAAAGAGACATTCAGGACAAAGGCAATTTGCAATGTAATGCTAGTCATGAACACAGAACGTAGGCTGAATGAAGGGAAACTTAGAACGCTACACTGAACTTCAGGAAAGTTAATTTATCAATCTGTCCAGTCATCGTCTTTTTGAGCCCTCCCAGCTTTAAGGCCACTTTCACCACTTCAGCACTTCAGTGAACCCTTAGCTAGAGCACGGCAAGGATACGTTCATATCTGTGCTAAAGGATAAGTGCTAAATGAAAAAGAAACAAAAGAAAACCCAGATGAAACTTTCAAGGAGAAACAGAAAGATGATGACTAATGGGAGCCAGCGAGGAAAAATTTTCAAAGAGCTAGGTTTCAAGAATGGCTTGAATTAGGAATCAGAATAACTGTTGTGAGTAGAAGTGTTCAGTATGAGTTGGGTAAAGGCAAATGAGGGAAGAACCATCTCAGTAGAAGGTGATTCTGACTACAGCAACACACTCAAAGATTTCTGGACTATAAAGCAATGCATATCCAACGATGAAGAGAGGATATTATAACAGTGAAGGAGAGGATATTATAATATCCCAATACATAGTTTGCCACAACTTCTGAACAGTTTGGCTTAGTAATTAAGTGAATTATACTGAGCTTTGCTTTTGAGACCAAAGGTACATACACCGAACACTATTTTAGGGGTTTTGTTTTTCAATACAAACCTCCACATCTTTCTTGTCTGCTGGGAATAGAAAGGAGTCTAACAGCAATTCATTCTTCCCAGGTAGGTACTGGCCTGATAAACAAGTGTGACAATCTGATTATAGACAAGAATCTGTTCATCAGATTAGTTTTAAACATCCTCTGCAATATTACTTATGTCAACATTTCTGAATAAGATGAAATTCAGATTTAAAATAAATTTATGAAAGGACTTTTTTTTAAAAAAAATCTTCATATGATATCCTTGGTACTTTCTTTCCTGATGTCTTCACAAACCAGATGATCTGTGTCATTGAGGTCACTCATTTCCTACTCCTTTGATTTATATAACTGAGTTTGTTAGTGTGTAATATCACCTGTACATTCGCTGCACCTATAATGTTTATTACATTATAGGAAATGTTCATTTGCACTGCATCTCAGTAATTAATTTATCCCAGCAGCACTGCTCCCTGAAAGTGAAGTACTAGTCCTGGTTTTTGAAAATTATATATTACACTGTTACTTAAAAAGTCATGATCCTCTTCCTTGTATCTGAGTTTATGATACTTAATCTTCCACTGATAAGTTGTTCTACCCAGGCATTTCTTTAGTTTTCAGAAATATGTACTGACCACCCTTGCAACACATTTCAGTTTCAGTTGCCATTTTCCATATATTTTGAAAAGATTGTCTGACTCCAATTAATCTCCAGGAGATTTTTTGTACTGACCTGTTACACCACCTCCCTGCACTGTTGTTCTGGCAGATTTTATTTCCATTCATCTTTGCCAGCCTCATCACTGTTGTTGCTTGTTTTGTATGTTAGTCAGACCAGATGGTGTACCATCCTGAAGGATCCACCCTGTATGTCATCTAGCTAATTAGGGAGGCTCAATTTCTAAGGCAACATCTTGCAGTGTCTGAGGGATAATCTGTTACAGACACCACCATAAATCATTATATAGAGTGACATTAGTTGTCGGTTTCTTCCTGGGATTTATTTTGTTCTGGCAAAGACATGACAGCATTTTATTTATTTATACTAGCTCCCACTCCTCTCCAGTCCTTTCCAGTCTATAATCAGCTCAGTTGATGGATCCTAAACTTTTGTTATTCATATTGAAAACAAATAATTTTGTTACTTGTTTCTAAATTGTCAAGCAACACTTTTGTCATGGACATGTGGCCTTTTAGTTCCTTGGCTGAATGGTTCCTTTCCCAAATCCACTTATCAGCATTCACAAAGTATCTGGAAGCCTTTAGGATTTCTACAGTGGTGCATTTACTCATTTTGTGGCTGCACACTTACTTTCTCGGAAGGGAGACAAAGAACTTGTAACGTAGACAAGTTTTTTTATTCCTTTGCAATGGAAGCAATGGTGAATGACAGTTTAATCACTAAATCTTCTTCAGTACCCTTCAAGTATTCATTTTCAAAACAGCTCCTGCAATCATTATTTGCTTCTTAATATTAAAAGTGCCTTGAAAAACTTGAACATGTAACTCCTACTTGTGATGGTTTAGCAAAACAGCCAGGGCAAGCCACAAACCAGACAGGATTTGTTTCTATCACTCCCCCCCAAAAATTAGAAGGGGAGTAAGGAAAAACAGGCTGAGCGGTTGGAAATTCAAAACTGTAACAAGTTTAATGGCACAGGGAGAAAGAGTAACAGGTGGGGAAAGGAAAAATATGTATATATATATACAAAATATACAACCCGAGCTCAGATGACCGGCGTTACAGGCTGCTGAGAGGTCCTTTACTGCAAAGCCGATGGCAGGAAAGGAGTCCAAAACTCCAGCACCCGATGCAGTTGGAATGCTGCAGACCACGTGGCGAAGCTGGTAACCAAAGCTGGGCCTCTCCTCTGGTCTCCACGTGGCGAGCTGCAGGCAGGGAAAGTGCAGGAGCGAGGCAGATGGAGACTGAAGCCGGAGAGACCACGAGGGCAAGCAAGAAAGAACTGAATTCCCCCGCGCCCCCCCCCCGTCCTCCTCACTTTTAAAGAGTCTGACAGGAAATGGGTGGAATACTGGAACCTGATACCTGATACCCAGACCCCTTTTCACAACAGGGTCCTAAACTCCACCCCTTATTCACTGGGTCCTGGCAGCAAAAGCCAATAAGATTTTTTGCCTGCCGCTTTCAAACTATAACACTACTTTAGAACATTAAAAAAACAACCTGTTGTGATTTAACACAACAGTGTCTTCACAGAAGAAGCACATATCCCTCCCACCCATCTGGATGTTATCGGAATATCCAAATTCATCCCAATTAAAGGGGAAGTATAGTAATGGAACATCTCAGTTTGCAATGGCCAAACCTGACTAGTCAATTCTATTGCATATATTTAGAGTTAACATTAGATTTAGCTTGTTCACTAGAAATGATTGCAACTTGCTGGTTGTTAAAATAAACTTTGGAAATCCATGTCTTTTATCATGTTCTAGCTTCAAGGTTACTATGAGATACAGGAATACAAGATTTCAGTAAGAAGTAGAACAATACTATGAGATACCTCAGTGTTCATAGACATCTATAATCTGAGCTCTGCTGCTGCTGTATTTTTTGTGTTGTCTTTTTTTCCCTCTCATTATTGAGTTCATAGCTGCCCTGTTTGCAAACATGGTAGCACCATATGTAGATATCAGGACATAATTTCAGGCCTTTTTTATATGTGGATGATTACATTTCATTACTGACTGACTAGCCAATAACAACAGTGTACATTTATTCAGAAAAAACTTAGTGTTAGAAAATAAATCTATTTCTAAAACATAAAAATTATCATTTAATTACATTTATATTATGCAGGGCATTTTATTTATATAGCATGGAGGGTTAACAATAATAGAGGAAACGCAACATTTATTTAAATCTGTATTTTTTATACAATCTATTTCACAATATGATGGATATTATTGTATGACAGCCATAAAGTTTTCTGAAATTGGCTTCTGTATGTTAAATACTTAAACAAACATTTTGTTTAAATATTTTGAGACATTTTCAATTGATAATTAAATTTTTTAAAAGTTTTATTTTTCTTTTATTTCATCCACTAGCATAAAATAACTATTTTCAAATGGTAATCCCCTCAGGATCCCATCATTTCACCAGAATTATTTGTGACTTTGGCAAGTCCATTATAATTACCAACAGCAACAACAAAAATATTATAATTGTAATTAATTATAATTAAAAATGTTATAGTTGTTGTTGATATTGCTGTTGTAATTATTTCCTTTTCTATGACAATAATATACACTTGTAAGAAAAGTGCCAAGAAATCATTTCAGTGTATGATATTGACAGAAAAAACAGCGATGATCTTTTGATTTCAATCATTTAAACTGTGGGTTGGGGAGCACAAGTTTAAACCTTCAATTTTCTGAAGGTCTATTACATTTCATATATGTTCAATACATAATTAAAGCTGATCAATAGGAAAATTTGAATACAAAGGTGAATATAAACTTCTCTGATAACCTTCCATTAAAATGCATGAAGATACATCTTGTGAATCAATATACATAACAGAGACTCACCTGATTTTCCATGGCACTTTATCACAGATCTAAATACAGTTCTATTTTCAAGGGACAAAAAAGCTGCATATCTCTACATACCAAGGTTTCTCAAAGCTCAGGAAGAAAGTTCTCTCCTCTATCCACAGAGAGTTACTCAAGCATACAGCTACAGTCTGCTCTGGCTGAAGACAAGATCTTTCCTTCCCTTCTTGAAATATATCCCTATGGAGAAAATACTGTGAAAAAGAATGAAAAGAACAAGACTACTTTAGCAGAAGATTGAAACTTTGGTATGAAGTCTTGTTTATCATCCCTAATAATTAGGTTTTGCCACAATGTTGTTCTCTAACTCCTAATCTTTTACTCTTTATTTATTTACTGCATACAGAAAACCTAAACAAAACAAAACACAAAAAAAACCCCAAAACACCCTACTCCAAACCCTAGAAAATAATAGTGAAATTAATTTAAACTAAAAAGACCATAGATATCTAAATTTCATACAGATGGATAAACAAGATATTTTTTCCAAGTATTGAATTATCAGTATATAAATATAGAGGAGCATTAGAGCATTTTAAGAATCTGGTAGATGAAAAAAACAGACTAATTATATAAGCTATAGTAAAAACATAAAGGCCTACTCTAAAATATTAAACTCTGAACTTGACCAGGACATTAAAAATAGTAACATAATCCTTGAGGAAATCCTTAGAATAAAAATCCATTAAATACTGATTAACAAAAATAAGTACGGGCAAATATATAATTGGTAAACCATATTCAGTTTAGAAAAAGATATACTGTGTTTAAAGTGCTATACAATGATACAAACAGACAAGAACTTTGAGTTACTTTTCTTGTTTTCCATATATCCCAGACTTTCTGTTTGACTGCAATACCAATTGTTACTAAAGAATATATAACACAAGCATTCTAAATCAAGTATAGGGGCTTTTTTCGAGTACACACTTGTTTCTCCACCTGATAACCCTCTAACTGATTTTTCTCCTAACAACTTATTATTTTATGACTGATACAATAATTTGAGCAAGTAAAGTTATGTGTGTTTACTAATTACTTAGAAGTAAGATCTGCCTAAGCAAAACATAGATGTAAATTGTGATCCAGGGGAAAAGGACTTATAAATCTGCTCATTATGACTTCTCTCAATCATCCTTAAAACTGTTCGCAATATAGCCACTTAGACACTTTAAATTATTTTTCTATTTTTCTGAAATACAGGTCCTGTGTTTAAAGTGTGGTGATCTGCCTCAAACCCTGTGGAAAAAAGTTTCTTTTTATATATTTAAAATTAAAAGTATGAAAAATGCTAATATCAATATGTAATTTCATCTTTTTAAAATTATAACATAAATTTTGTCTTTAAATTATTTTTATTTTGAAATTAAGCTAGTTGCAATATTAGTTATAGTATGATGAAAAATAAACTCATTCTTTTCTGAAACAAAATTATATGTGTTCTTCAATAAAAGTATCAGGTTTTGGCAGATCATAACTGCAGTTTTATATAATCTAAAAAAAACCAAAAGCATTTGTGTGGAATAAAGAAAACTACAGCTTTTCCAGTGTCTACTGTATTATTTTTTAATCTCCCATTACTTACAAATGTACTTAGTTGATGCTTATTCATTTATTTTGTTGTTGTTCCTAGAAGCAGTACAGAATCCTAGAATGATAGGATGGTTTGGGTTGGAAGGGAAGTTAAAGATCTTCTAGTTTCAAGTCCCCTGCCATGAGAACTGACACCTCCCACTGGACCTGTTTGCTAAAAGCCCTTTCCAACCTGTCCTTGAACATTTTCAGGAAGGGGAGAGCCACAACTTCCCTGGGTAACATGGTACCATGTCTCCTAACCCCCACAGCAAAGAATTTCTTCCTAATGTCCAGTCTAAATCTATCCTCTTTCAGTTTGAAACCATTCCCCCTCATCCTATCACTACACTGCCTGCTAAAGAGTCCCTTTCTATCATCTTTCATATAGGCCCCATTCAGGTCCTAGAAGGCTGCTAGAAGATCTCCCTGGAGCTTTCTTTCCTTCAGTCTGAACAACCCCAGCTCTCTCAGCCTGTCTTCATAGGAGAGGTGCTCCAGCTCTCTGATCATCTTTGTGGCCGTCCTCTGTACTATCTCCAACAGATCTACATCCTTCTTATGTTGAAGACCCAATAACTGGACACAGTGCTCCATGGGGGGTGCCACAAGAGTGGAGTAGAGAGGAAGAATCACCATGGTTTTGCTTTTAATGCAGCCCAGGATGCTGTCGGCTTTCTGGGCTGAAAGCATTCACTGCTGGCTCATGTTGAGTTTCTCATCAACCAACACCCTGAAGTTCTTCCCCCCAGGGCTGTTCTCAATCTATTCTCCACCCAGCCTGTATTTGTGCTTAGCATTACCCCAACACATGTGCAGGACCTTGCACCTGGCCTTGTTGAACTTTATGTAGTTTGCATGGACCCATCTCTCAAGCCTGTACAGGTCCCTCTGGATGCCATCCCTTCTCTCAGTCTCTAAATTCATATTACACCGTGAACATATACATAAACAAGCAGACATGATATTAAACACATGATTTATTCTGTATAATCTTTTTCTTTTGTTAGAACTTCAGAAAGATATCTGAGACAGAAAATTGCTTGTTTGTAAAATATTCATAATAATAAGGAAAGAATAAAAAGCCATATTAATTCCATTTGGAAATGTTAAAAAATAATTGGAAAATATCCCACCCCTACATTCTTATTTAAAAATTGAAGTTCAAGCCTAACAAAAATGTGCTTTGAGAAAAAAATTCTGTTTCCTATTATGCATGTGTGAACCTCTCTGCCCTTATAAATAGATAGAAAGGACCTCTATCACAGTATGAAAAAGGCAAATATCATATTTTTTTATTAATAACGCTGTTTATAAAAAATATAAATAAGGAGAAATTATTAAGGAGGGGTAAATTCAAATAAAAAGTAGCTAAAAATAAAATACTGTTAAAGAATTTTGACTTCCTGAAAGGGAATATATTTGCATATGTGTTGCTAGATCCTTGTGATACACATATATTCATTCTTCTGTAAACTTAAGCTGAAAGAAGTGCAAATGAGTCTATAGAATGAAACAATAAATGAAATAACAACGTAACACATGCAATAATTAACCATAGTTAATACTATATGGGAGGTGTAATAGTGCTTCTCTATGAGAAGAAAATGAAAAATTTATACGCAAAAGATGGTGGTGCTGAAAGGTAACCCAAAAATTTCCTATGCTTGAAACAGAAAACACAAGTTTTCTGAATAAATTCTTCTCATTCAGAATCACCATAATGATTATATTTCTAAAGTAACTCATTTCCTTTAGAATAATCACCTCTTCAGACAATTACTGGAACTGATTCTTACTTTACCTATGTTGTTCTTCTTATAAACCCAGGTTTTTCTAGTAGTTAACTATCTTATGCAAAAAATACTGAAATGCCATTGGACCACAAACACTGATGAACAGTACAAACCACAAGGCCTGTAATTTACTTTTGTTAAAGAACTAACTTCTGCACAGCACCACTTTCTTATATGTAAAAAGCTTTCAGAAAAATGCCTTCCATCTGTTTCTGTTTTCACTATTATTATGTGGATGCCTCAGAGGATGTTATTCTGTGCTCTGAAAACACATACAAACTGAAAGACAGAAGGGTTGTGGATTTTTTTTCCTTCTAAAAAGTTCACATTAGTATTTATTTGGATCAAATCTATATTTCATGACTGGTTTTGGATTTTGATGCTGTTTCCCAAACCTAATTTGTTCTTAGATAACCTAAACTAAGGGCCTGTTTTCAATAGAAGGCTGAAAGAATACAGTGCTAGCCTTGTTATCTGCCAATTACTCAAATGTCTAGTTACAGTAGTGACACAAGACGACCTCCAAACATACTTTCTAAGCTAGGCTTTTCTATGAAAACCACCGTTATGGAAAAACAACAGGAGTTCAAATATCTGATTGGATAAATTTCAGGACAAATGAAATAAAACTTACATAAGTAAATCAGTTAAGGCACATATACCCACCAAACATAGAAACTGGAACAATTTAACAAAAGACGTGCACAAATGTATTATAAAAAAAAAAAAAATAGGGAAAATATTTTCTATCACATATAAGCCATCATAAAACCTAAATATTTTTCTTTTTCTCTAGTAATTACATACTTTTAAATTAAAAACAATTGGAAGGAAAATTTAACTCTTCTTTTTTCAAATAGACAACTTATCTTTATATATATGGAAGAAAATGAAACAATCATCCGAAAAATAGCTGCAAGGTAGAAATTAAGTTAATTGTATAAATAATAAATATCAGTGCTTTGCATGAAATATAAATGTTCCTTTGAATATAATTCACACTTCCTAAGGCCAGAAAAATGGGCCAGAGATTTTCAATTTCCATGTTAAATCCCACAATTCTGGGCTGAATTAGAAAACATATATTCTTTGGAAGAGCTCTTTCAATGCTGATTCCCGAAACTATGTCAAATCTGTTGATAAGTGTTTTCAGTGATAAAAAACTCAATTAGCACCTTACACATTATTTCTAAGGTAAAAACACGCAGGATTTCTAAAGTATAATTCTAAATTTCAGTTGCATCTTGTTATATATTCATTTAATGCATCAAGAAACTTTCAATCACCAAGTTTCTGTTCTCCAGTTATGATAAACAAAGATGAACTATCTAATTGACTTTCAAATCATTAATCTAAATAAGACTAGAGTATGACAACTTTTGTTTGACTTATTTATACTCTTGACCAAACATGAGATGTCAAGCTTTATTGCAAAATACATTTGTCCACACTTCATTTTTCAGAACATTGTTCTGTGTCCTTCTTCACATGTTCCTCACAATCTTTTTGGTTTTGTCTAAATGTATCAATAGATATTTAATGAATAGGATAAAAAATAGTAACAAAGACACTATAATACATACAACATGACAAGAAAGGATAAATAAAATAGAATGTGTACTGGATGTAAGAATGCAGATAGGATGTTGGGGTGGAATAATAAAAGATGGGATGAAAAACGGATTGAGAACAAAGTGAAAAATGCAGAATGAAGACAAGTAATTAACCAGATGTTAAGACTATTTGATGCCTTAAAAATAACTTTTACATATTTTTTAATGTAAGAGGACAGCTGTCGGGAGGAATTATATAGAGAAAATGGTAAAAAAGAAGTTTCAAAAAAACACTAATGCAACTAAAGACAACACTGATAAATCAACATAAGAACAGAGCCAAACCACTGCCCAAAAGTTATCAGTCTAATCATCTAGTGATATCTTCTCTGTACTCCACACAAACACTCACACTTAAACACCTGAAATTAGCCAAAACCTCACTTTTAAATGTTCAACTGCTGAAAGAAACTTGTTTAGCAATTAGACTACAGAGAGCAGTCGGGTGTTTCATATGCTCAGTTCTGAAAGTTTACAAAAGTATTTATTGTGAGCACTGTTAAAACTTCCTTTTTTTTTTTCTTTCCGATATTCAGCAAATATGCCTAGTGGACTGGAGCATTTGAACCATTTATAATTACTGCAGATTAGCATAGTAAAGTGTTATGATCTGGTGAAAACAAGAATTCATAATTTAACTAAATATAACTTATGATAAGGGGAAAAAGAGGCATTGTTTACTTTGGTATTGCATTTAAGATATCTCTTGGTATACCTTTGTAATTTGTAGCAGTTTAGTAGTAGTACAAATGAAAGTGGTTAACCAGGTCCTGATGAGACAGTAGTAATCTCCAAGACTAAATTTAAAATATTTTGAAGATGATTTCCTGCTGATAGATGAATGGTGGATCCATACTCTTGAGTCCAGTCAAGACATGACTGGAATAGATCTAAAAGCAAACAGTCAAGATAGCTTTAAAACAGCTTTGGAACTCCTATGTCTAAGAGTTTTTCTGGAAAATAGTATGGTTTATAGCTACTCAAGGCTGCATTAGATTTCTTTCATGCTTGTCTACACAAGTTACAGTGCTATGACACAGAATGTGAATTAAAGTTACTAAACATATAGCCACATAACCTATGTGTACTCTCTAATTCCAATTTATGGATATTATTTAAACCACAAAAGTCAAGAATTAATCTTCACAATAACAGACTTTATAATTTAATATTACACCAATATTGCTTTAATGGTTTAATATTGGCATAATTATACTGTCAAAATTGGGAAAAAAAAAAAAAAGCCTATGCTGACCAAGACCAGCTCCAACTGAAATACTGTATTCCCTTTTTTCAGCTGGACAAAAACTGATATGTAATTTCTACTCTTCAGGTACAGCTAATTTCTGAAACAGTTACAATGTTCAAAAACAGCTGTTAGTGGCTGTGTTCATATAAAGACTTTCAGTATTGAAAACGTCTCTTTATGTCAGAACAAAATTTATATGAACTACCTTTCATGCACATAGAAAAGAAAATATTTTTTAATTAAAGTCTAATTATTTTGGTCCTTCAAAATTATATCCCTGACCTAAAATTAAACCATTGTTTATATTCATTAAGCTCATTGGAAGCCCAGGAGGTTACATGATCTGTTCTTTCAGGATAAAGAGAATTATAGAGTAATTCACTTATGCAGAATTCTTACTAGCATCTTACCTGGTACATCATTTATCATGACTGAACAGCTGTGACACTACAATAAATAATAAAGTTTGATTTATCATGCAGTAGCAGTAACTTTCTCTTCCTTGGAACTAAAGTGATCTTAATAAAACATTTCTGTAAAAAATCTTTTTCTAGAGAATGAAACATTCTTTTCATTTGTACTAATGTACCTGACAAATAAGGAAAGTGTAAGAAGCAAACGAACAAAAAAAGCGCCAAACACACAAAAAAAGCAGTACATCAGATTTAAAATAAGACCACTGCTAGGGAGCATAAGCTCCCTAGTTGTTGGCTATGCAAAGCAGCTTATTTACATTTTCTTTTCTTCTAACCATAAACCAAGGAACTTTCCTGTGCACTGAAGAAAGTGGGAGACAATAACTATACCAAAAATGTCAGCTACCAACTCAGTATGACCAAAAACAAAGCCGCACCCCCCCCCCCCCCCC
>VZRW01008458.1:10069-24395 GCA_013398125.1 Aegotheles bennettii
CCTTCCAACACCTAACATTCTGTGATTCTGTGATTCTGTGATTCTGTGATTCTGTGATTCTGTGAAATGTTGGTAACATCTCTGTCTCATGATTTCATTTTTTGATTATTTCTGAGGGCAAACCCCAAGTGTTAGTCAAGGACTAGAGGACTGCGGTTATGATGGATCCCAAAGGTTATTCAACAAGGTCCACCACAAAAGGCTATTAGAGAAACTAAGTTTCTCTGAGACAAGGAAGAGGTCCTTACAGAGATAAGTGCTTGGCTAAAATGTGAGAAACAGCCAAACTGATCAGATTCCTCAGTAGCAGGATATCACTAGTGCCTCATCTTACAATAAGCTGCCCTTGGCCCCAAGCTGCTCTTTAAGAAATACTAAGCTGATGCTGGAGAACCACATAAGCTTACTAACCAGGTATGGAAATGGTAGAGGAAATTCAGTGTTGCTGCATATGCAGTGATACATATGGCAAAAAAAAGCACTCACATTAGATAAAAAGTAATGTGTTCTAATATCACCACCACCCCTCAGAAGTAAGAAATGGAAGTCTTAGCAGGTCTGTGAGGACATCAGGTTGATAGTCAAGAAAGCAAACCTGAATGATAGGAATTACTATGAGTGGAAGAGAGAGAAAAAAAAAAAAGGAAAATACTGAGACACAAATGAGAGTGGAAGGGCTACCACAGTTTTCAAAAAAATCTTTAGTGGCACAGATAGAGCCCACTACAAGAATCAGTGGGAACTATACAATATGCAGCAGACTAAAACTCCAGTATAAACAAGAAGATACATTTAATTCACAGAGTGTGCAAGGGAAACAGACAACTTTTTTGCCCCAGATGCTGATCATCATAAAATTTTTGGAGGAAAAATCATGTGCAGGAACCTCCCTTTGGTAACTCTGGAATACTTTATGTAAATGTGTCTATTGCAACAGCTTAAGTGTACTGTCAGTCAAGATGTTGTTTTAAGGAAGAGGGCAACAGTCACAAAAATACTGCTGAAAGTATCACAACATTGAAACAAGAAGTCATCAAAACTAGAAATCACCAAAACACACTACACAGGGACAGTCTGGAGATATTACAGAGATCTCAGTTGGATTTTTTGAGCCACATGCCAGACTTGTGAAATGAATTAAGGCAATTTTGCCCTAAAAGCACACAATAAACATAAGCATCATGAAAATAAGTTATGTGACCTACATATTCTAAGATATTTAAAACATTAAAGGCCATGGAGCTAAAATGTTGAGATACAACATAAGAAAAAAGCTGACTGCTTTAACTGTCAAATAATAAATATTTCATATTTTAAAGAGGTTTCAAAATTCTATTAATATTAATGAAGATCCTCCAGAGCTACATCTTGACACCATAATTAATTAATATTATATATAATTTACAGTAGGCTTTCAGGCATAAAATTATTAACTTTAGACAACAGAATTTTGTAAGGATAGTAAGCTGTGATCCAAAATGCACTGAGGACAGCAGTAGTTTATTTTGTAAATCTGTCATAGTTCACAACATTATCTTAAAAGATATGTTTCTTGTCAAGATTAACAAATTGAACAAATAAAATTTTCCATATAGGACTAAGGAAGACATGGGGTTTGTTTGTTTTTTGTATTTTGTTTTTTTTTCCTTTTTTTCCACGGATTTGTTAAATTGGTGCAGCACGTGTTAAGTTTAGAGCCAGGTTCTTAAAAATCTAAATGAACTAGCTAATAAAAAAGTAAATCTTATTGGATGCAGGTCACACTTTCCCTGAAAGCATATCTCAGAAACTTGCTACTGAAGGAATTAATTTAAAAATCTGCTTCACACTAAGGTCTGTAAAAACAGCCTTTGAAGGTCAGCTTTATGAATATGTAGCAAAACTTTCCTGCTCTTAGCAGAGTTGCTAAGTCACGCCAGATCACAGTAACCAATAGACACCTATTTCTTCTGACTACATTCCACTCTCCCTAGCTAAGAGGAGTTTCAGAGTGACACACTGGAAGTGTAGCTTTGTGATAGCAGGCATTGCACTGAAATGTCCACTGCTTCCTATTCAGAGTTGCAGGGCATACTATGCTCTGTAGATTTCTATTTGCATTTTAGAATTTCAGATCCCACACAAGAAAGTACTGGAAATAGAAAAAAACAATGTCTAAGTTGACGCAACTGAAAATACTGAGTTTAAATTGCAGAAAAAAGGATTAAACTTCCTCGGGGAAAAATAAAAAAACAAAAGCTTTCTAATTTTTAGGATAGTTTAGCACTGAAATTTAATGTCTATGGCAGCTGTGGAACCTTCCGTAGTTGCATCATTATGAAACTTACATAAAAATCTATCAGAAATTACATACATACGACTAGAAGTAGTACTGGGGGAGAGAAGTGGGCTATATATTCTTGAGGACCCAATACACCTACCTTTCATGACCTTTTCAATGTTTTCTAATATTTTTACAATAGAAATTGGATATAGGCTTGGGTTCATATTTTATCATCTCACCTAAAATACACATCTCTCACCACTTCAGTTACCACAAGTTATCAAAAGTGAACTGAAGTAGTACTTTCAGGTTTAAAGCCACAAGAAAGCCAAAAGAAATTGTTCCAATTTTCCTTTTTAGATGTTCTCAAGTACTATGTGATCTTCAGTTACTATAATTCCTATTTTATTAACTATGTATGAGATTTTGAAAACGGATACATTTCAGATTTCTGAAGCCAAAGCATACATTTTCTCATTTGCTTTGGATAAAGCTCATACACATTCACTGATACTTTTGTTGAAAGCCAAAAGAACAGATACTGACGCATTCTATGATAAGAGAATTAAATTCTGTCATTCTCTTTGTTTTTCATTATCATATAACCTTTAATTAGAATGAATGCTAAGTTCAATGTTTAAGAACTACTACTGATAAAAGTGTTATGAAGAAGTTTACCTCTTTGTAAAATCGGTCCTTCAAAACATTTATTTTCTATGGCTTTCAAAAATTTACTAATTTTTCAATAAAAGTCGCAATAATTGGTCACTCTTTATCAAAATACCACAAACTGAAAAATTAAAATTACTAAGAAATGATAGCAAAACCACTATAATCCAGGATAAATGTCAAAGTGTCACCTGATGAAATAATAATCACCTGTTTCTCTGCTTTCAGTGTCTATTCTCTTTGCCACCAACAAGGTTCCTCCATAAAGGCTACATAATTGTTAGTTTCATTCTTCTACATGCAACTCAAATGCTAAAGATTTACAGCCCTCTAACAAAATAAAATTGCGTATGTTTGGAAAAGCAGAAGGCACTGTTTATGCCTTGACTATATATATGTATCATCTGTAGGTTTTTATTTAATTTGTGCCATACCAAACAAAAAGGTAACTAATACTGACATATATCTCCAGTCAAATCTCTCAGCTGTCCCATTCCATCTCCTTGAATGGTGGGTGACATACTGCTTGGTGTGTTACACACTGCTTGGTGTGTTACACATCAGCAGAATTACCACTATTAAGAATTGCCTAATGACAGATAAATGTTCTGAATATTTCTTGCAATGAACTGCATCACCAAATCACTTCTGATAATCTGTGACATCACCACATAGGTCACACAGGTTCTCTTAGAGTTGTGAAATACCTCATGGCGGACCAGTGTTTTGGGAAAAAACCTGTAATTTTGTTTAAAATTTTGAAGGTATTTAGGTGTAAGTGGTCACAATAGCTGAAATTACTATTTCAACTTCTTTTTATGATAAATTGTCTGTTTTCACCATAGATATCCAGAAGACAGTCTTTTATGAATCAAAGACTTGTCAAAATTACATTAGGTAACAGTTCAGAATAGCCATTCAGTGTAAAATAAAGTCAGGGGCACAGCTTAAAAACGTCATACTGAATTGGACAAATACAACATGAACACCTAGAATACCCGGTACTCACCTGCATCATTTGACATTCAGTCACCACTACTAATTGTAGGTTTGATTCATATAAAGTCTGTTAGATAGCTTTTTTTTTTCTGCATGATAGTTCAAAGAAATCACTCTTTCACAGAAAAAAAAAGTTAATTAAATTATATGATATAATATTAAACTGTTGCAACAGTCCATTTTATAATCTTTTCTCATCAGCTCAGCAACTAGGATTTGTCACAAGAATATGACCTTTGTTGAGGGATATTTCCCATTTCAATCAGACGTGCTGAGACAAGAAGAGATAGAAAGTTACAAGAACAGAGATTAAGAAAACATGCATTTGTTTCAGCATAAGCCAAATAATACTCTTGTATTTTCTGCAAGTGTCCATAATCTTTGTTTTTCAGGTGTCTTCCACCTCTGTATTTTGCCTGCCTCTATTATTTACAATAGCAGCATTGCTTTCCATGATGTAATTCTAATCACTTGTGAAGAATGTATATTTAGTTTTGTGCCATTTAGAAACAAGGATAACTTACTCTCAGAATTTAAGGACAAGCTCATGACAGAGTTATGTGTAATCTGAACAACATGTAAAAGTAGGCCTAATACAGAGTTACAGCAATCAACATGAGACAGCAGATCCTAGTTAAATTACTGTTTACTAGATTTTGTGGGTAAGCATATTTAATATTTCAATTGTTACTCTGAGTGGCCCTGAATCTCTTTTAGGTCAGGAAAAGGTAAGAAATATGTGTCATGCTTCCACAGATGCTATTCACTTTAGCCAGGGATACACAGAGCAATTTCAGTGCTGGTGGCACGGCTTAATGGTATCACAAAGTACTGCTAAAATCCATGGGGATTACCAAAGAGGGAAGAACCAATCAAGAAATTACTTTGCTTGATGCTTCTATGAAACAAATTTGAGCTCTGAAACAAAACTGAGCTGCATCTGAGACTTCTTTGTCTTCCACAGCCAGGATTTCTGTGTGTTCATAGTGATATACAGAAACAAATGTCTGAATTAAAATAGTTACATCTTTAAAATAAGGCAGCTCTCCAGCATGCATGAAGAAGAGGTATGTTACATTTTATAGCTGTAATCTAGCTGTAATTTAATTGATATCTTTTAGCAATATAAAAGAGAATATAGAACTGTCACTGTAAGTAAATCAACTTTATATGAATGTTCTTATACTAAGCAAAACGTTATTTGACCTTGCACTTGTAACTTGATGGATGATTCAAGTGTAGACCTGATTCATTTTAGAGGACTGTGTTTATTAAACACATGACATTCATCTTCAGATTGTGAAACTGAGCTCTGGCCCTGAAGGTCTGTAGTAATCTTAGCAGAATTTTTGTCTGGAAAAGAGTACCGATACATTTATGCTTTCCTTACCCTTCGGCAACATTACTTTCAGGGTAAGAGCTCTAGCAGCAAATATTTTGTTATATAGTCAGAGCTTAATGCAACTAGTGAAGCAAATCAAAACACTCTGAACTCCAGATGCTTCATTTCATGAATACACCCCCAAAGCAAACAGACTACCATCTGGGCATATGAAACAGAAAGATAAAATATACACTTAGTCTGTATTTGAGCGTATAGTGTGTGTAGTTTGAGTTTAGTATATTAGTATAGGAATTACATTATCTTAAAAGATAACATACTATGAATTAAAAATATTTTCTACCTGGATAGTATTTGAGATTTTCCTGATATGCGGAGCTGATATTTTTGATGAAATGTAATATGCTTTAATTCAGCTGATAAATATTCTGAGAACATAAAAAAAAAATGACCCAACACCATTGATAACATCTGGACTAGTGATTTATTTTTCCAATTATTGTTTTTCATTTCAGACATTCAGAAAACATATTGAGGCTATTTAAAGCATATTATTTCAGAGAATGAACTGTAACTGCCCAAACAAATTGAACTCGTTTCTCTGGGTGGCTTTTACAAACTTTTTTCTTATCTTTATACAGGATAAAAGCTCACATTCTAAACACATACAGAGCAAATAATAAACTCTTCCCCCATGTTTTCTACATATAGGCACTTCAACTTTCTTAAAAACCTGAAGTTCTTTCACAGGGCCTTCAATATGTGTTATGAAATTTTGGGTTCATTGAAGACCATAGAGAAGAATTCCCACCAACTCCATTTGAGCTTAAACTTCATCTTTTAATTTCTTTTGCCACAGAAACATATTTTATTGCAGCAAATAGCCTTAAATGTCTGGAATCATGTAGATCAAATCCTTTCATGTAATTTCGAACCATGGATGTTCTTCCTGTCTGCAGCACAAGGCAAAGGCAGCAACAAATATTGTTTGAGGAGCAAACACAGTTTGGGAAACGAGACTGGACTCAAAATTCCCCAGCAAAGCCTATGTGGATGTAGATGTTCTCCACTGTCTTGTCAAATAAAGAAAACAAAGCAATCATGATACAGGGATGGAAAGGCTTCACACAGAGTAATTTTTGAGTTGACTGACTTATTACTGCAGGTACACCAGGCTTGAGCTAATTCCTTTGGAGTCTCTACCATTTCCCGGTGTTCCAGGTGCTGTATTAGGAGAGGCACTTTCCATTTGGGAAATGCAGACATCCCATTCATATCCCTACTGCGTTTACAGTTCCTGCAATTTCCCTTGTGATTATGGTATGAACACTCCTCACATTCCTGCAAGATACTGTCACAGGTTCAGGTCAATTTTGTTCGTTTCTGCAGTGCTTACTGTGGATCCTTGAGTTTATGTCCATTACCTTTAGTATAAACAAGCATGACCATGTAGCTAAATCTACTGGACTCAGATACTAAAATGGGATGTGAAAGTGTCTATGCTATGCTAATCCGAGACCTCTTCCTCCAGTCTTTTTTAATACTAACATAATTTCTATTAGGGATTATCTACATGAGAATTTTTTCATCCCTTATTTTCAGTAAATTCTCAGCAATTACAGTCTTTCTTATAATTGCTCAAAGTCCCTTTGAACTTAAAATGAAACTGACTCACATAACAGATCTGGAAAGGACTATAGATTTCAAGCTCAGACGAAACAGAATCACTACACCAATCCAGTTATTCTCTCTGACCTTGGAAAGACAAATGTATTCAAGACTATTCAGCTCAGAAGCTGAGACAGATTCGTAGACTTTTAATGACACTGACTAATACAGAAAAAGGTTTGCATATTATGGATCTTGTGTTACTGTAGAGAGTATACCAACTATCATTTATGAGTGGGTTGTTGCAATATGAAGTTTGATGGGCTACAACTCTACCACTGAAACTGACCTCTTTCTTACAACCTTTATGTAAGACAAGAAAATGCAGAAGATGAGTATGATCTATTGAAAAACTGTGAGGAAGCAGATGAAAGTTTTATCCAAATACATCAACAACTAAGAGAAACTGAATGAACTGGATTATTCTTTACTAGAACTGAAGAATTTTATTTTTTTTTTGTTTTAAATCTCAAACATGTTTTCTCAAAATTTATTTATTTATTTAATTATTATAACAGTGTCAAAAAGTCGATCGCGAAATTTGATGACCTCTTGGTTGTTTCAACATTTCTAATCAAAACAAAAAGATGGAACTTCACCAGAAAGGTATGTTTCCTTTCAGGTCATCAATATAGTCTGCTAGTGCTGAATTAAAATTAAATCTTTTTTTTTCTTTAAACACTGTAATGTCTGTGCTGTGTTCTTAGTGTTGTATGGATCCTGTCTCCCATTGTTTTCAGTGAGCAAAACATTTAACTGTTCTCCATTAAATACTCAGAGCTATTTAAATTCCATAATGAAACAAATTTATACAAAGGCAATTCTAATTCAGAGTAGCCTGTTCACTTCTGGAATGCAATTGAATCAGAACTGGATTTGCATCTCTTATATGGCATTGCACTCATGTTGGGAAATACAAACTAACACTTGGGTAAGTTAAAGGGAACTTCCATTTTAATTCAATGAATGAAAGCATCCCAATTCCAACTGAAGTGGGTGATTGATTATTTAATTTAAATTTTAGAATGGAAAGACTGAAGTAATAATGGATTGATACATTTTATTTTACTCAAGAAAGAATGTTTCTGATCTGACAAAAAATTTTCACTACTTAAAAATTTACAACCATGACATTTGAGCAAGGATTAACATTTCCAAAGTTCTCCACAGGAATGTGTATTTTACAGTATGTAACTGCAAAGGTTGGATTTTGAAAAGAATATTTAGGTTTTATGATGTTTATTAGAAAAAGATTGGATAATCATTATTAAAAATTTAAATTTTTAAAAAGGGTAATTGTATAAATGGATGCCCCTCTTTTCAAATTCTTCATAAATAGAAACTTGTAAGCATCTTAGTTTTGCTTATGTGATCATAATGTTGTGATTTCAAAGCAAGAGCTCTATATATGAAGAATGTGAGCATGCTGGGTCCCTACTCTATAGCATTTCACAGTTAAAAAAAACCTGCATAGACTTCAATGGAAAAACAGAATCTATAAAATATTCCTCATATATATTTGCAAATAAGAAGATGTCAATTGGAATACTGCATTCATTTATCTTTTTCCTGGTATCTTGTACTCAACAAAGCATTTTTATCTCCTGCAAATTTTATTTAGTGAACCGGAGAGATAATCCCCAGTGAAATAAATAAAGATGACTTGTCTCTAAATGTGCAGATAAAACATCTGATTTTCTCTCCCTCTTTATACACAAAGGACACAATATTTTCCAGAAGACTTTTGTGATGTTTGACACTGATTTGTTGTTTGTTTTAATTATTATCTTAATTTCTATGATTCTATGATTCTATGAAAAGATGAAACAAAACCAATGGGTTTTCTTAAGAAAGGAAAAAAAGGCATAAAGATCCACATTTATTGAGAGCTAAAAGTTAATATGGGCTTGGAAGAACTGCGTACAGTCAGGAACTGTGAACTTAAGACTTGACAATCAGAATAAATGACCTCTGAAATACATGTCTTCTGCTTATCTATGCTGTACAGCTAAAAATATTTCCTTCCTCTGAATCAGAAAAGACTTAATGCAGAAACTTTGAGAGAAAGTTTTAGATTCACTAAAAGAAACAGCACACCCCTTCTCCCTTCCTTTAGCTGGTGTGGCATTACTGCAATTGTTGAAGAATAGCAGCAGCTACCGAGGTTAGAATTTTTGACAGAAGGTATTTATATACCAAAATAATTTATTGCTTATGTTTACTGGTAAAGATATATGCTTAGCTGAGAGCATTAACCTCTTTCTCACACAATCTTCTACATTGAGTCACAAGTTAAAAAAGCTCAAGATATGCCTGCAAATGCGTCATGCTCATTTTAAAGGCAATAGCAAAATGTGAGTAGAATTGTAGAAAGAAACTATTCCAATCCACTGTATAAACTTTAATTAGGAACATAAAATATGTATTAATCACTTGGTGTCATTAAGAAATTACATGGAAGTCCATCACTGCCAACACACATAGTCTGAATTTATTACTTTGTAATTGCTTACGGGAGTAGTTACAGAGCATTGTGTAACCTAAAATTAAGAACTACCCTCTTAAGTGATAAGATTTCCTTGATTTATACATATCACTTTCTTCATGCCATTTAGCTTTGCTAAGGTTATTTTCAAACCATGTGAATATTTGCTTCCATTGTCTTTAGTACAATTTCTTTTTTTTTTTTTTTTTTTGGAATGAAGTTAGCAGTCTAAAAGAAGAGTTTGCACCATTAGCCTAAAAGAAGAGTTTGCACCATTAGGCTCAGAATATGGCATTTTAATGTAAGATAATAGCAGATGATATTCCAAATTAATGTTCACTTTGCATTTAGCCATTTGATTTCTTTCCTACAAATTAGATAAACCAGGTGATATTTAAGAGGGTTTATGCCTTAGAAAAGTAACCACCAGAGGCAGGAATGACTGCGCAAACAAGCTGTTCATTTTATGAGTCTGGATATTATGGTCCTATAATATCTGACTGAAAAAGGGAAAGAGAAGCATTGTCTAAGGGAGAGTTTGGTGGCTGTTGTCCAGATACAGAAAGGTAGTGATTGCCTTAAAAAGTATTAAGTATATTAATTGCATTGTTGTAAAAAAACATGCAGCTGTAACACTGAAAGAGATTATCTATTATAGCTATTTCATGTCCAAGAAATTTTGCAAAGCAAAACTATACTTTTTGCATTGTTTGCCTGCAAAGAGTCAATAGGGTTTCTTGGAGACTTGCAACAGTTTGGGAAGAACTGAGCCAGTATTCTCCACATCTTTCATATCTGAATCTGTATGGACAAAATTTGAACCCATGCAAAAATCATACAGAAGACTGACTACATTTAATGTTCATGATCAGCTTGGCTCACAAGCAAAATTTTACCTGAATTTTAACAGAACTGTTAACTGTTAACTGGTATTCTTTTTATTTATTCTTTATAAATAAGTAGGTTTAGTATTCTTCTATAAAACCATTATTAGTTTGTTTAGCCTCTTTAGAAAATCCTGAGTACAAGAGACTTTTTTACAAAGAGACTATTTTTTTACAAAGAGACTCTTTTTTACAAGAGACTATTTTACAAATATGTAAAGGGTGAGTGTCAGGATGATGGAGCCAAGCTTTTGTCAGTAATGACTAATGATAGGACAAGGGGCAATGGTTGTAAACTGGAGCATAGGAGGTTCCATGTAAATATCAGGAAAAACTTTTTCACTGTGAGAGTGACAGAGCACTGGAACAGGCTGCCCAGAGAGGTTGTGGAGTCTCCTTCACTGGAGACATTCAAACCCCGCCTGGATGCGTTCCTGTGTGATGTACTCTAGGTGACCCTGCTCTGGCAGGGGGGTTGGACTAGATGATCCTTCGAGGTCCCTTCCAACCCCTTAGATTCTGTGATTCTGTGACTTTTAATAATGCAGTTACATTTCTGAGACTGAAGATCATTGCATAACTATTTTACTAAAACGAGTACTTTATTAATACCATTTATGTAGAAGTTTCTCTTCTTCATGTAGAGGGTGAAAATGCAGGATGGTATACCCATGTGCTATGTATGCTGTATTCTTTATCACTCCACAATGGCAAAGCCAGAATGCCCATGACCATGACAGAGAAGAAGCTAAGACATCTGCTTAACATTTGTATAAGTAAAAAGAAGTGGGTTTATGCTGTTTTTTTCTGTCACTGTGTCTGAAAAGCTAATAATACTGTTAGTATACCTCAGACACCTGTGTTTAAAATAAAATCACAATTATTTTTACAAAATATCATTGTGCATTGTTTTCCCTGTGACAAAAAACCATGGTTTTATCAACTTACAACATTTTAGGTAAACCACAGGCACCCGCTTTGTGGTACATTTTCACTTGGTTGTAGGGCTACAGACTGAAACTGGCTTCCCCACATTGCCTAAAAGAACCAGAAATGAACTGAGACTCGGTGACTGACAGAACTTTGCAGTTAAGGGTATGCTAATAAGCTAATAAAGCATAACAAGCATTGCTGTTGCTGTTCTATTACTGATTTGTATCAACTGTGATATAAAGCAGAACACTTAGGTAAAGAAAGACTAACTTTTCAGTCACAATGTAACTAGACATTTCAGCAGCTTATTTAGCAATATATGAATTACTCAGATTTTTAGGCACAGAAAAATACATAACCTTTTTTTTTACACATATTCATTTAATATAGAAAAAGTTTAAAATATAATAGAACAAGACTGACTGGCTTTTGCCAAATCTTAATTATAGAGTTCCATTATTTTCCATAATTGATTTACAGTTGAATAGTGTCTCTAACAGGACATGCAAATCAGAAATACGATGCTGTGCAGAATTCCAATCATGCTTGAAAGCCCACAATCTGCCAAAATAAAGAAACTCTGCTGGAAACATTTTAATGTGAAGCAAAAAAAGTTTTAAAAAAACAGTTAAAATTCTGTGTGCTTGCACAACTAACTCTGAGACTCCATTTATTTATATAATTTTTAAAACAAACTGCTTTGACATAATATTACACAACAGAACATTGTCTAACATCAATCTCTACAAAACATGTGAGTCTACATAAAATAAGTGCTATGTACTTAACAAAATTTGTGTCAGAACTGCAGTATTTATAGTAGTGAACAAATAAATGTATTCAAAACATACTGGAGTTAACCTATAGAGAGAATTCACCTGTCTTTGGGTACTCAAAAATGAATGAAGAACATAATATATTTCATTGTGTAAAGAACAGAAAAAAGACAACTGGTTGCTGACAACTGGATGCTTCCAACTGCCCTATGGACACTTCTACACCACCAGGACCACTAGCCTCCAACCAGAAGGTGGTGCTCATTCAGTACCAGAACCTCAGGGAGCAGGCAGCTCATAGTGCTTCACTTTTTGCAAGGAAACTGTATACATATATATAGGGCACCGTATGAGTTATGCAATCTGTAACATGAAAAATTGGGGGCTTCCAGTTGGTGGTGGCCAGTTGTCCTAGACCGGTGAGATATTTTCTAAAAGTAATGTTAAACAAGTGCAATTAAAAAAACATCAAACCACAGTTTTCAGAAGTGATGTTCAGGACTGTGACNATAGTGCTTCACTTTTTGCAAGGAAACTGTATACATATATATAGGGCACCGTATGAGTTATGCAATCTGTAACATGAAAAATTGGGGGCTTCCAGTTGGTGGTGGCCAGTTGTCCTAGACCGGTGAGATATTTTCTAAAAGTAATGTTAAACAAGTGCAATTAAAAAAACATCAAACCACAGTTTTCAGAAGTGATGTTCAGGACTGTGACCTGAAATGAGCTGTTTGTAAGATGTTTGATTGACTCACCTTTATCTCACCATTCACTTTTCATTTCTTATGTTTGTTTGAGTTGCCTTTATCTCATCATTAATTTATTGTGTTAAAAATTGTGTGACTCTTGCACTTGAACTCCCCTATGCATACACAGTTTCCTTGCAGAAATAGGAGCACAGTGAGAAGAGCCGCTGCTCACTGTGATGCCGTTCATGGTGCTGAATAAAAGCCACCTGTCGACTGGTGGCCAGTTGTCCTGGCGGTGAGTTGGCGGTGTAGAAGTGTCCAATGGCCAGTTGGCAACAGCCAGTTGGAGGCATCCAGTTAGTGGCATCCAGTTGTCTTAGACCCTAAAGAACAGTGATATTCACGGTGACCGATTTTTTATTCACAGTTTTTGTATCTGCCTCAAGAAGAGAGAAGTTTAAACAAGCTTGGGAACTCTGTTAACATCCTACCAAGTAAAGGGAGAAAAATGAAGAAGATAAATAGGCAGTCCTCATGCATGGTTGTTCCATGCTATTCTGTTAGAGAGGAATCACTCTTAAAAAGAGTCATATGTGGGAAAAGCATGAAGGTGCAGAGTAACTCTACTAACTCCAGTGTGACTGGGCTGAGCATTAACATTAAGCCAACATCCCCCAGCACTAGGGTACAAACTCTGGTATGCAAGAAGGTGAACACATGTTAAGGTTTTCTGCCAAGTATAAAATCAAAAAACCTATTTATATTTTATTTTCAGTATCATATTTATTATTTCAAGAAGTATGCTGAGAAAAAAATATGTTAGCACACCTGTATCAAAAACCTATGGTGTCTCTGAAAGAGACTGAAGAGCACAGTGAGAAATGCAGAAGAATAAAGACTGACAAAAGCCTTGGCAATTGTGGCACTGCAGAAATGCAAAACCTGGGTAAGAGGAGCAGTGAAAGAGAAGTTTGTGAGTGAGTGAAAGGAGCAGACAACAGAGATTGTTCATACTGCCAGATCAGCAGCACCTAAATCAGGTTTTAGTATCCAGCCAGATTTAATAATCTCAGACTGTAAGTAAAGATTACTGTAAGAGGGGAAATTAACTAGCTGCACTACCAGTTTCCTCTGTACAGGAAAGCTTCATAGAATCATAGAATGGTTTTGGTTGGAAAGGACCTTCAAAGATCATCTAGTTCAATCCCCCTGCCATGACAGGGACATATTCCACTAAATCAGGTAGCTCAAGGCCATATCCAACCTGATGTTAATCACTTCCAATGATAGGACATGCACAACCTCTCTGGGGAACCTGTTACAGTTTCTCAAGATCCCCATCGTAAACAATTTATTCCTTATGTCCAGCCTAAATCTATCCTCTTTCAGTTTACAACTGTTGCCCCTTGTCCTGTTACTAAATGTTGTAGTAAAAAGCCTCTCTCCATCTTTCCTATAAGGTGCTTTTAAGTATTGAAAGCTGCAATTACGTCTTCCCAAAGCCTTCTCTTCTCCTGGCTGAACAACCCCAATTCTCTCACCTTTCTTCCCAAGAGAGTTACTCCAGCCCTCCGACCATTTTTTTCATAGTCCTCCTCTGTACCTGCTCCAACAG
>VZRW01008460.1:0-41773 GCA_013398125.1 Aegotheles bennettii
GTTGTGGTTTGGTTTTTTTTGTTTTGTAAGCACAGTGGGTAAACGAGACCAATACAGCACATTAATACAGTTAAGGAAAATGGGCTGTTATTGCTAAGTACAGAACTGTAGTTGGAAATAACTAGAAGGTGTATGTCCTCAGTGTTATCTTCTTTTCTATTGCTGTTGTGAAGTCACATCAAAGGGTGACCTTTTTACTTTTATCTGATGCACATTTGGGGAAAAGCCATCTCTCATGCTGCTGTTAAGTAGGGAAGCTTATGATCCCGAGAGATACACAAAGGGAAACGTGCGAGTTTCCTCTTGAGCCCTATCCATACCCCACTGCTTTCCAGTGGAAGTCATTGCAAGACAAAATGAATCATTTGGGTCAAAAATAAAGCGGTGAGAAGCTGGCAGCGTGGGAGCACAGCTTCTGATGTGTTCATTTTTGCTGAATCTGTGCAGTAAACTGACAGGTTGAATCAATTGCCTCACAGATCACCGACACAGCTCCAGCAGGACTGACAGCACTCTGACTCCAAAGAAACATCCACCGTACCAAAAATAGTAATGAAAATAAGGTAAGTATTATATCTATAGAAGATCAGCTAATGGAAAATAGCATTAATGACCAGCAAGCCCGAGCATGATGTCGGCATGTTCAGAGCTTTGAGCAGTGGTGGCGATTCCTGCCCCTTTGCTGTTTGCCAGAAGCATTCTGAGCAGTTCAAGGAGGTTTGCTAAAATCCCACTTCTGTACAGAGCTGTGGCACAATGCTCTGAGTCATTGCAAGGCAGCAGGTCCTATGCTGTCTGACTTTACTCATGATAGATGTTACAAGGCCTACTCACTTTTTATATCTCATATTTAGGATGTAAAGAGATAGAGACCTTTCATTGGCCATCTGGCATGGAGAATAATTTCCTTCCTTTGTGTCTGCATAAACTGTGGTCTATTTTAGCTTTGTATCTGAAGTTCTAAGCATGGTAATGTCTTTTTTTGTTGTTGTTTCTGATTTTGAACAAAAGTTCATCTTCTCATCTCCAGAAATTTATTTTCATTTCAAAATTTCACCTTAGTGCCTGCTGTTCCTTCCTTTGAAACCATTCTCTTGAGTAACTTGGACCATTCTTGGACCATTCACATACCAGTGTTGTTCAATATCTTCATCAACGACCTGGATGAGGGTACAGAATGTATCCTCAGCAAGTTTGCTGATGACACTAAACTAGGAGGAGTGGCTGACACACCAGAAGGTTGTGCTGCCATTCAACGAGACCTTGATAGGCTGGAGAGTTGGGCGGGGAGAAACTTAATGAAATTCAACAAGGGCAAGTGCAGAGTTTTGCATCTGGGGAAGAACAACCCCATGCACCAGTACAGGCTGGGGGCTGACCTGCTGGAGAGCAGTGTAGGAGAAAGGGACCTGGGGGTCCTGGTGGACAGGAGGATGACCATGAGCCAGCAATGTGCCCTTGTGGCCAAGAAGGCCAGTGGCATCCTGGGGTGCATTAGAAAGGGGGTGGTTAGTAGGTCGAGAGAGGTTCTCCTCCCCCTCTGTTCTGCCTTGCTGAGGCCACATCTGGAGTATTGTGTCCAGTTCTGGGCCCCACAGTTCAGGAAGGACATAGAACTGCTTGAGAGAGTCCAGCGCAGAGCCACTAAGATGATNTTTTACAGTGACGACCAATGATAGGACAAGGGGCAATGGATGCAAACTGGAGCATAGGAGGTTCCATGTGAATATAAGGGAAAACTTTTTCACTGTGAGAGTGACAGAGCACTGGAACAGGCTGCCCAGAGAGGTTGTGGAGTCTCCTTCGCTGGAGACATTCAAACCCCGCCTGGATGCGTTCCTGTGTGATGTACTCTAGGTGACCCTGCTCTGGCAGGAGGGTTGGACTAGATGATCCTTCGAGGTCCCTTCCAACCCCTAGAATTCTGTGATTCTGTGATTCTTATCTAGCCTTTTTCCATCTGGTAGCTTTTTATAATTCACTGAAGATTTTTATAGCTGTTTGATGATTTTTCTGCATTCTCGGACTTATGTGGCAGAACACATTCCTCAGAATGTATCTTCTGAAGCCTTCAATGTGATCTAGCTTAGCATCTTCTTCCTTCAATTACATCTTTTCCTTTAAGCTAGTCATGGATTTTACTATCCATGTACTTTTATAAAGGTCTCCCACTCCAGCACTGGGTTCTTTTTCCCTTCTGTAGAAGTCCTGAAGCAGGCTAAAATGAGAGTTCCTTGTTGAATTAGCACATTCACATCTAGTTTGACCAAAATAATTGTCAAGTCAGTCAAAAACTCACATAGGAAATGTCTTTTTAGAGTGAAACATAATCAAAAGGCCATACTGCACGCAAGTAGCTGCTTGTGCAGTTCCTACCCTGGATGTATTCATGGATTTAGAAGATGATGAAAAAGGCAACCATCTAACAAAGCAGCAGGCAGTTTCCTTTTTGTTTGGGTATGGTTTTGCTGAACAATGAGGAGCACCTTTGAAACATATTGTAACAGGAGTTTCCCTCCATCCTTGAAGCAATAAAGCTTCTAATAAAGTGAAACATGCATCCATGGATGGTAAATTTTTCTTCCCATTAAAGTATTTAGGACCTTGTATTAATAACACTATCCATTTCTCACGCTATTTCATGCACTGACACCCAGGTACACTCTATTTCCTTCCCTGAAAGCTATCTCAAAGGTGTAGTCATAGCTGTCATTTCAGATATAAATTTTCTCTGTAGTGAGACACAGAACTTTTACGCCTGGCTTCAAAATTTCCCAGCAGGGAGGGGCTTCCTTGTGGCAGCCATGCGCTGTTATTCAACAGCAAGAATTTCTGAGTGTGGCACCCTACTGAATAAAGGTGTCTCTGCACACGCTTGTCATCAATCATTTCCACAATCTACAGATTATTTCTTTTTCACACCCTGCTACTTTTTTCTTACTTGAGGAAAGCTAATTATTTAGCAAAAAGATGATGACTGGATTCTGCTTTTCATGCCTTGCCAGAAACAAGTTACTGTACATTGATTCATAAGAATAAAACTAAACATAAGGTTGCAAAATATACCCACAGAATGCTCAGAAATAATTTTCCCTGGAGGAGCCACACTTAAGGATATAAATGTCTTTTTTCTTCCTTTCCTAGACACTTTTGAATTGTAATTTGACAGATATACTCTCTGTTTAAACTCGAATAGTTATTAAAATTATGGAATATATCATAGACTGTGAAATAAAGTGAAAAGCATTGCTCAGAGGCACAGCAACTCTAGAAAAATAGAAACCACATGAAGTTCTTTGTATCTTCAGAATATAGATACAGAAATGTTGAATCTAAAGCCCACTGAAGGGACACTTGAATCGACCTTGAAGTTTCAGAGCAGTTCAGTTTCACTGAGTTCTGTGTGTCAATGATACAATCAGTTTCTGCACGCCTTTAACTGCCTATTTTTGTTTTCTTTCAAACACCTCATAACTCATTCCGCCCAAATCTGCTGCCCTTTTCTTCCACTGTGTATCAGGACATATTTAGCTCCATTTCTGTGAGTCCTTTCATTTAAATCTTAAAAATTATATTTATTTCCTGCAGCCATCAATGGCATACTCGGGGATGACATTCTTCCCTGTGTGAGGCTGATAGTTTCACAGACAGTTCTGTTGTTTATAATGCTCAAAATGTCCTAAATTCATTTGACTTTTTATTGACATGCTGTGTTAAATCAGCTGCAGATCCTTACCTTGCTGCTTTCTACTAAGAAGAAACCCCTGCATACCTTTCATACATACTATTCTTGTTTGAATGTATAGTCTGTTTTTGGATAAATTGCTCTATTGGAGTATTTTTTATTTCTTCTGTTTGGTTTTATATCAGCCTTAAGAAAACTGGAAATGTTTTCAATATCAAAGCAGTGCTTCCTTCTGTATCTCTCTCTCTGGATGTGGGCTTCACTTGTGATGCTGTAAAACAAGCAGGTACAGCCCACAAGTGTAATTTCTGTCAGGCTCCAGCCAAATGAGACACAGCAACGGCTCCCAGATGATCAGGCAATTAGCCCACACATTCCAGGCTTTACTCTTCATTTAACAATTAAACAAATTGTTCATGTTTGTCTGTTCATGATAACTTGAGAAGTGCATCTGATCAAAATGTGCTTTTGTGTTAAATATGTATTCATTGAGAATAGCCCAGGTTAATATGACAAATTTTTACTACTTATATCCTGTATTTTTAGAGTGTTATTGACTTGATTGATTGAAGGTTGTTAATTAAATATGCTGCTGAACTGCTGTAAAGTTTGTTTATTCCTGTGCACCGTTAACAGAACCAGTGAGTAACTTTTAATTTATTAGCAAAGAGATGGGCAGGAGAGATTTATTTAAAAATCTTTGTTTCTTCTTATTCCTCATGTGACAGAATGAAGTAATCCAAAATATGAACAAGTCGTATTTTCTAGTAATTATTTAGAAACCATTTCATGTTTATTCCAGTCAGACTTTGCCTGCGCAAAGACAGGAAGAGAACATTTCAACAATTTCAAGGGTTGGCCATAGTTGTGGTTATAGCATCCTATAGCTTAGAGAAACAGCAGTGCTTCTGTATGACACAAGTCATCTAGTTCTAGCATAGCTATATCTAATATATATGTTTCTATATGATAAGTATTCCTCAAAAAGGAAATAACTGTGGACTTAATTGCAGAAATTATAAGCCTAATTAAAACCACAAATCCCAGAAGTGTATGTAGTTGCTGTAGTCTTTGACTTTCCCTTGAAAATTAATTGTAATGCATTTCTTTTTATTACTGGTATATAAAAAGCATCAGTGGGAAAGGTAAAAAAACCCCAATAACCTAAAATTAGGTTAAGAATTTCATGGTACTAGCAATAGGTTTGTTGACCCAAACAAAGAGCTTTTGTTTAGATACAACTAAATTTTCCCCAAGAAGTCTTGTTATTAATATCTCAGTGTTAGGAGTTAGAAGGAAAATTTTTTTGTTCTGGAAGATATGAATGATTAATATTTTTTGTGTGTGTCTTTTCATTTGGAGATAATTTATACAGTGTTAAGCCTATCAAGGACCCAGCTATTGTGATGATAATAATGTTAATATATGTAAGTCAGTGAGACACTAACAGGGAAGATGAAGTCACCAGATGTGGAACTCATACATCTGAAAGGAGTTGCAATAGTGAATATACAGGTGTGTGAAAAGGGAAAGTCAAAGCAGCAGTCAGTCAATGAATCTGGTATGCTCTCCACTGTTAGAAGCTGTGGAAGTAATAGCAATAACACTGGGAACATGCCAGCATGAAGAACAAATATGTAGGGCTGTTTTTGATGATTCTGAGTGGCCAGAAAAGACGGTCCACAGGAGGAGGTTGAGATACTAAAACAAGCTATTTTTTTGGTAGAGTTATTGTTAGACATGAATCTGTCTTATGTTATTATAATAATGTCATTTGTCCACAAAAGCATAGACAAGGAATTGGAAAGTAGTGAAGCACTTTCTCCTAATTCACAAAAAGATGGTTTTTGTTAAGGACATTTTTACTGTCATGCAAATACCAGGAGCTTTGCACAATTGTTTGGCCATCCTCAAAGCTCTTTCATGAGACTTCTTTCTTGCTATTTGAAAGGAGAAAGTTCTTGGATCTTTCTCCCTTCCTTCCTAATAAAATGTACCAATCTTCTAAATAGTGATCCTGTAAATAGTAAATTCAACTCACATTTAGAGTTGATAGGAGCTGTGAAATACACCCTTTGTTTCCATGTCCTTGGCACTTTTAATCACTTTCCTTTAGAAATTGTCTCAATCAGCGAAATTGTTTGTAATACTTGGTTTTGGAGACAGGGCTTAAAGTAATTGTCGTACTGGCTGCTGCTACTAATGATACCATCAGATCAAACTAAATTTTGGAGCTCTTGAACTGATACATTAACTTAATACGTGTTACATCTTTTTAAGATGAGAGATAAAAAAATAGAAGTACAGTGAGTACCTGATCTGTGCCAACTTTATCTGTTTGCAATTATCTACATATAAATAGAATCCCTTTGGTTGCCTTTCCATGAAGAAGCATTATGTGGCTCAGTTGGTTGAAATCTAATAAAGTAGTAGTGTTGCTTCGAAGAGTTCTTGTGTTATGATGGCTGGGGAAAAGAGAAAACGAACCACTGATAAAGAAAATGAATATATTGATTATTCAGTAGTGCAACAGGGAGAATATTTTTAAAATCAGTTGACAGCAAACAACACAAACTGCTAAACCAGACGTATTTTTATATCACTTATTCAAAGGCCTAGAGAGATGCACTCAATGTTTAATCTTCTGATTTTATTTCTATCTTGAAGCATTCTCCTAATCATTTATTGATGGGGTTTTTCCACATTTTCATGTCTTCTCATAAACTGCCAGTACTATCTTAATTATAAACACCTTGGTTTTAATACTCAATAAAAGAGGCATAATGGATGCATAGGTACTGCTATTGTTGGAAAGAGAGAGAGAGAGGCAAGATCACGAAACTGGACTCCTATAGCTATTTTGAAGTCTGTAACTCCTTTGGAAATAGGTCGATACATAATTTATTTGGAATATTTCATCTCTGTTGTGTTTATATTTCCTTGTATTGTGGAAAATTGTATCTGTATAAGACAACTCAAAGCATCAGTTCCATTTGAATTGGCTGTAAAGTCCAACTACCTGTCATTTAAGGGGTTGGTATTTAGAAGCTGAGTAGTCTCATTTTGACTAGAGGCAAGGCTATAGATCAATCTTTTTTTCAACTATTTATAATGAGGAAGTGGGTAAAGTGATATTTTTTTTTTTGCCAGAAAGCCAACATTTGTCCTTATTTTTACCAGCTGAGAATCCTATTCCTATTGCCTTGATCAGATGAAGAAAAATATTTTTCCAAAGAACTGGTGTTTAATATCAAGTATTTTAATAATCCAGGGAGGTAATTTGCGAGCGTACTAAATGCAGAGTTGCATAGTTTGTCCCATAGATCTAAACATATTTAAAAGGCAGAAAATACTTTAATTGATGCAATAAATGGATATGCTTCCAGAGACATGGAGAGCACAGCATGTTGATATTGAAGGATATTCATTCTGTTCTATCTTTGACAGTTATTTTAAAAACTGACAGTTTCTTTAGTACCAGATTTAATACACTTGGACTCCAAGAGATGAAATGTCCTACTGGAATTCTCACCAGCAGTGCTGCCCTCCATGGATCGTTTGGCCTTTGTGTGTCCTTGAAGTAGTATGTTAATTATGGTAGCAAAAGAACATAGAGGCTTAAAATTGACTTATCAGGAGATATAACATTCAGAAATTATATCTCCTCTTTAATAACTTATTTTTGAATAAAATTCATCATAGGAGGAGGGTGTTACAGGAAGCCTTCAACTCTAGTATTTGAGAAATGGTAATTGCTTGTGGCACAGGTGAAAAAAAAATGAAAAAGAGAGAAACTCACTACCACAGCTAAATTAGGAGAGCTGGAAACAGATCAGAGGAGTGGGAGGAAATGAAAGCAGAAAGTTAATGAATGAGCAGCTAAATTAAAAAAAAATAAAACTAAAAGAAGCTATGTAAATCTAAAACATGAGAAAATTTATGAAAGCAAAATGCTGCCTTAGACCAAAAGTAAAACACAATGCGTAAACAGACAGACCAGAGAGATGACAGTTTCANGTATGCTCAAAATGAGATTTAGTTTATGGAGCAGATGGAATCTGTGCCTGTAAAATATAAAAAGGAGAAAGTATGGAGGGTCTGGAGCAGAAACAATTATCCCAGTAGGAGAAAGATAAGTGTGTGCATAGTCATTAGATGTCACTTCCGTAGAGATCCCTCATCCATTACCTCCGGGTAGAATGAGCATCCGTGTAGACAACTCATAATATTTATTTCACTTTCCATTTCAACAAATAGTGGAGAGAGTTACATTGTTTTTTTTCTGCCCAAAGTATTGCATTGGTTTCTTAACGTTTGTTTTCTTTGTTGATTTTGATGCCTGTTTTAAATTGCAAGGGGCTACAAATGTTTCTGTTTGAGACTCTGCTTATCAAAATGATCAGTCAGAGGAGTTGTTTCTTGAGAGAAAAGTAGTTAAGCAGGCCTCTGTGGCCATACAGTGATGCATAAAAAGTTTTCTTTGTGAGCTCCTCATTGCATTTCACTTTCATTGGGAGTTAAGTGGCATGCTATCCTTGCAGCTTGTGTGAGACTATGTGCTAAAAATGGCTGTTTCATCCTGGATGTTCCTGAGGTACCATCAAATACAAGAGTGCTTAGTTAAAAAAAAAATGCATATTTATATTGATAATTCAGGTAATTTACAATAAGTACTTGTGCTTATGAATATTCATTTTATTAAACAATTGAGTTACGCATGCAAACTTGTTATATTGTTAATTCAGTATTGCCTGAGCACTCCATGTAGATTATTCTCTTCTGTACTAATACTAGCATACTCTTTGGGTATATTCTGCTCATCTGTTGTCTTTAAAATAACAGGCTTAACTTTTCAAATGTATGACCTTTTTGCAGTGTGGTAAATAAGGAGTTAAGAATTTTACTTGGGCTGGGTGAAATGTTCTGGTTGACAGGTGAGGTGAGCTTCCTAAAGGGACATATTAATCTATGTGAAACATGCTGCTTGGCGGAAACTGCAGTTTGGAATTTAAAACTCCAGAACAAAATGCACTTTTCCTCTCAACAGTAATGAACCCTGAGCCTTGCAATGTCCCAGGGGTGTCATTATCTCAGAAAAACTTTCCCCAGTTATGTCTTGTTGCATAAATAATCATCTCTTTGATGCAAAGGATAACTGTGGGAATGATGTAAGTTAAATATGTTCTCCAGCAGTCTGACTTGCAAGGGAATAAACAATTTGTTGATATTTAGAGTGCTTAAACCACTTCCTCTAGTTTCCAGGAAGATTGAAGCATTCTAGCCATACAAAAATAATCTAAATTTCATCAATAAGTAATAAGCTCTCTTTCTTCATTTTATTGTTTCTTATTTTTTTTTTTGCTAAATGTATGCAACCAAAACACTGGTTTATACTGCTGCCACCATGACTTTCCTTCAGCTATCACAATACTGGAGAGGGTAATGTCCCGAATATGTTCAGGCCAAACATGACAAAAACATTCATGCTATCAGTATGTTTCTCAAATAAAGTATATTCCTTGGGTGGAATTCATCTTGGTATGAAGAGAGACTAGAAGGCGAGTCCATCCATCAGAATACTGCTTCAAGGAACCATTATGCAGCTGCTCATTGATGCATGCCCCAGTGATATACAGACTAGCTGCCTTATTCACTCAGAACACTGCTGCTGCAGTAGTACAAGCTGCAAAATGCAAGGGGCCTGGGGATTGCATGCAACCCACTTGTTTCAAACTCTCTTACTGCTGTGACTCATTTTTGCTGTTTCCAAGCCAACTAGTTGAAGGCAGGATTGAGTTTGCATTGCCTGCAGTCCCCTGGTTACTGCAGTGGAGACATACCCTTAATAAAATGCAAGAGGTGCCAAAGCCTCTTGCTGCCCCATCTCACAGAGATAAATTTCAGCTGTTAGGAACTTGGAGAGAAATAGCTCCAGTAGATCAATGTTAAGCCTAGAGATCAGAAGTTAATGGTGGTGAGAAGAAATTTAAGAGTGAAAGGATGTAGCCTTTAAATAGTCTGCACTTTGTAATTTTATAAATTAATATTAATCCTGAAATCAATTACAAAGGTGTTTGAGCTCATAATGAAATCATGTCCCTGCTAGCAAGTATCTCCTCACCTCTTTGACTCCTTTAGTTGCAATCATTATTTACAGTTTCAAATTTCTCTGCTCTGGGTTTCCAGGATGATTTAAATACTAAATTAAAAGTTACAGCAAGTAGCATGGCTTCTTATTGTCTCTGAGCTGTAGAGTTTTTGTAACGTAACCATGGAAGGCACTGTGGGCTGCCTTGCCCAACTCTACTTACAACCAGGAGCACTTTCACAGGAGCTGCCCTGTGGTCTGCAAGCAAATTCTGTCTCTTAATGTGTAGTGGCCAACCTTTCCTATTTCTCACTTGCTGTATTCTCTAAGTGCCCTTTCTCCCATAACTAAGATATTCTTTCTAGAATTTTATAGTAAAATCAAAGCTAGTTACGTCTCAGTAATACAAACAATGCTTAAGGAGCCTTTCACAGAAATGTAAATCAGCAGCTTATTAAGAAAATAAGGCATTTGGGGGATAAAAATAAAAGGCTTAAAGATAAATGGTTGACAGAGACAGATTGCTGTTTAAGTGTATATTTCCAGTGAAAGGCTTGGTATACTCATATCAGGAGAGTAAAAATATTGCATAACTTGTAATTTAATATCTATCCTTGTGATATTATAGAGCCCCATTCGCAGTTGTGGTGTAACAGCAACCATGGTTTTGCAAGAAACAGAAAATACTAATATTATTATTAAGTTATCAGGCATGTTTTCCAAGTGATTACATACATAAGGTATTTGTAGTATCCCTGTTTGTTTAAAAATTAATGTTCAAACTTGGTTACAAAATGGAAGAAAAAAATATGTCTGTGGAAAGAAAAGGTGTGGCTTCACTTGAATTGAAAAATTCAAGTAAAAGCAAAGTCTTGCAGTGTTGTCTATGTCTCACTGCATAGGCAACCGTGTTCTAGCTAGCAGGTGATAAGGAGAGCTGTGGAGGAGAAATGAGAATCTCAAGGCTGAAAATTAAAGGGACAAACAAATTAAAGGGATAAACAGCCAAAAGGACTAGGAGGTCTGTAGATAAGAAATAGCCCCAAAGGAGGCTAGAAAATTACCCAGGAAGAATAATGATGGTAGGTATGCAGAGCGTTTACAGAACATGGGAAGTTCTAGGTTAAGGAGAAGGTGAGTGGTTGTGGTAGGACAGCTGGAGCTCTGCTGTTCCAAGGGATGGGGGGAGGAGTTTGGAAGGATGGTGGTGGTTTGGAGGAGTCCAGTTCAGCAGCTTCAATAGTCAAGATCCATTGGAAAGAGCCTTGGCAAATTTTGCATAGTGGAGAGGCGGGAGATGCATACAACAGGGACACTAAGTCTATGCAGAAAGTCAAGAGAGTATTTAGCAGTGGCAGGAGAGGCAGATGGGGAGGCTGGAAGAGCAGATGGTGGCAGTGAGGGAGAACAGAGCAAATTCCAAGTCTGAAACTGCAACCTCGCACAAAACATTATTGGTTGTTCTGACTTCTTACTTTTTTTTTCTTCATACTCAAAAAATGAAAAATTCAACTCCTACAATCCTCCCAGAAAGGAAAGCATCACCCTACACTGTAAGAATGCAGTGTGCAAAGGGCTGGGCCCGTCCATCCAGTTGGGAATCACACATGCCCTTCCAATGTACTGCTCGCTGGTGAGCTGGAAGGGAGGGGTGCGGTCATGAGAGCTGTGCTCAGGTGTATGAAACAGAAAGCATATTTCCAATGCCCTCTCCAAAACATCCAAGTGACCAAACCCAGGCCTGGATGTCTAAAGGCGGAATGAAGCTCACTGTGCCTTTCTACCTACCAGTTTATATATTTTCAGTCCCAGTGTTTGGTTCTTTATACCTTCCAGATGTATTTTTTGTTCAACTGTATATATCAGACATATTGAAAACTCTTAGAGAAATAATGTTCCCTACCTAAATTCATTCTTCTCATAAGTAAAGGTGACCATGATATAGTTAGGTGGAAATACTTGGACATTCATGTTAAACTGGACCAACCACCACTGTGCGTGCAAAGTGTTCTCCATTTCTTGTTCTTGGCAAAAGAACAAGAAATCAACAGAATCATTTCTGTTGCTTTTTGCCCTCCCCAGAACTCCTTGATTCCCATATGCCTCATTGTATGTTGTTGTAATGACAAAAAACCCCCATGCATAATTCCTTCATTATTTTGGAATAATTCAAAGGTGTGTTTAAAGTATCATCAATCATACTGGTAAATAGCAATAGGCTTATAGCATTTATTGGAGGAGTTCCTGTTTCCAACATAAATTCACTGAAAATTCTAACATCGCTTTCCACTTTACAGATAGATGTCAAACCATTTTGTAATTAGGGGCCACTTGGGGGCTAGCGACTGCTGAAAGTACGTAAATATGTTGCAGTTCTGATAGAGTCTGAAAACATTTACATGCACAGCATTGTCAAGCTATTCAGTGGATATGACCGTGTTTATTTTTTGAATTATGCGTCAATTAACATATGGTTTTATGTTTTTAATGTAAGACCTCTGTAGTCTTGGAGCTTCTTCCAGTATAAATTTGATCCAGATTAGGCATGAGAAGCAACATGCTTTTTTATGCCAGCTTCACTCTCCATATTTACATTTTGCACACTTAGAGATGCACAATCCAGTGATAAGCTTGCAGAAACTTGCCAAAATAAATCTGTTGGAACAAATTTGAACTCTCACAGTAATTTTTTTAGAACTTTATTGCTCTGTGTCCAAGTGTTTTTGATCCATCATGAGGCATCTTTACTAATTCACCATTTCAGGGAGTTAAAACTGTTGTGTATCAACAGAGCTTCAGAAATTCTGTGTTCATAGACCTAGAAAGAATTTGCAGGCAGGATCATGGTTTCCTATCATATGCATTTTCTTATATCCAGCGTTAAAAGTATAGTGTCTGTTTACATCTGCACCTGGTAAACTCATGTCCTTAATGCTTCCGTTCAGTGAACAAAAACTTCGGGAAAAAAACACCTTTTAGCCTTTTGGAAATGGGATTTAAGTTACTCAGTCTTCTTTTACCAATATATCACCAATATTTGCCAAAGGATGTAGGACATCCATTACAGAAGATGAAAGATACTGTCGTGTATTTGAAATAGCTATTTTTATCTTTGTCCAATAAAAATATACATGTTTCTAAGCAAGCTGAATTTGTAAAAGGAAGACAGTATCTATTGTGTTCTTCATGAATCTATTGTGATCAAGCACAATCTGTTCTAGAAGAAAACATTTCTTTCTCCCAAATAAAAACATTTGATTTCAAGCTATCTGTCTTTAAATACTTGCTTCATGGGAACACGTACAAAGTAAGACGACAAGAGGAGTCCCTCTTCTGGCAAATATACTGGCTCTTTATTTCAGAAAACTATTCTGAAGGTGTGTAACTTTTCGCAGCCTTTTCCATGCAATTTTCTTCATGGTACCTCCTTCAAAATCTCTGTTCCTGCAGTATGTGTTTCTGCCTCTGCAGTCTGTACAGATCTTGTTTATCATGAGTAGTTGCTATTGGTGTTCACAAAGGCAGTGTTTTTCATGTGTTACTGCTGGAGTTACTATTTCAGATGTATGTAGCCTATTCTTGTATAATAATATGATTGCTAAAATTAAAACCTTTTACACAGAAGGCACTGGGTTATGAAGTGAAAGGATTTGGAAAAGGGAGTAAAATCAACAACAAGTGAGGAAAGTTATTCTGACAGCGAGACATTTCATATGTCAGCAAACCAGAAGGAGAGGAAGGTGTAACTGTGAGAAGCCAAGGGACCAGCAGGGTACCACATTTGGTGTGTGAGATGACAGGGTTTAGCAGTAGGGGTGGTGAGGAAGACGGTTGGACTTGGAGATGCTGTATAGGAAGAATTGTCTGAATTTGCCAACAGCTTGTATGTTATGACAGAAATAAACTGTGGTAATTTTTTTAATTTTTTTTTTTTTTTTTTTTTACTATTGGAGTGGGCACATGTACATTTCATATGGTGTTTGCTGTCAACTTCATTTTCTCAGCTAGTACCTTAGGATGTAAGCAATAATTTTTTCACCATTTGAAATTCTCATATCTTAGATATCCTGCTTTTATTTTTGCCTTGAAGAGAAGAGTGAAAGAAAGCGAGATAAACCTTACTGCTTTGTTTCAAACTCTCCATGCAAGCGTGTGGAAAGCTATAGAAAATGTGGCCGGGGGTGTGTGTATTGTATGTGTGCGGCTTTTAAGGTTATCTGTCCTTTTAGAAAGAGCAAGCAAAAATTCAGACTTGTAATATGAATTTATTTGTTGCAGTTTGCATTTCCCTCTTAGAAATATATTTGACTGAATTGTTTAGGAGACTGGTTCAGAAATAAATAACTCTCAAAAAAGCCATTTGCCTGATGCTTATGATTAGAATTACTCAAGGGGTTTCTGCCAGAAGGTGCCAAACAACCAAGATTTTCTGAAAATTTCAAGAAAGGATTAAGAGCATCAGTTCTCATTCCTTGAAAAACTAATATAGCAGTTATTGATTTGTTTAAAAAACTCCCCACCAACCCTCCCATATCTGAATGTTAAACAGTGAGCTAATTTGTAAATAGCCAGTAATATAAGCAAGCTGTAAGTCAATTACTAAGTATTACCACATGCCCCTTCTGCAGTTTTGAAAATCTAGCTCCTGTAGTTGCCTCTAGTAATTTTTTTCCTTAGCTCTGTTTCTTAACTGCTTGGCATGATTTTTAGAATTATGGTCGCTAGAATGCAAATCATTCTAGTAATTTAATTTATTCTAGTAAAACCAATGGCAGAGAAATAATATCTCCTTATCTACTAAATAATTGCTTGATCTCTGTAGGTGCTATTCTCTGTCTGAAGCGTTGATATTAGATTGATAACAAACAGGCCGTTGTAGATGAAAATTGGCACGTACACACCAGCAGTTTCTTAGCAAGTCTTCATTGGTGCTGATCTGTGGTAGTGGTGAGTTAGGATAAATTGACATATTGCAGAATAGTTAGCTGCTCTAGCTGAGACAATGGCATAAAAATTAAACCAGTTCCATCTCTGTTGTTAAAAGCCATCATATTAATATTTGGAGATTTTTTAAAAAGTTTCTTTCTTTCTGGTTAAGGTGATTTGTGCATAAGTTTGTAGCTATTTTCTGAGATAGAAATTTTAAGGGCAAGTCAGGACGTGTTTCACATGTACGAATAACTCCTGGAGTTATTTTCTTTACTGTAGGAAATAGCTAGTCATCCCCTGAAGTGGTATGAACTTCAACAAGCCTGCTCCTGGCACCTCTGGGGTCACATGATACTTAACACAATCTATAGTGAAAAAAATGGGGGAAAAAAAGTCATTTTCCAGCTCTGTTTATCTCAAAGTTGAGCAGTGTTCCCTGCTGCTTGGAAAGTTTGGGCTTTGCTATGCTTCTGAGGTCACTGAGAACAGGCTCCTCTGAAGTTCTGCTCCTTCCCTGCTGTGACCTGGTTGATGTCTGGCACCACATGGCATAGTGTCACAACAGTAGCATATGCTAGAAAATATCCATAATTCATCCCATTCCTCTGCAGTCAGGCATTTTGTGCTTGCTCATTTGTTTTTTCTTTTAACAGCATATGCCATTTAGAAACATCATGGGCTGTGAAATTCAGGAGCCCTGTTTGGACAAGTTTAATTCACTGTTTCAGAGATCTGTAATCTGCTAGAAGTTGACTTTTTTAAAGCATCTCTTTTGGGTGACGAGAAATGGGAAATTAATTTTTCCACCGCAGTCTCAAGACAGCAGACTTGAGGCTCGGTTCATGTCTGTTCCCATATCCACCAAGCTCCATACCACAAGCGCTGTCACCTGTGTGAGACTGATGACTTTCCCTTTGCAGCCATGCAGCCCGTCCTGTGCCTGCCACCTTGTGCCTCTCACCTGGGCTGCCATGGCCATGTGTCTCCTGTGGTGAGTCCCCCTTTAATGTTCCTACGCTGCTGGTGGTCAAAGACATTCTTGTGGCAGGGCACCAACAGCTTCTTGTGGAGGTGATTGCTGCCAGCATGAGGGTCAGCCCAGTCCTCCATCACTTTCTCCTGCCCCCTGAGTTGTCAGTTTTTTTCTCTAGGGGAGGTGATAATGTGCATGCACAGAGTTTAACAACCAGCCAGGGTGCAACCCTTGGTCGAAGCCTGCTCTGGTAACACTGACGACTTCATAAGCAAAATCAACCAGAAAGGCATTTGAGCAGGTCCCATGAAACCCACGTAGTTTCTGTGGCTCTTTGCAAATTAACCTATCATTTTACACGTCTGATGAAGATGTTTATTTTAAATCAGTAGGCTATTTTTCAGCCTTTTAAGGAATGAGAATCAGGAAAGATTTAAGCTGAAGTATTCATTCACTCGGGGCAAGTAGTAATCTATACTGTGGTTGGCTAAGACTAGCTGCCTTGGTCTTCACAAGGAATGTGGGCTGGTCCTGTTACAGTTTTCCTGTAGGCACTGAGCTCTTGAAATACAGTCAACAAACTCTGTGGCACACAGTACTCGTAATTCAAGGTACATAAAATGTTACAGGAATTTTTATCAGTAGGCTTATTTTCATTCTCATTTATTTTGTAGTTTCAGTTATAGTGGAAAGTCAGAACTTAGACAGAAGGTTATGTCTTGGGAGACCGGACATATGATTTGGGAGAAGGTGCTGAATTGCAGCTCTGAAAACTCCAATTCAGCCACTACCTGACAAGGGAAGTGTCAGGGCTTTTGTAGGTACTGGATACTGATAGAACGTCTCAGATTTGAGAATTTAATATATTTCATACTGTATATATCTTCTTGAGCTCAGTTTTTCCCCTGCCTGAATACCTTGGCAAATATTTCTTGGTCAGTCAGGTCCTGAGAGGTTTGATCTGATGACTTTCAAAGCAGTGTTATAGTGGCTTGGTTGGCGCACTGTGTTGTGACATTGAATAAAAAACAAGATTCTCCCAGACATGAGACTGAACTTTGGATTACAGATTTACAATTGCCCTTATGCATTCTTTCACTGGTCAAAAAGTTTTCTGCACAATGAGGTCACTTCAACGTGTTGATGGAAATTGGACCCCTCTTTTTCCCAGCTGCAGTCTATGATTTGTGAGTTAGATTAGTTGTTTGTGCAGGAAACCTGTACTTGAATCCCTTTTGAAAGAAGATGGGAGGGTTTGACTCCCAGGCGCTGTGTTCTGAGTGGGGACTGTAATCAGTCAGGTCTTGCTTAAAAATGGGAGTGGGGCAGCAGGAGTGAGTAACCACTTCCTCCATGTGTTTGTAAGTTTTAGTTTCTCCTGAGAAAGTCCATCAGGCTGCCAGGAGCAGCCACAGCATCATCCGTTTGACCGGCCAAGGAAAATGCTGGGTTTCAATTTGTCCCTTTACGGGGAGCTCCCTGCCAGCAATGCCAAACTGAAACACCAGAAGTCCCATACTCTGACATACTCAAGTGTCCCAGGATGCTCTCTGGGAGGACGGCTTGACCAGAGCTGGGGTGACACAGGTGGATCAAAAAGCAAATTACTCGATTGTTGGGCAGTGCAGATTCCTCTGGGCTACAACCCTTTATTTCTTCCATCTGCAACACGATGTTATCTGTCTTCTTATAGTGTTTATCTAAACAGTTTATATTAGACTGAGTTTTTCAGGGTCAGGGTTTTATTATGTATATATACAGTTTCTATGTTCCATTGAGGGCCTCTGGGTGTTTCTACAGTATGTGTGAGAATAAATATGAGAAAGATAAAAGCTTAGTCTTCTCAGACTTGTGAATATCTGTGTACTAAGAAATTGTAAAGTCACCATAGTATTATTCACTTATTGTGCATTCAACAAGGTCAAAAGTGATCTGCAGTCTTGAGCTTTTCCATACCGGGTAGGTTACACAAAAATATTGTGTAAAAGGGATGTTTTTAATAATTTCCTTATGAGTAAGCTCCATGGAGAAAAAAGAATCTTCCAATTTGAAGTTTCCTGTTTGAGGGGTCTTTTATGATTCTTGATTTTGCAGCAATAAAACCTAAGAGCTGTTTTCGATCCTTTCATTTACACATTTTTATCATGCACAGCATGACGCTTATAAACTGGACCATAGCCACAGTTAGAACTCCTGTGGGGAGGCTAAGTGCCCGTTTTCCTAATAATAATACTAATGCCTTTTCTGGCTTCCAGAAGATTCGTCTCCCAGCAACTACACCATTTCCTATTAGCTGGGTAACAGCTTATGTTTTTTCAGCTAAATATGTAGGGTTTCTGAAGAAATGGGAAGATCCACACTAATTCAGTAATGCTCATATGCTAACGTTCTCCATGGCTTTTTAGTCTTCCTTGTAAATAGGCCCATGAAATAACTAGCAGATTATGAGGTATCAGTATTGGACTTCTTTCACCAGTGAATGGGGTTTAAGATGTGTGGCCTGGGGAGTGTGGGGTTTCTGCAAGTAGTATGAAGACACATTACATCTGCCAACAGAATGGAGCAGAACACAGCCCTGCAGTGTCAGTGTGGGTGTGTATCTGCCTCTGAGCTCTGGGAATTACTCAGATACAGGTCTAAAAAATCTACCCTCTTTTCCTGGAGGCTGTCACACCTCCTGGTTCAAGAGGCTTCTAATATTGACCTGAAAGTCAGGTAAAGACTAATTGGATTGTTAAAAGACAGAATAAGACCAGTCATAGCCCAGGAAGAGACAGGAGGTTGTGATGGAAGATATTGTGCAAAAATAATACAGTGGGTTTTATAGCTACTGGAATGCCAAGAGGTGCACTGTGGTAGTCTGATGTTCAAGATAACGCTTTAAACAAAACAAAACAGTGGTATTATGGTTTGGGAAGGTTACAATAATTCAAATGTTATCTCTGAAAGAGCAAAGTCTCAGGTATCGAATAAAGTAAGGTGTCCTAATGCATCCCAGTATTCAGAAACTGGTAACTGCCCAATAAATACCAGGCAAACCAGGTAATATCTTTGTTGCCAGACTTGCTTACCACCTACTCTCTTATCTTGTATGTAAGGTGAAATATATAGTATCTGGATTATACTCAGCTATCACATTTATCCATTTTCCTAAGGTGCTCTTATTTCTGCTCTTACTCTTAAATCTTCTGGCATACAGAAGACTGTCAGTGAGCCAAACTATATGTCTGGTCTGGTCTTTGCATTAGAGTCCATATGCCATGTTATGACTAGATTCTACCAGATGAAACTGAGATAAGTTGTACTATGCAGTCTAGGTTATAACATTAGAGCAATAGTCAGTCCAGACATCTCCAGGAAAAAAAAATAATAAAATCCCAGTTAAGGGGTTAGCACTTGAATATAAAGATGAGGGCACATAGATGAAAAAGTGATGGAAGTATGACCTAGTCATAACTGGGTACTTTTGATATAAATCTATTTTTACTATTTCTACTAGAAACAAGAAATGTGAGTAATTACTTTGTCCTGTGGGTTTTCAGTTCCATAGTGAGTTGACAAATGTGTTTAAGATACAATAACAATTTTCAATTATTTCACATACTGCATCTTTTCAGGGATACAAACTCCCTTCATTGCAAACCTGTTTTCACTATACATTCCTATACATCACCCTTTTTTTTTTATTAAAAAAAAAAAAAGCCAAGGGACAGTGTTAGCTGTTTTTTTTTTTTTTATTTTCTTAATTATGTACAGGAGTCTGAATATGCTCAAGTAATCAGGCAAAAAAGGTATTTTTTTAATTCTGTATGCATATACGAGTGAATGAGTGAAATCTGGCTAAATTGGCCCTTTTGCTAAGTTTGTGAAATGCAAATGTGTACATTCTCAAGTACTGTACTGCGGGTCTAATCTCTTGATTAAAGGCCAGTATAAAAAGATTCCAAAGAAAGCAGTCTAAAGCCACAGGAATACCTCAGCCAAGTGTTTCCATATCTGTTGGTTTAGTTGTCATTTGAGAGGAGTGCATGTGGACTTCACAGGAAAGAATAGTCCAGATACCTGTGTGGACTACCATAAAAATGAAAGTTCACTGCCACTTTGTACCCAGCTGGTTTGATCTTTTCTATTGTAATGGCTGAGCGCAGTATGTTTTCCAAAGCCTGCTGTACAGATCAGAACCAGCACACATCAAGTTGGGTTCTGGTTTTGTCATTCCCAGAACTTTTAGCTATGCTCATTAAAATTCCTGGTGTTCCTCAGATGTTCGTCATGAAGCAACAAGGTGTTACTGGAGAAAGCTCCATGAAAGGCTTTTAATAACAGGTACCACGAATCTTGTCGCCACTTGCTGTGCTGTGAGTGACAGTTGTCCTATTTCTTGCTCATATTATCTTCTATTCCACAGTTTATTTTTAATGGAACCTACTTATCCTTTCCTAATCAGCTAGGCATCAAACCATGCCCTTCTTACATGTTTAGTGGGAATAGCACAGTACAGAAAGGCAGTGTTTAGAGGAAAGCTGTTCTTGTGCACCAGAATACACTGAGTGAACACACAAAACACTGAGGCTTTATATATAGAGAGCGCGTATCAGCAATACATTTTTAACTTCTCTATCAAGTAAAATGTAGGATTGTATGCATGTATGAATTTTTATGAATTTATTTCTAAATTCATAGAGTTATAAACCAATTAATCTTGCTTTCCTAATATTACTATTGGATGCATGTGCATTAATCTGTTTTAATTTTTTAAGTGATGCTGACCCTAGCAAGCATAAAAATGATGCCTATAAATACTGGGAAATTGCTAAAACTCATCAGTATTTCAGTTTTCACTAAAAACTACACACTTCTGTCTTAGCATTTGCACACTAACTGTTCAAAGAGCCAATTCAAAATTTTATCCTGATAAATATTGTCAAGGGACAGAAATGTACTGGGAAAATAGCAAACATATGTTAGCACTGAGAATAACCAGTTCAGCAGTGTTTTCTTGTGTGCGTTTTGGTGCCTATGTAGGCTATCACAATGTTAATTTTAGAAACTCCAGCCCAGCAACAGACACATAGGAACAGAATGATGTACTGCAAGCTGCAAGAATTTTAACTGCAGACTATAGCTTTATTTTCTTATTTATAGCTCCTTTCACTTTGTTATGTTTTATGAAACGTATCTTTGTTGAAAGTGCCCTGGCTCTGTGCTTTCTTGACCGATCGATTTATCTTCAGATTATATCTTGTTAGTTATCTTCAAGTAGTGACTTTCTATAAAGGCAAATCATAAAACCATGACTTAAGGTTTTAAATACCATGCAAATATTATTAAGAAATAATTATAATTTCATTTATCCTCTAGCTATGTTGACTTTGTTTTCACTTTTTAATAAATGTACAATTGTTTTAGGAGAAAGCTTGAGGTGAGCACAAAGAAATACAAACGTTTATGTTGTATCTTACAGGGAAATTGCAAAGACAAAGTTTAAAGATTTAATAGTACTTCAAATTTTCATAAGCAAAATCGTGTAGTGTTAGTTGTCTACTCAAGTTAAAGATTAGGTGGACAGATTCACAATTGTTATATGTTATTGCAGCTCTATTGGTTTTGATTGATTTCACCAAAATGGGAGTGAAAGCTATGCTTTTCATTTTATTTGACTGCATAACAGTATTTTGCAGGGACAGGCTCAGCTCCAGTTACAGGTTTTTGGTGGGTTTTTTTGTTAGTATTAAAAAAATAAAGCAAACTTAAAACTCCATGCACCCAATGGGAAAATTATTATTATGCAATCCAATAAAAAGTGTTGTTTTGAGAGAATTTTAAACTCAACCCTGAATTTTCCAAACTGTGAAAAAAATTAACCTTTGAAATTTTAAAATAAAGCTTAATTTTAGAAATGTGGTATTCTGATGTTAAGAATAACACTTTGTCCAATAGTTAGCTGTAGTAAAAAAAAAAAACCAAACCAAACAAAAAAACCCAACATAATGACTAAAATAAATTTTAAAAGGGAGTAATTATTAACTGCCACCTGTTGCAATTCAGCTTTCTATTTCTATTTAAATTCAGTTCATTATATTCTCCCAAGATTTCATCTCTTCTTTCTTTTTTTTTCCCATCTTGTTTGGAGTAGAAATTGTCTTAATAAGGCAAAAACATACAGGAGAGGAAAAGAACTGCCTGGTCACCTCTATTTTCTCTATTGATTTCAAGATCAAAGTTCCATAAGAAAGCCAAATTTGCAGAAGAAATTATGGACATATGTGGAATTCAAACTTTAATGTATGTCCACCCCAGGATGCACTGTGTTTAGTGCAAAATGAGATTGGGGGACTGAAAACTATTTCTAGCTGGCTTTTTTGTTTCAGTATTGATTCTTTAGGCAGAAAGCCCTCGCATTTACATATTTTTTATTTAGACTAATAATAAAAAGGCAAGAGCAAAGAGATATTTCTTTCCCTTCTACTCTGCTTTATACAAAGCCTCTTTTACTTTTCTGCTTAATTTCCTTCATAGTGTCCTTAACTCTTTATTGCTTTTAATGTCATTATTATGAATCACTCTTTTCATATTCAGTGTGCTCAGTCATTTAATACAGATATAATTGTAAGGTGCAAAATGTAAATCCCTGTAATGTGTCGGAAGACAAATGTGTCAAAGTCCCTTTGTCATACTGACAGGTTATAAAACCAGACTGGCTCAGTTTAATCAGATTTAAATTTTAATGACATAAGCAAAACTCCAACTAAAATAGCTATCTTTCTGTTATTATTTCAGATCAGTGCCACAAACAAGGAACTTTTAATCATTTATTCATTGATTGTATCATTCAGAGCTATCTTGATCCTAACATCTGTACTGGAGGATGTGTTTTAAATCATTAAATATTTTTCAGAGGCGACATCACTGTTTGGTGGCTAGTTGTCATCTTTTCTTATGGTACCTTTGCCTTTTCACCCTTATCTTTCCTCAGCTGAATTCCTATCCCTAGATTTGCCCATTGTGTGGCCAGGTCCAGGGAAACTCCATTTTTGTATTGGTCTTGCTTACCTGTCTAGCTTGACAGTTGAGTTTTCCCTTTCATAACCTGCAACTCGTGGCTAATAAGGTTAACAACTAATAAGGCTAATAATTGGTTGTGGCATTGCAACGGGGCATGGGGGGTAGGCTGAGAGGGATTAGCACAGGGCAGGGAAGGGAATACAAGAAAGATAAGGAAAAAAGAAAGTAAGGTGCTAAACCAATAAACCAAGAAACCTATACACCAAGTTACACTGGGTTCGTCTTCTGGAGCTTGGGGCATATATAGTATGTTCCACATTCATCTGATCCTTGCAAGCAGCTCTGTCAAGCATGACCCTCGTTCTCAGACATTGTTTTATCTGTGTGCTCAGTTAATTAGAAAAGCATTTTGTGAAGCTTATTCTTCTTTCTAGTTTTCCTAATAGCTGTGCTAGGCAGCTCAACCAGTACATATCTCCAAAACCCAGTAATCCTAAAACTATCCCAATAGATGGACCACATGCTGTAATCATAAATTCTTCTAAGTAATTTCCACATCCTGCACTTGGGGCTTCTCATCATTAATGTTAATTAAATCAAAGTCTCCTGGAGATGTTACTTACAGTTAACTTGATGCAGGCTGCCTTGAGGAGCAGAGATGTTCTCTGCCGACCTGACAAGCACTGCATAGCCAATGGCAAGACCAGACCCTCTGCTGCACTTTGCATAAAGTGAAGGATTTCTGCCTCCTAATTCTGAAAGCTCTGGCCTCTTCAACATGAAACTGTCAACAGGGGGAAAATCATGATTTTAACTTGAAGCGTGGGTAAGAGAATTGAGATTTCTGACTTAATAAGAAAGGGATGGTAGTAGCTTTTGGTGACTATCACTTTCACTTGGCTTCGTAGCAGTACCCTAGAGGCTAGGCTTGCATCCTGGCATTCTATCATATTCTTCATGTTCTGAATCACCACTACATTAATATCACCAGCCATTCAAATAATCAGAGTGATTGAAGTGTAAAAGGATAATAACTCTTCAAAGTTGTGTGCAGACATTAAGGTTAAGCAGCTTTGACAGCTTCATTAAAGCTTTTTTTTATTATTATTGTTATGTGGTGTTTTATAAACAGAATGGCCTTCCTGAAAATCAAAAGTTGTTTTCTAGAACAAGAAATAAGGTGCACCCCAGGTAATAGCCTCAGATAAAATAAGGACTAAAGAAAGATATGTCAAATTGCCTGTTACATCAGAGAAAATTACTGTCATCACTTTTTTCCAAGGTGCAGTTGACAGGAAAGAGGAAGAAGAATATGGACTTATGGACTTTTCCCTATATTCCAGTAGTAAATTGTTTGTTTTGTCAGATAAATGCACCTGACTTCTTGCTGATCATTCACATCCTACTCATGTTCTTCAGAGGTGTGATTCTACCCTCACATAGATCTTTATAAATCACAAATGACTAAGTAAAAGCATCAAAGATAAGTTGGGATAAAATTGCTTAAGAGACAAAACATGTTTAACGTGTTAATGTAGAGGTAAATCTGCTAAGCAATATAAAGGTATATTTTAAAAATGAAATGAGGTGGAAAGCAAACAGAGAACTGGATAATTTTATGCCCTGGTTATAAGCATCACTGACCCGGTGTCCAAGAATTTATTGTTGTTTTGCTTTGGTTTTGAATAGATTATATACATAAATAAAAGGTTGTGAGTGTCTTCTGCAATAGTAAACTATTCATAAAAGAGAATTCCACCCCTTAGACTATTTGATTTCTAAATTGGAGTTCAGTTCTACACATTACATGATAGCCTGGTCTTTGCCCAAATTTGAAAGTTTATACATTTTTCTCTTATTTTGTGAGGGGACTACAAATTTACCATGGAGGTAGGTGGCAAAAGAAAGGATGAGCTGTCCTTTTCAACATATTGGAAGGGGGCTGAAATCTCTGTGGGGAGTGTGTATATAGCATGTGCCTATCACAAATACCCACTGTGGTGCCTACTTATCAAGAGAGAGTGAGTCAGATTTAGCATTAGGAAATCATCTTTGCACCTCTTTGCATGAAGTGACTGCACATTTGACATATTAATAAGGTATTCTTAAAACATAGATCTTTTTAATTACCCTCTAAGGTGTATTGTTAATATGTGAGATTCACAATCTACTTGAATTTGCAAAATTTGAATCTGCAAAAAGTGAAGGAAACTCCTGAGAGAAAAAACAGCTGTATTAACCGTCCATGTTTTTGCAGTTTAGCAACTTCTCAAAAGCTAGGTTTCAAGCATATCTAGGTGCAAGAGAGAACCATATCTATGGAAGGGAGAGTGTAGCATTAAACAGACTGTGGGAAGTGAGCTTGAGTGGAGACACAGTTCTTATGCAAGTTACATCTTTTTACAACTACAGGATGTAGAGATACTGGCTTTGCCTTTCTGCTTCTCCTGCGTGTTCAGGTCAGGTTCGTGCTGCCCCTCTTTGCAAAGAGAGATCACAGATCTACACTGGAGGTGGAGCCAAATAAACAGAAGAGAATGAAAATGTTCGGTAGTGGGTGCAGTGCAATAAATCCTGGCGTCTTAATACTGAGTCACCTTCTGTCATTTATGCAAATTAAATCCATCCTCGCCAAAGATGCAAATCTAGTTGCAGATCGTTTGTATAAAATTTGCAAATGTTTGAACCTTAGCTTTATTAGAATTGAAAGTTATCTTTGGTTGCAGCATACACAATATTTTCTGCAAGGTTAGCAATGCTGCGTGAACAAGTACTGAACCCTGCTACATGATTTCTCTAAATGCTTGTTGGGAAGGTCGTGAGGTTAAGAACACACGTGTAAGAAATATTGTTTTGTAGAAAAGTCAATCAATCTTTTTCAGACTTTGAAAATTAATAGTTCCAGATTGATTTGGGGTTTAGATAGTGGGCATAGGGATGTCTTGATTCGTGTTAACTATTTCATAAATTTCTGTGGGTTACAGAACATATTTCCCTTTAATTATATGGAGCAGTGTTTCTATATCGAAAGCCATGAACTTCAGTTGTTAAACTCAGTAGGTAATGTTATTTTCTTCTTGGGTTTTAAACTGCTACCAGTTTCACTGTAGCAGTTTCAATGTGGATCGATGCTCTGTTTTCAATCAGACATGTTTTCAAGACGTTTGATATTGACAAATGTAGGCAATGTGAATCACTCTTATGTGTGTAAATGTATATGTGTATGTATATTTTTACTATTTGTCCCTTTCTTTCTTTTTCCCAAGGCATATTCTCTGCCAATTTTAAGAGCTCCAAAAACATAGCTTGACACAGAGAATTGCTTGCAGCACACTCCAAAGACAAATTGTATTGATCCAATAAAATCCGAGATCAATGATGTAAATTTTTGACTGGCATCTACCAGCAACACATCTATTTCTGTGTATGACAACAAATGTATTTTCAGGGGTACTCTGGTAAAATACCATAAGTAATTATAATAGCCAGCCACTCAGTTCCTTATAGAGTTTGTCAGTATTGCACATTTCATTGCAATTCCATCATTTTTTAAAGCAACACATATCTCAAAATTAGCAAGTTGAGATACTGGTGCTAGAGTCTATGTTAACCTGCTGTAGTAGAATGTCCATCAGTGAACATTAGAGTGAAGGGAGTGCCAACCAAAAAGTCCCCCCAGAACCACACCCTGAGATCCAAATCACCATTTCTGCCTTCAGATAGTGGCTTTGAAACAGGTTTGAATTTAATTCTTCATATTCACCAAGTCAAGGCTCTCTTTTCCATTTTGGAAGTGTCAGGTTACAGCCATTTGCTAAATGTTGAGTTGCACTCCGCACAGCATGACAGGCTTTGCAGGTTTCCCACAGTGACTGTTATGATTTATGAACTACTCAACAATGTCTTTCTATACTCAAATAATTTCCTCAGTGTCTGTTTTATTAATTATTCTCTGTGACGTACTGTATCTACAGTCACAGTAAGAATTTTCAGCATTTCACATTTTAAATAATTGGCAGTTTTCCAGATACTATGATGACTGGAGAATCTTCACAGAGAATAATAAAGACAAACTAAGAACAGGTGTAGTGTGTTACCTCTGGTGGCTTGGATTGAAAGCTTATTTCAGGAGCAGACGTTCCTGCAAGTAGAAAGCCCCAAGTGGTTTGGTATCTCAACACCTGGACTCAGATGATCATGGGTTCTGTGTTGGCAAAGACAGGGCTTTGCCTACATATGCTCAGAGTAAGTTTTCATCAAATGAACTATCAATGGGTCCTAGAGCTGCAGAGCTAAAAAGCAGGGTTTTGCACCCTAGGCAGTGTCACTAGTGCAACATGATGCCTCATCATCCATCTGGTCTACAATGTCAGAGAAGTCATCTGCACAGGGACTCTTACCCACCTCTAGACCAATCTGAGCCCTCTGATGCTGAGCAACCAAGAGAAAAAGTGCACGTTAGAACAATTGAGTTATGTTTCATACTGAGGACAAGGAAGGCCATGTATTTTCCATTTATTGAGAAAAAAAAAATGTCTGTGTGGCATATCTGATTTTATTATTAAAGGTGATCAGATCCTGCCTTGTCTCATTTAATTTCTTCTTATTTGTGACCAAGAATTTGGGCAATCAATTCCTGTCAAGAGGGATAGCGTCTGAAACATACCACCTGTGAGGCAATTACTTAGAAGTTACTTCTCCGGATTTGTTTTGCTTGTTTGAATCCCCATGGGAAAAATCATCACTCCAAAGTTCATGGAAAATGAGTGCAAGTACCTTTAAGGATTTACTTTCAAAATTTCAATTTAATTTCTCTGGCTTACAGTTCTAACTTATAACAGGATCATGGTAATTTATTTAGTTTGTGAGACTGATTTGTGATTTTGAGGGCTCCTGAGGGAGAAAAAAAATCTATAAAATTCAAGCTATATGTATTTTGAACATTTTATGTATCAAAAAAACCACGGATTAGTTACCATTTAGCTACTTGCTGGCTAGGAATGCTGTAACATCCGGGAAGCGTGTGATCATTTACTCATTTGGCCAAGCAAGGTTAGGAGAATCACTCTTTCTTTGTGATTTTGCCAAGTGGCTGTTCATTTCCTTTGTGGAGAGCAAGGTTTGAAAATATTTTACCAAGGCATTATTTACGTAATAAAACACAAGTAGTCTTCTGGAGGGGAGATGGTTTATATAAACTGAATATGATATGTGTGCCACTGCTCATAGGAGATTTGGTTTTGTTTTGTTTTTTTTTTGTTAAAGAACCTAATCTTAGCAGTCTAAAGTTTGCATATGTCACAAAGATGTGGAAGTTATTTGTATATACGCTTTTTTTATGAAAGAAAAGGGTAAGCAAGTATCACATTATTCTGTTCTAGGATATTTTTCATTGTGGCATTAATTAACAGTGAAACATCTGCTATAAATGTTTTTGTTGCATCACTGCTTTTAAGTTTTGAATCTTTGGAGAGGTTCCATTTACAATTCTTTAAAAAAGAAACAGATATGTTGTCTCTTTGAAATGGTGTCTGAGGGAATAGGTAACTTTGTGCTATGGATATGCAGGGATTTTATTTCATAAAAAATGAATATTAGATGCCATTTAAACAGCTTCTTGGACTCTGGCAGAAATGTATGTATACCTACACATTATTTGTGACAGCTGGCCAAATAGAAATTGCAACTTCAGGCTCTCTTGGTATCCTTGGTATTTGCATAGCATTAGGAAGTAGATTATTTCAGTACAGCCTTTCTTTCACTCACTGGATATCTTCTGGTACTGCAAGAACTGCCACAGCCCAAAGTAATGCACGTGAAAATTATGTTGTTGTGCCTTTGCAAGCAATTGTCTGACTCAGATGTGTAATTTTCAGAGTTTCCTAGTAATCAGATAGCCTCCAAATATTCAACTATTCCAGTACACGTCAAACAAAATGAATTTTGATGGCTTCTAGCAAGGGTAACATCATTTTTAAAAATACAAAGTCTCTCAACTTCTATTTCCATTTAAGTCCCATAAGAAGAAACTAGTTCTTTATAAGTACCTGGACCCAATAATTTCTGTTCTGTGGGGAAGCTTATGTATCAAGGCTGCATGGGAAAGAAATACATTCAAGGAGAATTTTTTTACACATTTTCAGGCAAAGGTGAGAGTTGGATTTACCCTGGTAGATTGATGCCCAAAGGCTGAAGCCCAATTCACCATTCAGTGATTTCATCAGAAGACCCCAAACATAATTCCCACCCTGAAATGCTGAAACTATTATTATCTCATACACTTTGCCTTTAGCCCAAACCATTAGGACTTTCTCAGCTAAGGGCAGCCCTTGTAGATCCATCAGTGGAGATATCCATCTGAAAAAGAACAAGGGGGAGGAAAGGTGCTTGGAAATGTAGTTTCTAACTTCGTTAGTTTTGCTGACTGATGGAAGTGGAGGGAAAAAGAGCATTGTCCTGTCTTTATCCATATCTGTGTGCTTTGTTCTTTTATGAACATGTCCTGTGTGAAAGAAAAATCTTTCTTGAGTACCCTCAGAACTGAGATACTAATCTTTTCTCATTATTCTTGTAGGAGATAATAATTTTCATCCTCCCTCAGGGTGGAGTCAGGAAAAATCAAGTACAAGCTTCCAGATTTTTACTATTTTGTATCATGCAGTCTCATATTTAAGAATTCAGTAAAAATCCTTTCACCTCATTAGCAGCAGCACCTCAGGTATATCCAGTCCCAACATACCCCCTCCCTAGTCTAATAACTGTCTTCAGATATGCTGGGACTGTTACTGTGACTATTAGCAAGTAGAAAAAGTTTTGTTTGAGTCAAAGTTTCACGCAGACTTTGAAACTGTCTCAGTTCTTCATTATTCTGAAACAACATACTTATTTTTCAAGTAGTTCAATTTTGTTTCTACGAGTATGTGCAATGGTTAAGGGAGAATAGTTGCAACAAAACAAGTATTCAGCATAAATTTATCTGCTTATAGAGATTTAAACCAAAAATGTTTATTTGTATTTCCTGTACTTGCATTCCTTTGGGAAGCAATTTTCTTGAATTTGGTGAGACTGAGTCAAAATGAAAGACAACAGTTAGGTAGGTAAATGTTTATGTGCTGATGATGCAAGTAAACACACGTTCAGAATAGGTGCAAATGTTCATGAAGGATTAAGGAGGCTTGAGCTAAATGTTAACGGGCATTAGAATTTAATCTCAGCTCTACAAAGTAAACAAAAGGCTCTTATTTACCTGTAATGGGACAGCACAGCTCTCCTGTACCTACCTGTAGCCTTATAACTAATTCAGACAAGTCTTGTAAGTCTTCATTGATGACACAACCTTGAAATCAGCCTGTGGCAGATGACTTGTAAAAGAACAGTCTGCAAGTCATTCTCTAAAATACTCACTTTTTTTGTGTCTGCTGATGTCTTTGCTGTTCAAAGTCTATAAAAATTATGGATGTTTCAATGTTATTTAAACACACTAGTTTTAATCTACTGTCATGGCAGAAAAAAATAAATGTACTCATTAGCAAGAGCTTAAACCTTTTTACAACCCTAGTATTTAATTTTATCCTCAAGAATACCTTTCCAATATGTGTCATGTGCTGATACAGGCAAGACTTATGGGAATGTTCCTCCTGGGACTAAAGTGCTCTGTACAGAGTATTGGTCTTTGTGAGTAATAAAGACAAAGGACTACAATGTCTAATCAAGCATTTACTTGCAATTTCTAATAGGTTTCCAACTTAATTAAAAACCCTTTCATGAGCTTTTTGCTTTTGATGGGAGCTAAATATAGATAACCATGATATTATGCCCTTAATAGCACTGCAGACTAACTCTGCTATCTCTCCAATGCATTGGAAAGGGTTAAAAATGTCACAGCACAAGAGAGGTTCATTCTCAAATAATTCAGAGAGAAACTGTGGTGCTTCTATATTGAAATCACTCAATCCTCAACACTTCAGGGATGTTACTCATTGGAACACATAAACAGGTTTGGCTTATCTGCTTTAATTTTACAGGAGGATGTTTCCTCCTTTACAGGACCTGTTTCCTCCTGCAGCATGTTTCTCTGACATGTAGCAGATAAGGGTTGAACTGGTTGTTGCCTCTGAGCTACATCAGGGAGGTGACCTGCCCAGTGCAAGGATCAGGAGATGTTGGTTTTAGGATACCCAGGGTCTGGTGCAATATGGAGACAATTGCAGAACTCTGTTGACCAGGCTTTAACAGAATTGCAGCCATTAGCAGCAGGCAAGGAGATGGCAAACAAACAAACCTTAAGCCACTATGGCTTCATCTTCAACAAAAAAAATATAAAAAATTAAATGTGTGAATAATATAATTATAATACATTTGTGTTTATTTCTTTGCATTACTTAAAATCATGTTATACTTTCAGAATTCTTATTACATTTTCAATGTTCATAATTTAACAAGTAAATATAGTCATAAATATATAAGATATAAATCTTTACATACATCTATTTACATACATCTATTCACATACCAGTGAATTGACAGACATTCAGAGGTAATGCTCAGGTCTAATGAATACAGCTATGTTTTCCCAAAGGACTAGCTCTGTTTCTTGGTAAATAGCATTTAAGATGTAAAGGAATAAAGAAAGAAGGAAAGAGGATTTTTTATTTCTTTCACACAGGCAAGTACTATCTTGAAATAGAATTGTAACTTTAACATAAACCGCTGAAGTCGATTTGAAAGCAGAATAATGCTCTCTCCTGACTATCTTCTTACCTCATTCTGCTCTTATAGAGGCTGTCTTCTCTTTCTGGAAATACAAGAAATCTGAATAAAGGATTTAAGTAATGCTAACTCATCTGGACTTGAGCATACTCTCACTCTGTTTAGATTTTATACATATTTTTAAAATAGATTACATTGGAGATTATTTGATCATTAGTTTACAAGGAATTTATCATTCTTAAACCTCTCGAACCTATAGATGGATAGGTAATTCATAAAGGGGAAAATAAGGAAAAGGAAATTATTTACCTCGTAATGTACCTAATAATGCCAATTTCATACCAAGTGTGATTGTCCAGAACAGGTAATACATGAATGTTTTTATTACTTGTTTGGCAGTAATGTAATAAAGCCCATACTTCTCTAAGAAATATTTTAACATAATCAAAATAATAAGAAAAAAATCTAAAGGAGTTTTAATATTGGAGGATGAAGTAAAAAATGTAAGGTAAGGCCAAAACCTTTGGTAAATCCAGGCAATCATAAGTAGTATAAGATCTTCTGTTTGAAGGATCCCATTGTCTGTTATGTGTTTTCTTAAAAAGCAATATAGAATAGGCCTTAATAAAAAAATAAAATTACCTACTTATTGGTAGCAATTAGAAGGCAAATGTGTAGAGCATTGAACTCAGTAGGCATGGTTATGGTGCTCAGTGAACTTGTGGAGAGAGAGGGGAGGCCTTTAGGCTTACAGCCTGCTTTCAAGGAACAGCAGCAGGTGAGGATCAGGTTGGAGCTGCCTGGAGGAAGGCAAATCCTGCACCTACCTTCAGAAACAGTCAGAAGGATGGTTGAGGAAATTACAGCGCGGACCACCTCACTCAGGTCCCTGGGAAAGTTGTGGAGCAAGCACATCTCTGGGCATGGAGGTGAATGTGCTGGGGAGCAGTCAGCAGGTGCATGAGGAGAACGGGGCTGGAGGTGCTTCTGGAAGCTTCCAGGGGCAGGGAGGAGGGGTGGCTGTGGCGAGTGTGCTTCAAGGGAAAGGGAAGCTGGCCCATGTGGTAACGATCCGCCATGAGCAATAAGGCTATATTTCACATGGGAGTGGGAAAGCGCTGCGCAGATGCACTTCTGTGAAACTTCCAAAGGTGGCATGGTAAGAGATCGCTCAAGAGATAGGAAGGATTTTGGGTCTTTCTGTCTGACCTGCTTGTGAGCAGCAGCCATGAGGCTGCACACAGCATAGCAACAAACTGAGCTAATAAATTCTGTCAAGAGAGAAAACATATTGTGAGGGTAGACAAATTTATGGCTCCCAAGTAGTCTCATTGCATCTCCTTTCACATTTCTTGGGGTAAAGAGCAATACATGGACACTTACATTTAATTGTATATATAGTTATGCAGGGAGTATATGGCTTTTCTGTATAGGCTTAAACTCATCTGCTATGTCCTGCGGGGTTTGTTTGCTTGTTGGTTTCCACCCTTGGTATGGTGGCTGATCTATCTGGCCTTGTTTTAAGTGAAAGGATGAGCTGGATGTCATCCAGGGGTCTCATCCCACCTAAGTTGCTCTGTGATTCTTCACAGTATCTGGTGGTCACTCAGGTTTCAAAACCTGCAGAAGGAGACCAGCTTTATTGAATTCCTGGCTGACTCATGATGGAACAATGTGGTACAACATGGAACAACTTTCTTTGGAGAGAGAAAGGTGTGAACAACTTGTAAAAGTCTGCTGGGTTGTTGTCAAGCTCCAAAAGTAAGATTGCTGTGAGCAGTGTGTGTCCTGGTGGAAGAGCCTGAGATAGCTGTGAAAGCATCGAGAAAATCATCTAAACCAAAACAGTTGACTCATAAGCAATGTACAAACACGTCAGAGTTAATCGAAGTATAGCTCATAATAAACCGTTTTACAGTACAACTGATGTTGTGAAGATAAATACATTTGTGTTTATGAAGTACTGAGGCTCTATGTGTGTCAAGTAATGAGATCAGTGGGAAAAATGACCACAGTAAAAAAACAGTGATGGAAATTATGTATACGTATACTCCTATTTCATCTGCAAGAACAAAATTGTTTTTACAAGACCCCAGCAACTGCACTATCCTAACTAACTCCGAGTTATCTAGTAAGCTTTTAAAATATTTTAGTATTTCTTTTGTCTTTCATGAAACTCCCTCTGATTTGGGGTGTCTGTTCCAAAATAGTGAACCCTAAACTCTCATTCCTCTGCTTTTGAGCTGAGAGAAAAATCTCGGGAAATATGTAATCTATTCTTTACAGAGTGAAGAGGTGGAAGAAGTTATTTGCCTGATGGACAGCTGCATTTTACTGATGATCAGTAAAAATGAATTTTGCAAGCTAATTTAACTGATACTGCATATTTTATAAGGTTATCTTTTTAATTTTATTATTGATTTAATACTATACAAGGTGCGGATATCCATGAGCACTACGTAGGTTTTCTTTGCATAATTTTTACAATGTTCTTACAGTTTGTCTGTTTTAATGTTAATAGTGTTAATAGCATACCTATTAAGTTAGTCCCCTGACAAAGTGTTGATGATGATTGTTTGTCCTTACGAAACTGTTAATAGGTTCTACTTAGAATATATATGGCCCATTTGAAGTCTCCTGTTGCAAGATCACACTCATCTCTGTTTTTTGCCTGCAATTTGAACATACATTTAATGGGGAAGAAAAGTTTACCTAATCAGTGAAAGATGCAAAGCACAGAATTTAGAAATCTACCTGCATATTTCAGGGAGTTACACACATAAATTTATCCTTTGTCTTCCTAAGTAGCTATGCCCATTAAATTGCAGATGCCAGTATAAAGATTATGAAAAGACATGATTCAAAGCAGCAGTGAATCTACTTGTGTCTCATCCTGATGTTTGGAAAGTCCTGAATCCCATGATGCCAACTTTTATATATATAAAAGAAAAAATATGTAACATAAAAGAAAAATATTTTTAAATGTAGATAAAAAGAAAGACAATTTCCTTTATTTCCAGTCTTTTGTATGTGCCATGATCTGTGGTAAAAGAACCTGTGGAATCTCCTGAGGTGCCTTGAAACATTTTAAACTTTGTTGACAAACAAATTTTGTCAAAACTCAGCATAGAAAAAGAGGGATAATGGCTTCCAAATATGTAACAGCTTTGTTAAGAAACACTCTGTGCCCCTTATTAGTAAAAATATGTGCTGTGGTTCATTATGACAGGAAGAAAATAAAACTGAGAATGTCTAGAAAATAAATATTTTTTTTCATTCGGTGTCTTCATATGTCACTCAGAACAGAAGTACTGTTTATGTAAGATTAACAGGTATTGCACACTTCTTTTTGTTATTTTTTTAGGTAATTTCAATAGCAGTCATTGCTAGCTTTATAGAACAATGCATGTCAAATAAGTCTTTATAATATACTTTCCAAAAAGGAGTGAGGATTTTTATTCTTTTTGATAAGGAAATTGTGTGTTTCGAACGAAACATTGCATTGTGACACATAAAATATCTGAACATTATTTCAACACCATTTCCTAATGCAGACACAGCATATGATTGAAAAGAGAAAAAGAAGACAGGCTGTCGCATGCAGGGTACACAAGGTTTAGTCCACACTGTGTTGTTATTTCTGTGCTTTTGCAAACCGTTTCATGTTAGTGCAGTGATCTAACTTGTCTTATTTTTTACTTTCTGCTCTCCAATATGTGGTGGCTGTTTGTTATTCCCCAATATCAGCCTGTATTTGTGCATGGGATTGCCCTGAACCAGGTGCAGGACTTTTGCATTTGGCCCTGTTGAACTTCATGTGGTTTCCATGGGACCACCTGTCAAGTTTGTCAAAGTCCCTCTGGATGCCACCCCATCCCTCCAGCATGTTGACCACACCACACAGCTTTGTGTAATCAGCAAACTTGCTGAGGGTGCGCCCGCTCCCACTATCCGTGTCACTGACAAAGATGTTAAAGAGAACTTGTCCCAGTACTGATCCCTGAAGAACGCCACTTGTCACTGATTTCCACTTGGACATTGAGCCATTGACCACAACCCTTAGTGTGTGACCATCCAGCCAATTTCTTATCCACCATCCATCAAATCCATGCCTCTCTAATTTAGAGACAAAGATGTTGTGCAGGATGGTGTCAAACCAGTTTATGATCACTAACATCCATAAAAAGTTGAAGGAGGCTGTAGTTCCACAGGTCTGAGATGATTGCTGTTGATGAGAATGCCATTAAAAGAAAGCACCAGAAAAATGGGAATCCAAGAAATCTGAAGAGATGACAGGACTGACATATGGTGGAGTTTTCTCCCTCAAATTGTAATTAATGACTATACTAAAAATAATTGTGTTTTTTATCTGTGGTATCATTACAGTCTGCAGCACAGCCACAAAGAAAAGCAGTCTCTTCCCTGAGGAGCTAAGATGTTTGCGTTTTTTCAGTTTAAATGAAATGCTCATGATTGTATACATGATTGAAAGTTGGTTGCCTCTAGCAAAGGTGTATTTATTAGAGATCCAGCCCATCATAATTTGCATAACTTCATGTGTGATAAAAGGAAGTCTTAAACCACTCTCTTGTTACAACTCTTCCTCCGGTAGAGTGTGAACAAGGGCATTATGAAATTCATTCTCTTAAGACATATTTCTGATTTCACATCTGTGAAATTAGATATATTTCTGTGGTAACTGGAATAGTTATGCCTTATGAAAACCATCTTCATGAATTAGGAATCGATTCTGTAAGGTACCTGATGCACAAAAAATGTGTTAATTATTACTGTATTAGTGTACATACAGGCATAACTTTACTTTTTTTTCCTATTTTAAAAAAATAGTGAAATTCTAATGTATTAGTGGGTTATTGGCACATCTAAATTTTAATAGGTAGATAATGTCATCTTCTACTAGGTAAGAAAGTAAGGAAATTGAATTTTTTACATATAAATAAATAATACAATCTTTAATTTCCCCCTTTATGTGATACCATTTCAGTTTACACAAGCAATACGCATGGAAAAGTAATATACAGCCTAGAATATTCAATGAGAGTGGAAGAAGCCCAGTATATCCGTCCCTGTTAAAGGCTTGTCTCTTCTTTCTTCACTTTCATGTGATTGTTTTTCCATAGGTAAACCACAGTAATGATACTTGCATCCTTTGTAAAAAAAATAATAAATAAGATCTGTGGATGAAAGCCTCATAAGAGTAAGCTGTTAGTGTACTGGTGGCAGTATTATAGTTCATTTTTAATAAGATGAAGAATGAATCTAAGTTGACTTCATTTCAGGTTTTGAGAGCATCAGCAGCCAGTGAAGCCGTGCTTTCATATACTGTTCAGGTTCACCATGTTGCTAGTTGGCCAAAAATGTAGAAATCTTTTATTATTGAGCTATTATTAACTGAAGTTTAAGGACTAGGAAGGTCCAGTGGAAAAGAAAGGATATATAATTATCTTGCTGGAAGACTGCTTTAATTAAATTCTCCCAACTGAGACCTGTCCCCATTTTTTAAGTGAAGCATACACTATAATCGGTTACATTAACATTCACTTTGCTTCTCTGCAGATGACCATGAAACTGCGTGCATCTCGGTTAAGCTGTGCTTTATGTGGGACAGCTCCTCCCAAAACCAGTAAAGCCATCAACTCTCCACTTTCCCAGACCGTTTTAGATGTCAGCTGATACAGCAAATAGGAAGAAAAGATATTGTGCATTGTAGATGTTTGTCAATAACCACTTGGGTACATACATAAAATGACATTTTTAGGTTCTTTTTATTGGCTTATCTGGTGGAGTGCTAGAGTACCAGAGTGTACATGCAGAGTGCAGCTTCAGTGAATGCTGCTTAATGGTGCATTGTTTTTTTACTCATTTGATGAAAGTCCATAGAGAAAGAGAGAGGGACTTTGAGCCACTCTGAAACTTTACAAACTCAAGATCTGTGTGAACAGCAAAGCATTTGTACTGAGGAATGAAGAACTGTTGATCACCCTCTATACTGCAAGGCTGGACAGTAATACCTGGGCTGTTAGCTTTAATCTCATCTCTTTTCACATATGAACAAAATTTTTAATGTGGAATGGTAGATCAAGACAAGATAGTGAATACTGAAACACATGCACCTCTTCAAGTAGGCATTTTTGCTTTGATTTATTGCACATCTACAGTCTCCTAGAAGCATCTGAAAGTCACAATATCTAGAAGTAACAGGAGATCAATGAAGTCCGTGCGGAAATAATTATCCATATTTCTTGGTGATATGGCTATTAGGTGTGTGTGCAGCTCCTGGGCTGTTAGATGAATCACAGATTTGCAGAATGGTTTGGGCTGGAAGGGACCTTAAAGATCATCTCGTTCTGCATAAGCAGGAACACCTCCCACCAGACCAGGTTGCTCCAAGCCCCATCCAACCTGGCCTTGAACATTGCCAGGGAGGAGGCAGCCACAGCTTCTCTGGACAACCTGGGCCAGTGTCTTACCACCCTCACAGGAAAGAATTTCTTCCCAGTATCCAATCTAAATCTATATAGTTTCAGTTTGAAACCATTCCCCTTTGTCCTATCACTCCACACCCTTATCAAAAATCCCACTCTAGCTTTCCTGTAGCCCCTTCAGGTACTGGAAGGTTCTTCTAAGGTCTCCCTGGAGCCTTCTCTTCTCAAGAGAACCCCAGCTCTCTCAGCCTGTCTTCATAGGAAGGTGCTCCAGCCCTCTGATCATCTTTGTGGCCCTAGTTCCAGGATAGCTCCAAAAAGAGCATTTTTCAGAACTCAGTCTGAAGATATGCTAAACTGTTGAGTAGCATTCTGAAAGGAAAGTTGCAAATTCTCAGCCACCTGTGACTTGGAAAAAGGCATTCTTCTCAACGCTACTACCAGAGATTACGTACAAAAAAGATTAAAACAGACAATGAATATTCACAAGAATAAGAAACAGTCCACTACTGTGATCACTTTTATATACTACAGCCTAATTTTTCTTGTTCATGGATGAAAAGTTAGATTCCTCATACTTCAGATGATGAGTTAGAAATGAGCCCAAGCACTTCAGACTCATATTTACAAGGCAGATCTTTGACAATCCATTTTACTGAAGTTCCTGAGCATGATATTGTATATATCCACTAAAGATAAATATTAGAGTTTTGGAGAAGGAACATCTTCATGCACATGGCAATTAATTATTCTGCTTACACAGTCCTTATGTGACTAGCAAATTGTTTCATCTTTGTGGTTCATTGTCCCATTGGCAAACCAGAAGTAATGAGACGTATCACCATGCTTCACTTGTAAGAATCTAAAATAAGAAAGGAAGCTCAAGAGGTGTTTTTGCAAATAATTCACTCTGAAACACTCTCTGTGTATTGAATTTTCAGAATAAATTAAGAATTGCTTAAGTATTTCAATAATTCAGGCTATGGAAATAACTAAATACTGTGCAGAGGTATCTTTTAGTGTTACTTCTGATACATCTCTTAGGAAGAAGAATGATTATTTGTTGATAATTTTGCAGATCTAGCTAGAGAACAGGTGTTGGTAGACATGCCATTCTGTAAACATAGCAAAGAATTGTTTGGAATCTAGGAAAGGAATTAAAAATTGAATTCATACTTACTGTTTCTTAATTGCTAGGAAATAGTCTTAGTTCCAAATTAATTATGCAAAATAAACTCCTCCAAAACTGTCTACTCTGAAGTTTCGTTGGGATATTAGGAGCATATTTGCCCCAAATTACATTCATCTGAGAGAAGTGTGTAGATTTACCATTCACCAAAATTAAGCAGATACAGTAAAATTCACATTTTAAAATCCTGTGAAAGTCACAATTAAATTCAAGAAAACAAAGAATCATTCTGTGGAAAAGCTTGAGAATTAACTGGTTGTACATGAGGGTAAGCAGTATATGGACTGCTTTCAGCCTCCAGTGTCAGTCTGACTGCAGTCTTGCTGTGCTCATCATTCAGTGTACCAAGCTCATGCATCTGTACAGTGCTTGTGCTAAGGGAGTTTTAGACACACTTTGCCTAATTGAGATCAGAGCCTGGATTTGCCTAAAGCAAAAGCATGTAATGCAATGGCTATTAAAGTGCAGTTTTTGTTCAACCATCAATCTTTATCCATTTTGAAAGACAGCTTATGGATATAAATTATGAGGTCTGTCAGGGGAAGGTTCATAGATAAATGGGTTCAGTCACTGGAATATTACTTCCTACAGGACTGACTAACAGTAAATTGTGAGGACTAAGGAAGTTTATAAAAGCCAGATCAACTCAACTGCCTCACTCCTGAATCAACAGCAGCATATGCAAAATCCAAGGTTATGGTGTCACATGGCAGGTTCAATAATGTCATTTTTGCAATTAAAATATACTTGCAGATTGACAATGGGCTAAAAATGAAATCTTTACAGAATCAATTCCATCATTACCTGTCTATCTAAGAATTTTGCCAACACAAAATTTTTCTTTTTTTTCTTTAGAAGCTTGGGCAAATCATCACCTACTAGATACATATGATTTACAAATGCTGGCTGGAGAAAGAACTAATTGAGTAGAAGGAGAACAGAGCCAAATTAAAGGAAAATTCTGTTTGATAGAGATAGTTCAATTCGAATTTCATGTACGATTCAAGTACAAGTTTGACTCAATCTAATGGAGAAATCACACTTTTTATTTTGCAAAAGGAGGGAATTATTTATTGTGTCTAATGTATTATACACATTATTTATTGTGTACAATTTATTTTGTAAAAAGAAGGAATGCAGTCTATCTATAAAGACTTAGCCCTCTTTTTTTTGCTGATACTCAATGTAGCTGAGTACTCCAAAATGAATGTCTTGGTTCTACTTTGGGTCTAGAAATCTCCATCGTCATTTTCTTCCTAAATAGAAATTTTGTGCTTTATGTAAGAATGATTACTGTCCCTGTTCTTTTGCTTTTCCATCATTTCTGTTACTTGTGTTGCTTGTGTTTTTACATTAGACAGACAAGTGTATGTAATATATTCTTAATGTGTAATACAAATATGCTGACTTGAATACATCTGGATTTCACCAATAATTCCTGCCCCAAAAGGCAAGGCAAGGGTTTGTCCTCTAAAATTTGATGCATACAGGAAATGCTAACACAGAGGCAACATTCTGATCAAAGGTACCAGATGTATAGGTAAAGGAAATCAGAATATATCCAAAAATATTTTACACGACCATTGTTTGTGTATTTGTATGGTTGATTTATTGGTGTGGTTTGGGGCCAAAAGAAGTGCGACCCAAACTCTGTCAGTGAAAAACTGTGCAGAATTTCTGAATAAAGATAAAAATTTATTTTGTATTATCACCTAAATCAGAAACCAAGTCAAAATTATTTTCATTTTTTTCCTTACCTGCAGAAATTGGATATTTTGTTGCAGTTCAGTAGTTTCATACTGAAAACAATATTGATGAAAACTTTTCAATGAGATTTGTCTTTTTCCTTTGCAATCTGAAACATACTGATTACCTCTAAAAAAAGTGTGTAAGCACATGCATACAAGCACTCAGACAGAAGACAGATGGAGATGTATCGTCACTTCAAATTCCTTTTAAAAATTGCATCAGAATTAGGTAAATGAACAAGTACTGCTACTGTTTTTCACAATCATCTTCTGTAGTTTTTTCTTATTCAGTGTGGGCAGGGGTATGGAATTATGTCTCATCCTTTTGTTTCAGGAAATATTGCTTCTTCCATAGTAGCTTGTAATAACCTTTGTTATGTTATTTTCTAAAGGGATACTTTCTTTCGCAAGTACCCATAGTTTCTTGTTACGAATCTTCCTTATAAGATTAATGAATTTCTCTCGCTTTCTTCTCCCTCTCCTACCCTAGATGAGACATTTTGTCCCTGAACTGTGTCCTAATTCCATAAAAACAGGAAAACAAAAAAATGTTCATGTCAAGCCCACAACATAATACATGTTTTGAAAATTACATTGAATCGCCCACCTCGAATGACTCAGCCAGTGGGTAACAGCAGAGTCATTTCAAGTGGCTGTTTTCCAAATCAGTGATTACTTTGTCACATTTCACTGTGGGCTGACTTTCTTCTTATAAAAGGTATATTTTAGGGCCCAGAGACAAAAAGGTAACATCAGTCTCAGTCTTGAATCAGAAGTGCTGTTGCATTCGTATCCTTAAGTCCAGAATGGCAGTACGGACATAACAAACTTTACTCTCTCCCTGGAAAATTCACCTGTTTGACAGCTGTAAGACTTGGAAAGTAAAATAAACATCCGTGTGCATGGATATATATTTTTTGATAATCAGCCTATAACTGTGAAAATGGTAGAAGAAGTCATAAACTCTTATTTAACCATAAACATGGTTAAACAAGGAACTG